>PVKB01001380.1:0-428484 GCA_004027205.1 Ctenodactylus gundi | reverse complement strand
GGTGCAAGAAGCTGTGAAGGTGAAGCCAGAAGTGCAGTGGAAATTTAGAGAATTCAAGAACTTGGATCATCTGCAGAGGAAGGCCACAGGCTGAATGAAGCCAGCACAAAGAGAGCTGGGAAGGTTACAGCCAGAGGCAATGCTGTGGGGGCTGGACCACCTGAGCTCTTGGGAGCTGGCATCTCACCACAGTTTACTCTTTAGTTTACCCTGAGTGCTGGACACAGAACTGTAGGATTTAATTTTTGACCTACTGGTTTTAGAACTTTTTTGGTCCAACTGCTTTCTATCCTCCTATTTCTCCCTATGGAAATGAGAATGTTTATGCTGTGCCAGTGTATGTTGCAAGTATTCAACTTTTCTGGGATTTTTCACAGGGGCTCACAGCTAAGAATTTGCCTTGTATCTGAGGGGAAACTTTGGATTTGGACCTTTTAGCAGTTCTGGAACTGTTAAGACTTTGGCAACCCTTAGAAAAGGACTGAATGAATTTTGCATAAGGAGGGGGACATGAGCCTTTTGGGAGCCAGAAGCAGAATGTTATTGTTTGGATCTGGAAAGTCGCCCATAAGCTTAAGGTATGTTTATGCAGTGGGACAGTGCTATTAAGAGGTGGGAAGTAGTCAGAAAGGGTGGAACACTGGGGTTTGACCTGGAAGGAGCAGATTACCTAGACAGGGCTTTGAAGGATGTACTCTAGCTCTGCCCTTTTTACCTCACTTGGCTTCCTCTCTGCCATGCAATGAGCGATCTTCCTCCAGCTGCACTTCCATGTGCTTCTAACATTGCCAGCTGCCTATGAATGGACTGAGACCTTGTGAAATTGTGAGCTAAAATAAATCTTCCCCATTTAATTTGTGGATAACAGATATCCCATCCCAGCAATGAGAAAGTAACTACAACAACATCCTTCTTCCATGGTATTTCTCCCTGAACTCTAATGACTATGTACAAAAATCTCCTCATACTAAGAGCTAAATTAAACATTTCCTCCTTTCCTCTGAAACTTCTTGAGCTCAGTCTTTACAATCTCCTCTTCTATCACCATTTTGGTCTTCTGAACTCTGACCAGAATCTTCTAACAAGCTTGGCTTACAACTTTCTAAGGATTCTCTAGCTGGTTTCTTCAAATCTCTTCAAATCTCTCCTACAAACCAGTTCCAAGAGCTTCTAAATCATACCACTGAGTAAGGTCACAGTGAGAGACTGCACTTCTCTGGTACCAATTTCTGTCTTAGTTACCTTTTTGTGACTGTAACTCAATATCCAACATCCATGGTTTAAGGGAGAAAAGGTTTGTTTTACCTCACAGTTTCAGAAGGTCTCACATAGGCCATTCATGGGAGGTTAGCTACAGTGGGGGCACACAGAAGAGGTGAGCCAGAGGGGAGCTCTTCACACTATTGGCAACTAGGGAAACCACATCTAGGAGAAAAAGTGGAACCAGCAAACACTCCCCACCCCGCATCCCCCACGTAAAGCCCTAAGCATCTGCCTCTTCCAGTCAGGTCCATCACCCAACAGCACATGGCATCTTATAATATTCAATTGGGAGACACTCCAGATCCAAATCAGAAAGGTACCATAAAGAAAAAAATAAAAAGAACCTTATAGTTATCTGATCATAAAGTGAAAGCCTAGCTAAAGATATTTTTGAATACTTTTGTTTGATAAATATGTCACTAAAATTAAAGTTAAAAAAATGCCCTGCTCTTTGAAAGCAAATCTTCATCTTCCCAATATTATTAATGTTATACATTGTCTTAAGTTGTTCTTCAAGGATAGATTAGTCATTGAACCTTAGCTCTTTAATGATGTCATAAATCAGCAATGGAAAGTAGAAATCTGCTCTCTTTTGTAATGTCTTGATGAATAGTTAGAAGATGAGTTAGTTATCAGAGGTCTGTTCATTTACATGTTGTCAAACTAAGTTGTGATGAGGATTTCACAGAATTAACCAGTTGTTTAAGTGTTGCATAAATATAGTCTTAGTTTTAAAATTAAGAACTGGCAGCATTTCTGTTGAAGGTTGCCAAGTCTAGGATTATTAAAGTTGTCCCACCCTATGCTGTCAAAGACCTTTTTTTTTTCCTTAATTAAGCCAATATAGCTTGGTGTCTGAGTTACTTCCTGATTGCAAATTAAGTATCTTTGGAAGCCATTCTACTAACCCCAGGCCCAGAGGCTGATCCACGGTGCTCTTAAGATTTATATACACTGTACCAAAAGCAGGAGGGGACATTGCAAGGAAACAGTGTACTGGCCAGAGAGTAAGATTTTACTGAGTAGATCTAATATGGAGGAAATATGACCATCGGGGGGTTTGTGGTTATGGCAGCTTCTTAAGCTGCCAGGCCAGACTGTTCTTACGCTGTGTGGACACTATCCAATATCCTAGCAGAGTTCACCATTAGTTGTAAACACCCACAATAACCTGTCCTGTGTTCAACAGCAAAGTTCTCTACGTTTAAGGGGTTTGGGTATTTCTTTGAAAAAGCCCACAAGTCACTATTTAGGCCTGATACTAATCATCATGTTTATTTTCTCACTTTAAGTTTTTTCTTTCTCCTTTTATTCATTCATATACATATACATATACATATACATATACATATACATATACACACATGTCCACAGCTCTGGAGTATTTGGATGTACTCAATAGAAGGCACTTACGCTCAGAGGACATAGTGAGAAATAACTTAGCAATAATTCCTGCTTTTTTATAGAGTTCACAGAATAGCAAGAAACACACACAAAGGCAGTTTCCACAGTCGCTCTGGAGCCTTCAACCATCACAGACAACCATTCGTTCCCAACAACATAACCTAGCAGTCTCTACTTCTGCAATGACTTGAACAAACACTGGGCCAAATGCAACTGAGCAGGACCTGGAGAGATCTTTTGGGCAAAGACGATAATCTTGCTAAGAGTCCTACCATATCTGATCTGGGGCATATGGGTGAATGACTCAATCTGAGAAATAATTTCACTGTATGCCAAATACAGCTGCTTAGTTTTAACTGCTAATCTTTTTGCTTTTCCCTGAGAGACTTTCTACAGTGAACATTTAGGGGTGAATCATGGAGACCCCACAAGGAGAGAACTGTGCTCAGCGGTGGAGGACACCTGTGGAGAAGGCCACCACCCACCTTGGCAGTTCCTCTGCAGAGAGGCTGCTGGCATACAGCCATCCCTCACCCCACAGACCAGCTCTGACCCAGGTTACAGTAATGCTAAAGATGTGCTTTAATCCAACCCAAATAGGAAGATGTAATGTGAAAGGTTTTTTTATTATTAAGAAAATTCTAGTTCTACCTTTGACTCAGTCTTTTTTTTTCTCAAACTTTTCAAGTTCAAGTGCACTGTGTACACTTTTGTTTCAAACCAGAAAACCACCTTTATGGTAGTTGATCACCTTCTTAGTTTAATGTTCAGTCTTACTTATTTCAATAACATACACAGAGCTTTTGCCTAATGTACAGTGTATTAACAATACAACAACTCTGCTTTTTCTTTTTGACTGGAAAATACATAAAGTATTGTCCTTGAGGGGAAATGTCTTTTGCATCCATTTTTAAGCACTATTATGGTGCTAAAAGAGTTACAAGAGAGAGGGTTTAACATGGCTCCCAGGAGAATTACACCAGTCTTTATGAAACACATTGCTCACAGCTGTGGTTGAATACCCCTCACTAAAAATCACAGCACTTCATATTCTATGTCAATGACATCATTGTTATAATTTAACTCTAATTCACATGTGGGAAGCAGTTGTCTACAAATTGAAATCGTCCTCCAGCTGATTGTAGGAAGGGGGAGAGACTGTAACTTAACCAACTTTACGATTTTACTTTTATTCATCATTAATGTCACTTTGCAAAATATTTTGGATGACATAATCAGAGGCTTTAATTCTTCTTGCTATCTGATACTAAAATACTTCTTAAGGAGCTCATAAGAAGATAGCATTCACTGACATCAAAATACTTTTTGAGATTCATTAGCTTTTAGTCACAAGGTTTTCCAGAAAGGCATTCTGTTTAGGAATGTGAGAGTAGACTAGCTGATGTCTAAAACCTAAGTCACTGGTCTCTGGGAATCTGAGAAAATTATAATGGGATGAAGATGAAAGCAAGTGGGTTAATTTAGAGTGCTACACTCCCCCTTGTGAAATGCTCAAAGCAAGTAGAAAACGCCCAGTATTCACTGTGCTGTTCTGTTGCCGATGTTGATCTGCTTCATCACAATCTCACCTTATATTCTTCTGTTAGGAAAAATTAATTTTCTGATTATTTTGTAGGAGAGAATAAACCCCAAATTGTTTTAAGTTGGTCATTGCTAGATTGCTCCTTGACTTCCTTCAGTCAAATGGGAAAACCAAAATTTATTTTAAAGAAAAGCATAGGATCGAAACAAAAGAAGATAAGGCAAGAACATGCACCCCTGTAAAACAGGGAAGGGTTGTAACTGGGGAGATGACGCTTCTAAATGATATTCATTCCTGTAGACATTCGGCACAAACAGGCAAAGCTGATTGACCCTGTGTCGGCTTTGGAGATTCAGATGTTCTGTAAACTTCTACTGGTTACTACTGATGCTGGGCTTTGCTTTGAGCATAACATTACCTAGGGCCAATATTTTATATTTTGGTGGAGGATAAAGGTAATAAAAATGTGTTTACATATATTTACATATATATATGGATATATGTGGACATACTTATGTATAAGTTTATAGTAAAGATAATTATCATGCAAAAAATAAAAATAAGTAAAATAAGGATTAAAGATTCTCTGATCACAAGGAAGGCAGGAAAACTAAACGCTTCTCTGGGAGGTAAAATTGAAGAAGAGATTTCAGTGAAGAGAGAACAAAGCAGGCAGTGACCAGAAGAGTATGACCCAGGCAAAATGAGCATCAAGTGAGGACCACTTTGGTATGCTCTGGAAATTAAAGCAAGGAGATCTTGGGGCACTGCTGCCAGAGAGTCGTACAGGTCATGGAAGAGTGGTGGAATGTAGCTGAGGGAGTCGTTAGGTCCCAAAGGGCCTGGCTCTCACCCCATTTGTGAAGCATACCGATTCTATTCCTAGTCTGAGAGAAACAATGAGAAGATTTTTCACAGAAGAGTAGAGGAATCTGGCTTGTGTTGAAGATGTGGGCTACTTTGCGCAGAACTGATTATAAGGATTCCAGAGATGAGTCAAGAGGATTTCCCATTAACCCTGGTGAAGGAGGGGGGAGGAGGAGGGGAGAGCAGACATGTTTAGAGTGGCCAGAATCATCACACAATTTAAAGCAGAAAGGATAGGACTTGTCCCAGTGAGAAGTGGGTCATAAACTGTGAGGTGAAGAGAGGACTCAGGAACAACTAGGAGTCTGGATAAATATATGTGGAAGGTGGCTGAGAGGGGTATTCGGGTGTTATCGTGGCTTGGATCTGGAATGTCCCCCCAAAAGTCTCATACATTTGGATGTTATGGATTATCTATGGAATCATGTGCTGTTAGAAGATGGGGGCCTGGTGGATTATCTATGGAATCATGTGCTGTTAGAAGATGGGGGCCTGGTCTGGAGGGGTGGATATGGGTGTGTGGTGGATTATCGGTGTGTGGTAGAAGATAGGCTGTGGCAGATTATAGATTACACTGTGTGGTAGATTAGGGGCTTAAACCTAGAAGGACTGGAACACTGTTGCTGCATCCAGAAGAGATGGATCACTGGGACAGGACCTGGAAGGAGATAAGCTACTTCCTCCCTTCCTTCTGGGACCTGGCTTCCTGTTTATAATGCTGTGAGGAACTGTTTCCACCTCTGCGCCCACCATGTGCTTCCACTGTTGCCGGCCACCTGTGAATGGACCATATAGTCCATTCTTAACCTGTAAGCTAAAATAACCTTTCCTCCCCTAAATTTGTGCATGTTGGGTATTCTGTCACAGCAATTAAAAAGCAACTAAGATAGATATTAAGGCAAAATCTGGTCTCTGGAGCACTACGAACACACATCACAGGAAAAAATCAACACACACACACACACACACACACACAAACATACATACATATATATATGGGGGAGAAGGGGTACATATTGGCATATACACAGACATTTCTCGATGTCTGGAGTTTAAAAAAATATTTTTTATTCAAATGCTTCTCCTTTTGCCTTTCATATAAATGTCAACAGACAAGTGAATGGTCTGGCCTGCTGCGACATCTGTCCGGTATGTCAGCGCTGATAATACAAATTAGTTTGCAAGCAGCTGTTTCTTCATAATTATTACGTGTGAATCTATTGCTCCATACCACAGTATCACAGAAAATATTCTCCTTGTTTTTGTGGGACAGATTCTACCACTTTGTCCAAATTTCCATAATACCCCAGGCTGCCAGGATTACTCAAGATAGAATCATAGCATGTTTTCCTCTACTCCCTACTTTAATGGCACAAGATGGGAGAGAGAGGAGTTTCTAACGCTCATGGAAGGAGTTCCACCAGCCATGTAAAGAAACCGTACGAAGGGGGACATGAGAACAGGACATTTCATTCCTTGCAATTTCAGAGTGGCAGCTGCAGACCCTCAAACTTTGAAGGGTGTTACAATGTACACCTATGGAGTCTACCTGTGGGATTTCTGACCCAATCAATTGTCAAAGGAGCCAAAAAGAAATAGCCTTCACGTTTAGTACACCTCCTCTGCATCTCACTCCAGCGTTCACCAGTCGCTGTCAGAGAATCATCATCTGTGAATCTTCAGCTTTATTCTGAGGCCTATGCTTTTTAAGTTGTAGACAGAGGAATCATAGTTCATAATTTGTAACTAAACTTGATAAAAAATATTTCCAAAAAATACTTCAAGGACTCTTTGAACTAAACATTCTTTTATTCTTTTAAATATTAGAGTTTTAAGAAGTTATTTGCTCTTAATCTGAAATCTAGTTATAAGTAAAATACATCTTTAAGATGTAACTTCAGTTACCAAATATACAAATATAAGTTGCCTTCGAATATTTAAGCCTTATTTATTTTTTTCTTTTTTTGGTGATGGTGGTGGCCGTTATTAGGGATTGAACCCAGGGCTACCAGATTAAATTACATCTTCAGTCTTTTTTAATTTTATATTTTGAGACAAGGTTTCCCTGAGTTATTATGTTTCCCAAGTTGGGTTCTAGTTTGTAATCCTCCTGCCTAACCTTGGAAAGTGTGGAAATCACAGGCCCACATGACTCGGCCAGCTTATTCAAGCGATTTTTTTTTAAGGAAGGCAAATATGCCACATTTGATTGACTTCATGACAACTGATTTAAAAATAATGCCCACAGGAAAGCATTTAAAAAGAGCTTTTGTGGTTGCAATCAGTATGTTTAAAGAATACACAGTTTGTTTCCACCCTTTTTGTCTTGGATCACAAGAAGTCAAGTGTAATTACTAATAAGATGGAGAATCTCTTCTTTACCTTGAGACATTTATCCAACACTTTCTCTAACACATTAGAAAAAGATCTAAAATTACAAGGAAAAGACAGTACATTTTGTTTCCTTCACAAGCATATCAATTACAATGGATAATCACAAACGTCAGGAAACTGTTCATCAACCTCTCATGTTAGTGAATCTTTTTGGGACTGATCCCTCAGAATTTGGTATATAATTATGTTTCCAGGAATTTCCAATAGTCTACTTTCATTAGGTGAAATAAAGATTTTCACCAAAGTCTATGTTTTAAGCTATGCCGTGGCCTTTTACCATAGTATCACTATCATTGGGAGCATAGCTCATGATAGAGGGTGTGTTGTGCACATGTGAAGCTCTGGGCTCAATCTCCAGCATAAAACAAAACAGAAACATACACCATAACATCAAATAATTAATGTCCTAAGGCTAACTGCTCAAAAAGCTTTGCTTTTAATTACAGATTGGTAAAATATCTGAACAATCCAATATGCTTTTATGTGAATTACTTCTGTGCAGTTTCTAATCATAGATGAGTGCTCTTTACTTGGATAATAGTAAAAATTCATAAATGAATTCATGCCTTTTAACACAGGTGAGTATGCATTTCTTGCCCTTTCTTCTATATATAGAAAATGTAGATCTGTTTGTAACAGAATTCCACTTAAGTTCATTTTCACACTATCTATTATATTTATTCATAGTAGAAATTATGGGCTGTGAAGCTGAACTGCTTGAAAGTGTAAGTCAAGGTTAATCTGCTGACTTGAATTGGGTCTTTAAATTTTTGTTCATCCCTTTTTCTTTGGCTGGGGATGGAGCACAGGCCCAGGGCCTGCTAAGCCACCTCTCTGTCATGGGTTATGCTCCCAGCACCCACCTTTGAATCTGAGGGAGGACTAAGTGCTGCATTACTAAGGGACTCCCAGAAGCATCTCCTAGTCAAGGGAAGCCTCCCACATGTCCCTGGGGGCAATAAACTTGAAGGGGAGCTTCAAGCAAAAGCTGATTGAGAAACTAGAACTTACATGTAGCCAGTTTGAGGCAGTTTCTTTTGTTTTATCTTTTCCCCCATTTTATTGGTATGTAGAAGTGCAAAATTTAAGGTTTACAATGGAGTTGAGCATTTTGTGCACATAAATATCTTATCAAGGTGACAAGGGCTTTCCCGCTCTCCTTTTGTCCCTCCCCCTACTCTCCCTTCCCTCCCTCCCTCCCCACCCTACCCCCCTGGTTCACTTTGTTTTTCACTTTAAGTTCCATGAGATAGTTGTGATCTGGGACTCTCATATCAGAGAGACCATTCGATGTTTCTCCTTCTGCTTCTGACTCACTTCACTAAGCATGATGTTCTCAAGTTTCTTCCATTTGCCTGCAAAAGCCTCCACGCTGTTGGACCTTACAGATGCATAGTATTCCATTGTCTATAAGTATCAGTTTGTGTATCCACCGGTCTACTGATGGGTATTTTGGTGACTTCCATGTTCTAGCTATTGTTAGTTGTGCTGTTTTATCTTTAAATTTCTTTTTATACTGTACAGGTGTTAGAAGATCATAAAAATAAAAGAAAAAGAAAATTCTGTTCCCATGTAAAGTATCTCAAGTGTTGAAAAATAACCCCCAGCATTAGGACTTCGCTTCTCTTAGCTTTTTGTATCACCTAGATCCCATTCATAGTCCCCTGATTACACACAGCCCTAGACAAAATTGTAAATGAAGTCTGTTTCCATTTCTCTATCCTTTTCCTCACTAACTACCAACCGCTTGGGTTCTCCAGCAAGCTAAGTTTAGTTGTATAGAATTCTGACCCTAAAATGTCAATGACATCTTAAACCCAGAGGGGAGAGGGACATGGCAGAAGGGAACTTTAGGGAGAAAGTGATATCTGAAACCATGCTGGTAAGCCTGATGGTTAGATTTCAAACCCCATTGAGATTCCATGATGAAGATATCAACCTTCCTACACTAGACCCCAAAGTGACTGACTGACACATCTGCATAAGACAAATCATTTTTCCAAACTTGAATCAATGAGGACAAGAGAGAATGAAAGGAGCAAGTGTTGTTACAATTGCCCCCCCAGCAAGAACCACCCAGGTAGGCCCATTCCTCACTTACTTCATTCCAGTTTGATAACTAGAAACTTCTTTTTGAGCACTGAGGATGATTTTGGAAACTGGTGGTTCTTCTGACTCTGAGAAACTGCAGTGGTATAATGTGTAAAGGTACACTATGGACGCAGATTGACTGGGTTTAAATCTCAGCTCTACCACAAGCAAATTTCTCTGCATCTCTGTATCTCAGTTTCCTTATCTAATAATGTGGGAATGATAATTTTAGGGTGGCTATAAAAATAAGTCAACTAGTGCACAGCAAATAATGAGAGAGCTGTAAAAATAGCAAGAGCTTAACACATGTTGCCTCTCAGCACTGAAGTTGGGAGGACTTCTTACCTCCACTTCTCCATGCTCATCTCTGAGAAATACATGACCGAAAGGGGGCATTGCTGAATCTAATGATTGTGGTAGAGAAACGATGGTGTTTGTGAGAAATTGTAAGAATTCCAATTATGTATTTGCAGAGAGAAAGGTCAGGAACTGGTAACAGTTTTCTTTTTTTCCATTTTAAAGCACACACACACACACACACACACACACACACACACACACACAATACACACACAGAAATGTTCAAAAAACAAGACAGTGAGATGGGTTCATTTGTGTGGGCTGTGGTTGTGAATGCCCTGACTGACGAAAGTTGTTCAAGTCTGAAATAAATACTGTGGGAAGGGAGATGCTGCCTGCTACAGGCACAGGTTGAGCATGGGGCAGGTAGAGGATGATGGTGCCCTCAGAGTGTCTTCATGCTGCATGTCCACATTATATTGGAAATATGATTGGATAAACATCATCGAAGTACATAATGCCTTGGGATAAAACTTGGGATTTTAGTAGTATTTGTTCAGCCTTAACTATGAAAAAAGCTTACGTTGAAACCAATCTTTCATCAAAGTTTCCCCTTCTCTGTTTGAAAACTGTCCAAGCAGAATGATCTTATGAGGATTGTAGCTTGGTGGTGATTCTTGCATTTAGAAACAGAAGAAGTTTTTAATGAAAAGAACTTGATCCTGAAAATATTCATGAAAAAGTTACCTCAATTTGATAGGTTTAAGTAGACATGAAATGTTAAGAGGATGAAACTGAAAATAAGGCAACAAACAACCCATTTTTGAGTTCTCCCACGGTTTGGAAATGTAAAATAATTCTTAAAATCATTACTAAGCTCTTAAAATAGTGTTAGACCAACTGCTCATTTCAGAAATGGGAGATTCTGAGGAAAAGTCTCCAGGAGCATACACAAATCTTTTCTGTGAAAATGTCTAATGATTTTTTTTAACCTCATTGTATAAATCATAACAAACTGCCTTATGCAGTAACTTCTTGAAATAGTGCAATAAGATTCCTACTTTTAAAAAAAATCTTAAAATATATGTAGTTGCTATTACAGCACATAGACTTAGGGCCTTAAATGAAAGTTATACAATAATTTTACTTTTCATTTTAAAATTAAATATCATTCAATAGTTGAGGGTTTACTCAATTCCAATATTTTCAATGGTACAAACAATCCCAGCAGAAAAATGTTTCTTATAATTAATTTCCTTCATTTCTTTGAATAATACAACGAAAATGACAATATGGGAATTAAAGAAAAAGAACTAGACTCTATGCTAGCTTTTATAGTTACAAATTAATAGTGTGTGGTAATGTGTCATTTTCACCACATTTTCAAGGTGAGGAAATGAACTGTAGATTTGTCAAGTGAGTCAGAGTCACAGCTTTTCACCTTCTGGCTACTGGGCTTCTTTGGCAAGGACTTCTCAAACATTTGCATTCTGTATTTCTCCCAGGGTGGGCAACTCTGCCAGTGTTAAGGATTTCCTAATGGAGTCCTTGGGCTGGTGCTGGCTACCAGAAAATAAATAAATAGAAATAATGGAGTCGGAATTGAAGAAAAGAAATGGTCCTGAAGTCCTCAAAGGGAAAGAGAAAGTGCAGCCCATTGGAATGGCTCTTTACTGGGAAATGCCACTGGCATTAAAGAAAATCTGATGTAGGTCAAGGGCATCCTTAGCTTTCACTTACTGTCCTGACCCATTTTCAGAATCTCAGTAGCTCCAGGCTATACAGAGGTAATTGCAAGATATCTAGTTTCGTCCATAATGTGAGTTTTCCACAGAGTGCACATTACTCTAGGGGGGTGGGGGTTGGGGGTGAGAAATGAATAAAATACAAAAAAAAAAAAACATATATTTAACTTGTGGTTAAGGGAATGTTCAGATAGCAGTGTTCGCTTTCAAGTGAAGTGGTATCACTCAGTTGGCTACTTTCATTTTTCTACATGTTTTCTAAGGAGTTAAGACATGTTCCTAGCAGGGGTTTGTAAAGTAGGATCCCTTGGCCTGCTCTCTAAGTGAAGTTTTGCATTTTGCATGTCTGTGTGTGAGAAAGGGAGTTATCTGTATTTTCTAAAACGCTTTAATGAATGGGGAAAGATACGGTTAGGTTACAGAGTCCAGCAGCTTTTCCTTTTGGCAACATTATCCGGGGATTTTCGTGCTTTTCTTCGTCCTTTGCCTTATCTTTTTCCCCTTTTCACAGCTCACACATTTACAAACTGTGTCATTCATTGTAATGATAAAGCAAGGACTGAGTGTTTAACTTCCTTTCTTGTCCTTGGATGTTAAAACTGACAGCTTAGCACCTCTATTACTTTTTATCGGTGAGTCATTGGCCTTGCCAGCGCTCAAGATAAGAAAGTCTCACACTAGCCAGGAGAAGGGAAAAAAAAAAAAAAAAAAAAAGGAAAGAAAAAAATCTGGAAAATTAACTGAGCCCTGGGGCTAGGCTATACTAGGCACAAAATAGGAGGTAGGAGAAGAGGGCTTGAGGCTTCCACTCACCGGGACAGTGGTCTAGATGAGAAACAAGTGCAATTTAGATGAATTCCAATGGAAAGGCAATTTTTACCTACCAGGTTAACCAGTACAAACCTCTGAAGGGAGAAATCCAACCCTTTGTCTTACTGTAATTGAAATGTTAAATGATCCTTAGTCAAAATTAGTTTGACTACCCTCACATTCTTTATTCATGAGATATTATTAGCCACAAAAACTATGAATCAACCACTGCATAGTGTAAGTGTCTGAGTTAGCAGAAAAACAGTATCATAAGAAGAACATCAGTACACTTAGCCCGTTTCTGGGTCCCTGTTATTTAGTGATATGTTTTGAAAGATTAAAAATAATTTTTCTTCATTTGCTATCTTAGACCATTTCTTGGCACTCTAACAGGATACTTGAGGCTAGGTGATTCATATAAAAGAAAACAAAACAGAGACATATTTCTTATAATTCTAGAGGCTGGCAAGTCCGTGGTCAAGGGTCCCAAAGTTGGTGGAGGCATTTTTTTCTTTATTCGTTTCTATAGCATCTCATAGCACAAGTTAGAAAAGTGCACCCAGGACAGATGGAGAAAGCCAGCCAAGCTTGCTGATGCAACAAACCCACAGGTTCTGTGAGGGCATCAGCCTACACTGGGAATAGGGTCTCTGTGACATAATCACTTCTTAAGAGTCTCAGTTTGCAATACCATATTATTGGGGAGAAAGTTTTTAACCCCAAAACTTTGTGAAACAACAAAAAACCATATCACTTTCCTTTTTGTCAGACTGTAAATCTCTTTTCTTTCTCTTCCTCTTCAGACTATCTTTGCTGCCTTCATTTACATTTTCTACACAGTATGAAAGAATCGGCACAAGGTCAAGAGGAATCTCAAAAAGGGCTCTCTCTTTGCCGGCTCAGACAGGCATATACCCAGTGGAACTTCCCTGTGCCCACTGGCTCACAGAGGGTTTGGGAAGTCTGGGTGAGCATTATCCTAATTTGAAATTTCTATGTAGTATCGCTTCTCTGTCTATTGAGGGCATGGCCAAGGTTGTACTGAGAAGGAGAAAAGCCACATTTAATGCTGACTACAATCTCTCCGTGTCATGGTCTTTTCTCTTTCAATGGCTATATTAGTTCTGAGTAAATATAGACCACATCCATAAGGCATCTACTGCTGGCCGAATACAATTTGTGAGTATTTTAAAGGAGAACAAGATCTTAAAGAAATTTGCAAAGCAACACATATGAAGACATCTCCTAGATATTCATAACATCCTCACTATTCATAACACCCTCAAAGTCTACATGTTGGACACTGAATCCCTAATGCAGTAGGTTGAGAGGTGATTAACAGGGTGATTAGGTCAGGAGGACTCTGCCGTCACAAATGGATTAATGCTATTATTGCAGGAGTGAGTTCTTGATAGAAGAATGAGTCTAGCATCCCAACCCATGTCCACGTAACACCTTCCACCATGACAGAGTACAGCAAACAGGCCCTAACCTCAGCAAAAGTACAAAGTGTCAGAAAATACATGGAAAAATGCTCAACATCATTAGCCATTAAAGAAACACAAACCAAAACAACACTGAGAGACCACTTTACTCCAGCTAGAATGGCTTGTATCAAGAGCTCTAAAGCCAATAGATGCTGGTGAGGGTGCAGGGAGAAAAGAAGTCCTTCTACATTGCTAGTGAGATTGTAAACTGGTACAACCACTATAGAAAGCAGTCCAGAGATTTCTCAAAAACCTGAAAATAGATATTCCATGAAACCCAGAGATACACCTTCAGGGTATCTTTCCAAAAGACTTTAGATCACCATATAACAGAGATACATGCACACACATCTCTACAGCAGCATAACTAATTATAGCTAAACCATGGAAGATGCCAAAATATTCTTCAATAATCCAATGGATAAGGAGAATGTGGTGTATATACACAATAGAATACTACACGGCCTTAAAGACAGACAGACTTGAGTTATATGTAGGAACACGAATACAACTTGAGATCAGTATGCTTAGTGAAGTGAATCAGACGCAGGAGGCTACATATCGCGTGACATTTGTACTTTGAGAAAACCCGAGTATAAATAACTAATAGAGATCAATGAGTGAGATGTTGGGAGTTAAGGGGCATGAGGAAGGGTTTGAAGGGTGAAAAGAGAGAGAGGAGAGGAATGGAAAGTTGACGTGATATATATGCTCAAAATTCTTAAGTTCAATGTAACCATTATGTTCCACATGTACATACTAACAAAAATGAGGAGAGAAAAAAGGCCATAGTTAGATGTTGACCACTTGACCTTGAATTTCTTGTCTCTAAAACTGCAGTAAATAAATCTCTGCTCATTATAAGGAATCTAGGCTCTGGTGTACTGTTATAGCAGCACGAAGTGTCTAAGTGACGCCATCTCATTTTTATAACTCTTTTACCATCATCTAATCTGATAGCATTGTTCTGTGATTTTCTTTAAAGAATATTTCCCAAGCTTCAAATTCATTATCATAGAAATGAAGTTATTTTCTTGCTGCATTCATATTTGTTTAGTATACTCAATATGTAATCTAACTGTGTAACTTAAGATATAAACCAGCCTAGCACCACTATGAATCAGCAATTTCAGCTAGTCACAGGCACCAGTTAGGAGCTCTTACGGAGAGAACAGAAGTGCCATCTAACCCAGTGTGCTGGTTAACAGAGCCAGATGACAGATGGGTTTTTTTTTTTTTTTAATTGCCAATCTACTGATTGACAAACTGAATCCAGGAAATCCTGGTTGCTGAGGGAGCAGAGCGGAGGGCCCGCTAAGCAGGACTTCAGGGAGCCTTCCCCAAAGGAGAGATGCGGAAGTAGAAGCACAGATTGACCACACAGAAGAGGGACACAGAGAGTAACCTGCACAGAGGCACCAGCAACGCAGAAGAGGGCAAAGGGCGCAGCTGGGAAGAGAACTGCACAGCAGCTCCTAGAGTAGGAGGGGATGGAGAAACACAATGAATGGAAGAGCTAAGTGGAGAGCAAACACAAAGGAGGCTACACAGGTCACTCCAAAGAGCTGGAGCTTTCCTCCCAGGACAATGGGAACCAGAGAAGGGAATTAGGCAGTGGAGTAACAGGCTGGGGTTTGAGCTGGAGGGATATCACTTGATTGTCCTGTGGTGGAAGAACTGGAATGCCAGATAGAAGTGGTTGTGGGCCAAATTTGCTCAATTTCTGTGAAACCTGACACAGGATGTAGTTCAGAGCTCACTTCAATGGGACCGGCGGGTTTGGATATGGACGGGTAGGAAGGAGACAGCATCCAGGGTAACTCTCAGGTCTGAGGGCAGTGGTCGGGGGCAGGGAGGGATCACGCTTTTGAGACAGTGAACTCTGGAAGAAAAAAAGTCAGTTTACACAGGTGTTAAGAAGTCATTCTAGCCAGGCCACATATAAACAGCCCGTTGGAGATCGGCGGGTAGTTGAACAGGCCTATCTCTATTGTTTTCCATTTAACTCATGGAAGATGAAATAATACAGGAAAAGAAAGTGAGCCCAGTATTGCACAAGTGGTAGCATATTTTCAATTACTTCTGTCATGTGGGTAATGTATCAGGAACAAGTCACCAGACATATGTCACTATGCATATACAGAACAGCATAAATATGACACTTTTCTTTTTAAAAATTCCAACGCACTAGATCTGATTTTTGTACATAAAATTAATGTGTCTTGTCCATTCCCAAGGGTGCAAAATCATGATTTGAAAGCTACCATCATCATAAATACTTTTATGTGTATATAAACAGGTGGTAGGATTTATGCTAATGGAATTTGAAAGAGTATGGTATACCTTATCTAAAATAGGTTGTGGTGATTTGAGTGGTGAAGTAAGTCAGAGGTAGAAGATTAAATATGCTAAATTTTGCATGGTCTCTCTAATTTGGCAAAGAATACAGCCATTCTGTAGAGCCGAATGGGTGTGATAGTGGGAATTACCAGGGATGGGGAGGATGTAGGAGGGCCAAAAATAAGAAAGGATTATAAAATTGATGTGATATATATGTACACAAAATACTGAAGTTCAGAGTAAACATTATGTATTGCATATATAAAAATGGAGAAAAAATTTTAAAAATAGGTTGTGCCAACCTCAGTGTTAGTCTTTTCCCCTTCCCAGAATGTGAGCACTTACTTGTACACATGGTTGATTGCAATGGAAACGAATGGGTGGTAAGAATACAAGGTCAGTGTCCCAGCTCCACAAACTACTTCTGTTCCTCGGTATATGCAGGTTAAGGACAGATATGCTTAAGAAGACAGCATGCAACAAATAATCTACAGAAATGAAAGCTTAAAATAAGCTTCCAGGGCTTTAACCCCTACCTCACCACACACGAATTAGTTACATTCTCTGTGTCTTTACTAGAGGGGGAAGCAGATTATCTGAGGTTCCCATCAGTTTCGGCAGCCTGTGAGTTCAGTCACCTGTAGGAGGAAGATGTCACCTGGAAGTTCTATAACCTGAATTCATCTTCATTGCCCACTCATTCTGTCCCAAAAGCTGAGCAAGTGCTTTTAGTTCAGTAGCATTCACAATCCAGCTTTATGATCATCCAAAAACGAGGCAGACCAAGGTGCATGTATTAAGTTTTACCTTGAAAGTCCTAGCAAATTTAACTGTGATTAGTTTTAGCATGCTTACCTACACCTCTACCAGGACTTTGAATGGTAACTCCATATACCACTTCCAAACGTATGACTTTTACATTTCATTCTTATTATTTCTATGTTTGGTGCCGATTTATTGGGAGGAAAAAAATCCACTCATATTGAAACAACTGTATTTTCATTAAAACTATTATTTCATCTGTGGATGGTAAGATAATACATGCACTAATATGTACAACATATATAACATACATGTTGCATATATTATGCATACAATATACCACATAAATGTAATATATGTATAAATATATGTAACACATTGCATAAGTATACATGTAATATTTAATGTGTATATGTGTAATATGTATATGATATGCATGTTACTTATATAATACATACGTAATGTTGAATTGAAATGTCCTGATAACAGTTCACAGAGCTACGTTTTTGCTCCCTCAGGTTCCCCTAAATACCTTCAACCCTGGAACCAGCCAAATATCTGCTCCCTCCCTTTTGCCCTCCAGCTCCATTTGATCTATGGCTCCCAGGGCGTAGAGGAGACTTCTGGCGGGAGAGGCTGGAAAATGTAACAGGGAATTTCCTAAAATCACGGCTCCACTTTCTCCGGCGCCCCCGGACGGGCGGGAGCCGTGTTGTTGTCACGTGGGCCCGGAGCGGAGCCAATGGGCTTGCGCCGGCCTCCCCGGCCCCGCCCCGCCGAGCCCAGCCGCTCGGCCCGCGCGGGGACTCCGTGCGCCTCGGCTGGGGAGTGGCGGAAAAGTTTCTTCGCGGGGAAGGGTGCGGGCGCTGCTCGGGCGGCCGCCCTGCTGCGGGGGCCTTCCGTTTTGGTGTACTCCCCGCTGCTCAGAGCATGCAAGGGCGTCGCCGCCGGGCGTAGGGGACTCGGCGGGAAGCGCGGGAAGGGCACGCGGCCGGCAGCGGCCCGCTCGCGGCTGGACTTCCCGGCCGGCCCGGCGCGCGGGGCCGCGGGACGTGATGGGCGCGCCGTGGGCCCGCGCCCCCGCGGCGGCGCTGGCGCTGCTGCTGTGGGCCGCGCTGGGGCGCGGGGGCCGCGGGGCCCTGGGGCAGCCGCGCGCGGGGGCCGCCGAGCGCCCGTGCCCCGCGCCCTGCCGCTGCCTCGGGGACCTGCTGGACTGCGGTCGCCTGCGCCTGGCGCGCCCGCCCGCGCCGCTGCCGCCCTGGGTCGCGCGTCTGTAAGTACTCACCGCGGAGATGGGGGTGCACCGGCGTCGGGGCGACGCCTGCCGGGCCAGGCCTCGGGCGGCGCCCCGGGGAGGGCGGAGGCGCAGCGGCCGGCCCGCGCCAGCTCCGCGCGCCCACCTGCGCGCGGCGTGGGGGGGCGGGTGGCCGCTTCCGGAGCTGCGCGCGGCCCCGCGCCCCTTGCAGGCCCCGCGGGGAGCCGGCGGTGAGCGGTCTCCCTCCGAGTTTCTGAGGCGGGGCGGCTCCACGTTGGCTCCCGTGTGGTTCAAGCCCCGGTCCTTTTTCCAGCCCCTGACTGCGCTCGCGCTTCTCACCTGGGAAGCGCCTTTTCGCCCACGGCTCACGGCTCACGCCAAGGTAGACGAACTCGTGTTCGCCGCCGCGGTGCGAGGTATTGCTTTAGCAGACTGTAAGTCTTCCTCCTGGCTCACATCCTAACACGTCTTCGGTAAGAAGTTGGGTGTTAAGACTGGTTGGTAGTCATCAATAGGTAGGGAAAAGAATAAACGGACTTCTTTTTAGAACCGAGGACGTGAGTTTTGTAGCTTCTCAGAACGCCCCGACAGTTTCAGGAGGGCTCCGAAACGCTGTTGTGCACGTTTGTGGATTTTAACTGTGAAATCTCAAAACCTGGAATCATTGCCAATTGAGTGAAAGAAAACGTAATTTAGTTGGAAATACTGGTCCTTCCCGAGTGCCAACACTCGCCTTCTTCTCCCAAGCCCCTAATTTCCTTAGAGTTGGAGGAGTGCTGTAAAATATGAACAAACGAATCTTGAAAAAGTTGTATTTTCTGAGTAGTTGTTCTGTTTAAAAAAAAAAAACTGTAGTTCGTGCTTAAATTTTGGGCCTAGTAGAATTGCAGTGAAAAGTCTCAGTTCGTAAGCCATCGTAGAAGACAGTCCTAATATAATAATGGTACTTGAAGGCTAGATGAAGTATTTTAATAAGTAATTTTAAATATTGTGATTATCTAATGTTAATCTAAAGCCACTTTGGCTTATGCAGCATAGAATTGATGACCGTCAAAGAACATATTCTCCATCTTTTAAATTAACTTTAGTTTAATAAAGTAGAATTTGAAAGTATTAGGTGGATATCTTTTTGCTTGCTCCTGTGGGCTTTTTATTACTGGCGAGGAAGGAGATAAGGGCTTTAAGCTAAAGCAGGAAGACTTCCAATTAGTTGTGGCTAATTCCATTCAGTTGCCTCTTGTGAAGGTCATGGAGCGCGTTCATGCGATGTGAACGGCTCTATTGACAACATATGTAAGCAAGCCTGTGGGTGATTGGAGGTGAGCACCTATGGATAAAGAGGTAGAAAGGGGAGCAGAGACGGGCTTCCCGGAGCCTGGTTAGCAATGCCCGGGGTATGCACCAGCTCTAACTTTAACGGTTGATCAGCGACAAGGGGCCTCTTGGATTCTGCCTGTGTGCAGTATTTGGGGGGGGGAGGGTTGGGGGGTCGAATTTAGATGTCTTGAAAGAAACAACTGTCTTGCCGTTGATTAGAAGTTGAGTTGAACCAGAGGGTTTCGATACCTATTTAAACATTGTCTTAAAAAGTAGCTGACCTAATTAGGATTTTGTTTTGCTGATAATTTGGTGGCACACTAAAAACAAATTACAGTTTATTTGGTTAGCACAGTCTTTAATTACGTTTCCGCCAGCAGTAAATTTTCTCAATACAAGTCCGCATTCCTTGAATGTATGTGAAAATAAGTTCCACTTGTATAAATAAGCACTCAGTCCGTTCTCAGAAGTCCTGCTGTGATCACTCATCCAGCAGCCCTGTCATTCTTATATTTCTGTGACTTCTAACCGTCTTCCAAGGTGTCACCAAACCATGTGGTCTAAATTCTTTATTGTCATTGTTTCTTTTGTTTTCACAGAAGGGTCTCTTCTCCACCTTTGAGAGCAGCAAAAAAACACAGGGAGTTGAGTTATGCTTTCTGTTATTTAGTGTATTAGAATAGGAGGTGTAAGAAGCTATTACTTAAATTTCACATAATTGGAAAAGCTGTTTAAGCTGTTTCAGAGTACAGGAAGTAATTTAAAAATGTGCTCATTGTACTTGCCTTCCATTCCCTTTAGTAACTGAAATACTAAAATTTGTCTTTGTATTAGTTTACAAAAGTACTGTTTTGGAAAAGAAATCTTTTTTTTTTCCATCTATTGGCTTTGCAAGATTAAAAACCACCTGTACATGTGTATCCCCCCCACACACACTTTATTCACGTACAGTCTATTGCCATAGGGGCTTCATGTGTGAAATGGTGAGTAGCTTGAGATATAAAATAATAACGCTGTACTCAGTTCTCCTTTAAAACAGTGACCTCTAATACTTTTAACGAAAGTGGCAGTTCAAACTGTAATGGTTTGGAGACTTGCTCTAGATTTTGTGCTTACAAAGTTTTGAACCTAAAGAGGAGAGCTTGTTCAAATGTTATTTAACCAAAAGAGGGGAAGTTTGCTCAGTTGCCAAAGAGAGCTTTCATATTACTAAATTCTCACCAGAATTTCATAGTTGTTTATCCCATCACCTAGAAATGTTTGAGCTCTCGGTGGAGCTCCGGCAAAATTTGAAAGGTAGTTTCTGCTGGTGTGACTTCTTCAGTGTTGGCCTGTTAAAAATCTTCAGGTCCATACCAGAGTTGGGGGTTGGGTGGGGAGAATGGTCCTTATGGTTTTCACAGCTGCTTTTCTATATTTTCCAGACTAAGGCTTGAACATAGCAGGCTGATTTATGAGTCACTTTGGATCAGTGTCTTAAAACAGCTACAGCCTGGCTTTTTGTTTTTCAGCTTTCCAGATTTCTGCTGAATTAGCAGCTCTGCAGGCCCCAGTGGGGTTGATTAAGAAGCTGTGCTGTATTTGCATCTTGAAATTTGACTTGGAAGTCAGATTTCCAAATGCTAAGAGGAAGAAAATGAGAGCTGGAACCAAATGCTGTAAATTATTTATTTTCATATATATGTTTTTGCTTGCTAGTATACAGGAAGAGACTTCTCTCTGCCTTGGCAAGTTTGATTTTGAGAAGTTTGGCCAGCTGTGTTCTAAATAAATAGTTAACACCTCCCTGCTGCATCCTCTTACCCATTTATTAACTTCACTAAAACAAATTTTTAAAAAACTCCCTGGGGAAGATGTTCATTCATGGAACTCTGAAAATGAAGAATCTGTCCTCTCCGTTGAATTTTTTTTATATCCCGGGGTTAAGGGAACATCCATATCATATGCGTGAATCTCTCTTTGGTGGCCTTGCCATAAACACAATGTAAGGGAGATTTAGGAAACTGTGACATCCTTTAACTGGAAAGTAATCATTTCTGAAATGTAAACTATAGTAAATCTAAATTTAGGTGCATTAAGAGTTTCATGGCTTTAAGTATTTATCAGTAAAAGTCTCTTTTGATTGATTATTTTTTTCTTCTCTCACATATAATGTGGTTTTAATAGCACACAAGACTCCGGGATGGACATGTGTTGCAATAACTGAATTATTGAAGGTTGCCAGGTCCTGTTTCTGGATCAGACATGAGTGGTCCCGGCATCTGCACAGTATTCTGAAGGCAGTTTCTCATTTTAAAGGTCTTTCCACAGAGGATCTCATCCCATTACTAGTGGAGAACAGTTACGTACTCATCTCATTTCTCACAGGATAGCTCTGAAATAATCCTAACAGCGGAGAGTATAGTTTTAGTTTTGTTTTTTAATTAGAAGGAAAGCTCCTGTATTAAATGTAAATGCCAGATTGCCACCCCCACCCCGCGTTTGCTTTGAAGACCCGAAACAATGGGGGTGCAGGCTTAGTGTTCCTGAGCTGAACCGAGGGGGTCCAAATGCCCCCCTCCGTGGAGTCAGGCTACCTCCCAGGTGAAGGGCTGCATTCCCCTGTTGCCTCTTAAGCCATGTGGGAAACCTGTGACCGTCTGGAGTGCTAAAAGCACGCAGGTTTTGTTTGAATCCTGACGTGAGTTGTTGGACTCACGGTTTCCTTGATGAACTCCAGATGGGCTTGCGCTGGACTGTGAGGGAAAGTGTCTGGCTCCAGCCAGCGTGGTGAGCTTGCACAGCAGTGGTTGTAATTGCAGGATTTTTATAGTTTAAAGTCTGTGCCAGATTTTTTTTTTCATGTTATAACTCTACCAGAACAAATCTACTCATGTCTGTTACTGTCTGGTAGGTCTTTAGGCAAACATACTTCGAGTGAAACTTAGTTTCTTTTTTTTTTAAAGGTGAAATAGAGAAACCCAGGTTTACGCTCAGAACAAAAACTCAGAAAGATCTCTGATTTCTAATTGCTAGCTAAGCCCTGTGTGACACCGAGATTCCCTGGATGTGATTTCTCTCTGTTTTTATTTACTTCCTTTGGGAGAACATACAGATCGTAAGAGTTCATGCTTTTCTTCAACTTTATTTATATAAAACTCGAGTTATTTAAATTTTTTCATTTGGAGCACTGAATTAAATCAGGAAGGGTTGGTTTACCTCTTCCAGTGGGGAGCTTCAAGCCATCTTGTTTATTAGCCTGAATTCCAGTAGCTGTTCAGCCATTTGATTTTTATTACCTCACTTTGAGGGCACCTAGGCAGTGGACCGGAACATACAGGGGACATAAGCAAGTGTATCTTCCAGGTTTTGTTTCATGTGTTGAATCTAAATGCTGAGATGACTTTCTGACATACCATATGTATGGAAATGTGTTCGTTTTGTTTGTTTGGTGTGATTTGTTGGTTTGGGGGGATTTCTCTCTTTTTTATTTTTTTTGAGACGGGGACTAGCTCAGTAGATCAGGCTGGTCCCAAGTTCACTGGGTAGCCCAGCCTAGCCTTGTACTCAAAGCCATCCACCTGCCTCAGTCTCCTGAGTGCTGGGATTACAGGTGTGCACTACCACATCCATCTAATCTCTATGTGGTGCTGGGAAATCAACCCATGGCCTTGCATATGCCAGGCAAGCACTTGAAACCACTAAACTACGCCCCAGCCCAAGTTTGATGTTTTTAGTAGTATTGCTATCCTATGGAAATCTAGTTAGACAGAGTTGTTGAGTTAAGATGAGACTTTGAGGAAGAAGCACATTGCTTTTAGCAAGTGAAATCTGTCCACAGGTGCCTGTACAACTGACTTAACTGTGTGGGACGGTTGATATGCTTTAACTTATATGTTAAGTCATGATATACTGAGGTTTAGGGAATTTGAGAAAACAGAGGATGCAGGCTGTTTTGTTTACTTTTGAACACACACAAGCACATGTACGCTCACACGTGTACTGTATGATGATACTTCAAGTCACTCTGTGCCTTGTCCCAGGGAAACAAATATGTGTGAAAAATGATTTCTGGCTTTTTTGAGTGTAATAAGGACATTGATGCTAATCTTATGACAATAAAGTTTTCTGTTAGAGGCTCTTGTTTCAGCAACCTGCCTAATTAGCTACTTTTCATAAGCTGTGATGTCATCATATCAAGTTGGAAGAAGGGAGATGGGAGGGTAAAGCAAAAATACCAGTTCACAAAAGATCTGTTCACCGTGTGCCAAAAAAACATCTCTTAAAACGTTTGTGGGTTAAAGTATTCGAATCTGCCAGCCTCTTAAACTAATTTTGTCCTCAGAGGTTGCATTTTTGAGTTTGGCACTCCGGTTGCCGTCTAGCTGGTGGACAGAATGGACTGATTATTCCTTTGCTTGCCACTAGTGTTGAGAGAGGTATTTTATAAGCCCACTCTGCCTTGAATATCATTAAGCACTATTAGTATTTTTAGAAACTGTTTCTAATTTCGTTTCTTATAGGGATCTAAGTCACAACAAATTATCTTTCATCCAGACAAGTTCCATGAGCCACCTAGACAGCCTTCGAGAAGTGTGAGTCCGTGTTACTTTCTCTTTGAAGTTTGCATAAACACATCACCCTTCGCTCTATTTTGCTTTTGAATATTTGGGGTATAATAAGTTAACTTGAATCGTGTAATGGGGGAAGACTATAAAGTTTTTAGATCTATGAAATGTTTCCTAATTAGCTTTTTCCTACCCCCCAACCCCCACCCCTTTTTCTTGGCTTTATAGGAAACTGAACAACAACGAATTGGAGACCATTCCAGATCTGGGACCAGTCTCAGCAAATATTACACTTCTGTCCTTGTGAGTAAATATTACCAGAATTTCACATGTATGTTTGCAGAGGCTATGAGTGGTAGGTGCCCCATACAAACAGGCACAAGGAGCTTACGAATAAAGTTTGTGATAAAGAAAGACTCTTTAAGTTGGTTAACTTATTTTCCAGCCTCCATAGCACCTGAATTTCAGGTATCTTTATAACAACACGTTTTGCACTTTGCTGTCATTGCTAACTGGTCCCTAAGACTTAAAGAAGCTAGTTTCACTCCGTGCAGATGTAGATTTGATTATATCTTGTGGACTATGACTTCAGGTATAGTGCTGCTCACTGGTTGCTACAGGATCCATGGATTGTGTACTCATAGTTCCTGTGGGCAGTGATCGGAGTGTTTTTGTGTTGACAAATGGGAGTTGGTTATAAACCATCAGGGTGTCCCCTAACCTTTTTGTATACAGTGGAAGTTAGAGTTTAGAAACCTCAATTTATGTAATAAAATATGTGAGCAAAGTCAGAAATATCATTGCATGCTATTTTGCAAATATGGCATTTTTCAAATTCAATTAAAGTAGTGTTACATTTTCTACATTTTTGAGGGCACATAATATTTATATTCATGTGTTGAGATAGATTTTTGAAAGAACTGTGACTTTCTAGCACAGGTATGATTCAGGATATTCTTGGTTTAATTCCTAACATAAGGAATTTAATTAATAAATAATTAAAAATATATTTAAAATGCTGAAGAGTTTAAAACATATTACTCCTTTAAACAGCTTAAGGAAAATAAAACACCATTATTAGTTGCTTCTGGAAAAGGTGTTGGAGGGGCTGAAACTGTATAGTAAATTTCAGGAAAGCTGTTCAATTAATTAAAGTGACCACTACCCAATTGCTTACATCTGGTGATTTATAGAGGTTTGTTTTTCCGGAGGGCCAGGTCAGCCAAGTCACGGTGGCCGCTATGTCTGCTTTCTTCTGTTTGAGTAGGAGCTCAAGTGACATTTGATACTGATGTGGTTTTTCCAAAGATCAGAAACAGAAAGGAATGAGAAGAAGAAGGAAAAAAAAAAAACAGTTGGTATTTGACAAATAAACACTGAACTTAAAAAAATATTTTTATGACTAGCATTAATACACATTGTCTCTGTCTTCCACAGTTGCTTAACAGACTAGAGCCTAAGTGGAGTTCTGATTTTGGTATCTCACAACATCTGTGCCTATCTTTGTTTGACTAAGGGGCTTTCTAACATTCCCACTTTGCCCTGCTGTCCGCTGTCTGTGTTTTGGCAGATTCTGTCCACATGTTCTACAGGTCCCTGAGGGTCATGGTATATTGATGGCTGAGGGGTCTGGGATGCTGTCTGGTATCTGGGTGGGATCAGGAAAACATTCTGCATTTTGGGTGTGTCGTAGAGTCAAATTAAAGAAGTTGTGAATAAACTAGGAAATTCCATTGGAAATAAATAACAGTGATTACAGTCTTTAAAAGTATGACTTGTAAATGAAAGGCTAACAGTGGCATTTGAGAAGTAAGAATCCTCTAAGATTTTGGAGTCCTGTTCATATTGTTTTTGCCCTAGCAAATGGTGTGTGTCCGAGCCGCCTCCCTGGTCCTCTCTGCCTCAGTTCATCTCAGCCCTTGTTCCTCTTGTGGAATCAGGCAGAGGCCCAGTCAGTGCCTTCGTTACAGACTCTGGAGAGTAATGTAAGCCATGGGCCTGCTCATGCGGTATGAGAAATGCAAAATTGCTTTCATACCTAGGAAACATCTTGCAAAGCTTTCCTCCCTGTGCCTTCCACAAGTGTTTTGTTTTACGCTGAAGGCCTCTCTGATCCTGCAGTACATACCTGTGCTTCTGCAACACTCAGCTTTCTGTACTATGTTATGTAGGGCAGGACATTTTCCAACATATGGACACAATTGAAAATAATCAGAGATAAATACTATTGCTTGAATATATTGCTGAGATTTTAAAAGAAAATCTGCACGCTACTCCGATTAGAAATTTGTAGCAGGACTACATCTGACTCTCCTGTTTTTCAAAGTAGTGTCCAGGACTATTTGACCTCTATGTGCCTTTTTATTTTGTTTATTTACATTTTATGAAGGAAAACATTTTCCCATGCTGTGTACACAAGTTAAATAATTTGAAAACTTGTGAAGAAGAGACAATATTAGGGCCTTGTGCTGCTGCCCCTCTTTCCCATGGAGGGTGGGTGCAGATAGCAGGAGAGGTCCAGGCACTGGCATTATGTCACTTTTCACATCCTGTCAAGAGATGAATCCAGTTCTGGACTGGTTCTCTTAACCTTAGGGAAGCCTGATGAGATGTCAGGGACCCGAGCATCCTCACTAACAACGTTCAACTTTTACCTTTTAGAATGTAAAGGACCTAATTCGATTTGCTTTCCTTAGACTAGTACTAGTTCAGGAGGCACCTGCAGTGCTAGAGGCAAGGCATGAGGCTTGGTGTCTATCTGTGTGTATGTGGTGTGTGTGTATATCTTAGAATGGTAATTTTTAGGGAAAGGAATGAAGTAACTTTGCAGTGAACCTATCTCATTGTAAAAGTATTGGCCTAAGGTAGGCATGGTTTGCACTCCCGTAATCTCAACACTCTGGAAGGCCGATGCAGAAGGATTACAATGTCAAGAAATTTAGTGACTTGGTGAGACCCTGTCTCAAAAGATTTAAAAAGGGTTGAGAGTATAGCTGAAGAGAAGATGTTGGTCTTGACGCTCATAGTTTATATAGTGCTGCCCAACTTGCAGAAACTTGTCTGGTATCATGCAGTTAAAAAATGTTATGTCAGTGGTTGTCAAAGGTTCTTTGGAGTTCTTGTTAAAAATGTAGATCCTTGACCTCTTCTTCAGACATACAAAATTAGTGGATTTGGAGGGCCTAGGAATATCCATTTTGGCATATCTGCCCTGTATATTCTGATCAGCTTTGAATAAATATTTCTAAATTACTGATAAGGTTTGTGTTGATAGATTTATCAAAGAAACCTTTATAAATTCTTTTTATCTTGAAAGTAGAGCATATCTCCTAAGTCTGTGATATTGTCATTCCTTTCAGAGAGGCTGTTAAAACATGTACTGATTACCTTTGCTGGTGGTACTCCAGAATATGTGCTCTATCAGTAGAAAGCTTCTGAGAAGATTTAAAATAGAGTGAAATGATGAAATCTGGTGTGAAAATGTCACTTTGGCTGGAATATGGAGATCAGCCCGGAAGTGGCAGGAGGGAGGGGGCGGGTTCTATAGGCCTGAGCAGTGGCGGCCCTACTTTACAGTACAGCCTCTGCCATGTTGGTATATCAGTGAGTGAAATCAGAGTTCAATATAGAAGAAAAAGAATGAAGGTAGTAGAATATGGAAAAATCTCCCATGTTCATAAATCAGCAGCATGAATGTGGCTAAGCTCACCACACTGCTGAAAGCAATGTACAGATGCAGTATAATCCCTATCTTTCTTAACAGAAATGTAAAAAAAAAAAAAAAAAAAATCCTGAAATTTATATGGAAACTTAAAAGGCCCTGAATAACCAAAGTATTCTGGAGCAAAAAAGAACAGTGCTGGAGGCACTAATTGTCAAATAGATTCTAAAGCCATTGTAGCAAAAACAAAATGGCCTGATATGACATAATAAAAGTAAAGTATAAAAAAAGCAGAGCTCAAGTGAGGTGGCCTGGGATCGATTGTATGGGCATGGTAGGACAAACAATCATTCTGCTGGTTTTCTTCAACTTTGAAAGAGAATAACGATAGTGCCTATCTGGGGGCAAGGGGTGGGGACCACGGTGTGGATGTGGATGTGGAGAGGGACCAACAGGGCCTCTGGTGTGATGGTTCATTTAAATGAAATGGATTAAATACCTGTTAGGCACTCATCACGGTTTTAAATGAAAAACAGCCTCCCTTTTATATGAAACCTGCATTCGAATGAGGAGTGAAGCAGAAAATGGGTAAGCAAACAGACTTTAAAGGGAAAGATGACTTCAGCTCTTGGGCCAGAGCCTGTGAAGGAACCCCAAGGAAGATACAGGGATTAAAGCGCTCTGGCGCTGCCTTTTACTGCGACCAGTGAGGGTGAATGTCGGCCAGGCCCTGTTGTGTGCTGTGCTGGGCATAGCTCTGGGCCAGAGATTGGAGATAATCCTCTCATAAAAGGAGGAAGTCAAAAAACGAATGGGATGTCATCTGAAGGAGAGAACTGAGACAGGGAAGGAGCGGAGGGATGAGTGTGAGCAGAGGGCTCCCCTGCTTAGAACAGGATGCAGGATGGGGCGCACTGGAGGGTGATACTGGAGTGGGCAGTGCCTGATGGTGTGTGCCTGAGGCCCACGTCATCTGCTCTGAGCCTGCCGTGCCCTGCCCGGGCGCTTTTTCCCCATTTTATTGGTATGTATAGGTGCAAAATTTAAGGTTTACAATAAAATTGAGGATTCTGTGCACCTACGTATCTTGTCAAGGTGACAAGGACTTTCCCACTTTCCTTTTGTCCCTCCCCCTACGCACCCCTCCCCCCCATCCCCTTGGTCCACTTTGTTTTTTGTTTTAAGTTCCATAAGAGTTGTGATCTGGGTCCCTTGGGCTCTTGCCTTGTATATCCAACTGTATACACAATCACGAGATTATCTTGTTTATGCTTTCATTTCGAGGCCTTTGACTCTTCTTACCTCCAATACTTAATGCAGGTATGTGTAATGTAATTAATGCTTAATTAATGTATGAATTAAGGAGCTGTTTATAGAATAGTCACCTGCAGTTAGCGTCATCCACATAGATCTCCTCCTGTACACTTAGCCTAAACCTCCGACTGAAGATGGCCAGTGAGGACAGCGTTCACCTATGTGTGCTTGGTAAAATAATGAATTGTAATAACAATAATAGTATTAAAATCATGTAAGTAGTTTAGTTAGCTTAAAGATACAAGTCACCACTCTAGCGTGTGAGGACGTGTGTGGGGGGGAATCAGAGCCCCCTTTCTCTTTTGCCTTTGTAAGTTTGAAGGTCTCGCTTCACCAAGGGTGACTTTGGAGTTTAGAAATGCAGACTTTTCATAGCCCCTGTGTACTTCACACTTGGCCACTCCCCCATCAGGTCCCGGACTGAAAATGTAAGCTATAGAACAGTAGCGACAAAAAATACACCTCCCCACAAAATTGATCTGCTCCTACCTGAAGGAAATGAGCTGGTTTGAACTCACGGACCAAAGAAGGAGAAGTGCTTTGGAGTATTGTGAGGACCTGCAGGAGTGCATCGGTGGTGGATGGCTGTGCCTGTCAGCCGGCCTTCGGCCATAACAGGTGTGAGGTAGCAATCTGTCCTAGCGCGTGTCCTCTCCTGTCAGAGATGTTCTTGGGATGTAGACAGGATGAGAGTCCTGGCTTTCCTCCAGGGGTGACCGTTTATATACCATAGAGAATAGTACTTGATGTGGGGCGGGTATTGGAGATTTGTGTGGTTTGCAGTATAGTAGCTGGAGATTTTTCTTTTTCCCTTGTAAATGCAGCATGCCTCCTGAAGGCACATGTCTCATCTCTTTCCAGGGTGTGAGCTGTCATAAAGTGTGAGTCTGACTGAGCTCACAGTCCCCTCTGTAGCCCAGTGCACTCCCAGGCACTAAGAAGCCACTCGTTAAGAATCTCAGCGGATGAGAACAATCACAGGCCTTTGTGCAATAGGAGAGCCTTAGCTGGGAATTGGGTGCTCAGGTTTGTGTCTTGTCTGACACGGGTGACCTGTCTGACCTTAAGCAGACTTAATTAACTCTTCTTTGTTTATCTGTACAAACAGTCTGAGTGTCTGCCCACCTATCTCCTCTGGTTCCAGCAGAGGATCCGGATCCCGTGGCAGTCCCACACATGAAAGGGCTCTGGGAAGTGTGAGCAGCCACAGCTGCTTGCGGTTCAATGAGGTGGGCTGGCGGGGCGCAAAAACTAGGGCATTTGGCCAGACTGCATTCTTGGGTTGAAGAGTCCTAGAAGAAAGGAAAAACTCTTCCTGGCAACAAGAGATGAGGCACGGAGAAGGTACTTGGCATGTGGGTGCATTAAATAGAAAACTTTGCTTTTTTCAAATGGCTTAAAAAATGGTGAGCACCCAGTTACAACTAATAGTTAAGGATTTGTAACCTGAAAGCTTGCATATCTGTAAGGGTTTTTTTGAGCTGTTTATGTGCCTAGCAGTAACACCTACTAGTGTGCTCAGTGCTAAGGGAGAGGAACTCTAGGATTCAGCCTGTATTCTCAAGGGGCTCAGAGTATCAGGGTGGGCTAGAGGTAAAGCCATGGTTCAGCTGAGGTGATACCTCCAATGGCAGAGGCATCCAGGCCCTCACCTGTAGCCCTAATCCATACTCAAGGTGTGTGGAGAGTGAGCATAAGGCCACTGTGGGGAGCAGAGATTGGGGAAGTTCGTAGGGTTGGCCCGTGGGGCTTCTGCCGTGCTTAGGTGGTTTGCATTTTGGGTCATTAAAGGCTTTCGTTTTCAGGGAAGAATGGAATGACACGTTTAGCACAGAGTGTGCTTTTTTCCCCTTTTTCAGATAGAAGTTAAACCCTAACATGACTTTGAAAATTGGCAGTTGTAACTTGCTAAGTAACTATCCATTCATGGATTTTTGATGTTTTGCTATATTCTGAGCCCCCTGGTATGTACTGGGTACATTTCTTTTTTGTATGAAGAGGGAGTTGGCCATTGACAGGAGTCATGAGTAATGAATAGGGTAGAGTTGAACAAAGGATTGAAAATAGGATTGCACTCAGACCACATCTGACATAGTATGGCTTGACACAGGAGTTTTTGATATCTTGACTTTACATTGGTTCCTGAGTGTATCTGTGCAATCCTGCTTTTTACTTTCAGAACAGCACAGGAAGTTACATAAGATATTCAGCACTTTGTAGTAGATGGCTTTTCTTACTTGTAGGCCATGTTAGTGTTTTGAGCACTTTTAAAGTAGGAGAACTGAACTATGATCTGCAAGTGAGGTGTATTAACTGTGTTTTCAGCTGAAAATATTTTCAGTTTTTGGTGTGTTAGAATATAATGTCATATTAACTTGAGGATCAGCCATTGATATATTCTGTTATTTATTTCAGTATATTAGTAGGGAATTTATATGCTGAATTTATATTTGTAAGTAGGGATATCAACCATAAGTATGCATTTTTTACTACATTCTAAAATTATTAAAGAGATCACTTTGGAAGACACTAATTTAAGAAACTGTTGCTTGGTTGTATGACATTGATTGTATGTGAATAATTAAACCCAATTTATAATTAAAAACAAATACTGATTTTTTTTAAGGAAAGGCATGTATAACATTTTTAAGTCATGATATGTCTGAGTAAATCTGTACCTAGATAGTAAAACCCAAATAGCTCTTTCAGCCAAGACCTGTATAAGTCAGTACTTAAAGAGGTACAGGTTTGTCACACTAATTAAAAAAATTGGAGTGGAGGTTTAGCCACAGTTAAAGCTTAAGTTTCTGAGAGGAGCTCTATTTTAATTAAGTGCACACAGGCCCTCCTTTCCCATATCTGTGTGTAGAGGAACCTCCTTATTTGACCATGTTAACTACGAAGTTTGGTCCTAAGTACCTATGGTCCTGGTGTGGATACGTGGGCTAGTATCAGCTATGCGTATAAAGAACTTTGTATTTAGGCTACAACCTTCACCCGTGCATGGGCACATAAGCCAAATATTATTGTGCTTTATGGAAATAAGCTCGTAGAGTAAGTCTTACAGCATAAACAATAAACATTTATACTATAAGTAGTCATATTTTATTGGATTTTAAAGTGTTTATGTAGGAATTGCACATAAAAGTGTTTGTTGTACACAAAGCTGTATTTGTAACAAACACAAGTTTATCTTCTCATTTATTCATGATCTAGTCTGTCCTCAGAATACCGAGTTACTTGGTATTTTTAAGGTTTGGGTATAAAACGATTGCATTGGCAACATAAATTTGTGCTCATTAGATGAGTCCTCAAACCCTTCACTGGTCCCCCTTGCTCTTAGGTCACGAGCAGAGTCTTTCTCAAGATATTGTGGCCTTTGTCCTTTTTTCTTTATGAACTTTCTCTGGAATTACTCCTCAGTTCCAGGGATGGGCCAGGCTTGTTCCTGCTTCAGGTTTCTTTCTATGTATGTCCTCTCTTCCTAAGTACTCACCCCTCCCCCAACACTTTGTAGTCAGGCTCAGGTTTTGTTTTTGTTTTTGTTTTTGTTTTGTTTTGTTTTTTTGAACTTGTACTCCTCTGTTATGATAATCTACTTTATTATAGTACAAGTTGTCACATTTTTTAGTTGTATATTTGGCATTCTTGAATGTCTTTGCTTCATTTAAATGAAATTTCACAAAAGCTAAGATTATGTTCACTTTTTTGTCCCCATTATTACCATAGCATGTAGCATAGTGTCTAGAGCAAAGTAAATACTCAGTGTGTGTCTGTTGGAAGGGCAAATGAATGGATTACTCAGACCAAATGAATATGTGTGTGTGTTTGTGTGTGTACATATATATATATATATATATATATATATATAGAGAGAGAGAGAGAGAGAGAGAGAGAGAGAGAGAAAGTCCACTTTTCTCTTACCGCCTCTCCATATAAAAACAAATTATAAAACTTGTTGTTTTCAAGGTAATAACAATTGTAGATTTGACAGAGTGACCCACTGGGCAATTATTTTTTCCAGTGTGTTTCCTAAAGCTCACGAGTGACCCCGTTCCCTTGAATATGCCTTCCATTGTGACCTGTCACAAGCCTCCAGTATTACCCATGACCATCCTGAACCTACCTCATTTTCTCATTTCCTTCTCCAGCTTTGTACCAGCCATTTTGACTGCTGCTTCAAAGTCTAGGTACAGCTCTACCAAGCAGCCACACGAGGTCTGATCTGCCAAGACAGACCACATAATGAAGTTACAGCCAGCAGCGTTCCATACCTGGGGTGGCAAGATCCAACATGTGCTTCTATTCTTGTCGGGTTACTTTTCTTTCTTCCTTATTTCTGTTTCTCTTCTGGCTTCCATTGGCCAGAGGCTCAGGGCTCTGTGTTGGTAGAGACCAAAACAATGAAGCGGAGTTCTAACCAATACCGTCTCGTCTTTCTTTGGCTCAGTCACTTAAGTACTAAGTTCAAAACATGAAAAGAAAGGTAAATATAACTACAAACACCTTGTTTCTAGCCCTTAACATCACCTGCCTGTCTGTCTCCTTCTTTTCTTGTATAGATTTAGCAAGCAGATAGAGCAATCTCTATAGAGGAAGGTGGAAGGCAAAATGAAATATCAAGATGGTATTTATGTTGCAAGTACTGCACAGTCTAAGGGAAATACGGTGTACATGTGTATACTGTCAGTTTTATTTTGCATGAGCTATTTTAACCATTTCTTAGCAAAGCAGTTGTACAGTAAACAAAAAAGTGTATATCCATATATGTACACATAAACACACGCACACATGTATTTACATAAGAAGCTTTAAATTTGATTGCTGATGATTGTGGGATTCCCACACAAGACATTGGCTTATAGGGCCGTACTCTTTTTTTTTTTTCCTTTCTATCAGTAGATCATTTGTATTTCCTTTCCTTCTTCCTGTCCCCTCCCCACCTTCTATGTCCCCTTTCTTTCTCCATAGTATTTATTTTCCTGGTTTTCCCCCCTCACTTTTTTACTCTTTTATAATTTGGTTTTCTCATATTAGAGAAAGCATGTGGTATTTAACTTTATGGGTCTGATTCAGATTGCTTTCCATGATGGTCTCAAGGTGCATCCATTTTCCTACATATAATTCAAATTTATCTTTCTTTATGGAATAGTAGTACTCCAACGGTACCCCATTTTTTAAGATCTTTACTTCTTCGGGAAGGTACCCAGAAGAGGTATCACTAAATCAAATGGAATATCTATTTTCAGGTTTGTTTAAGGAGTTTCTGTACTGCTTTTCTTGATGATTGTACCAGTTTAGAGTGCCACCAATAATGTAGAAGTGTTCCTTTTTCTCTGCAACCTCACTTGTATTTGCTATTTTTTAAGTTCTTGATAAAAGCCATTCTTACTGGTGCAAGATGTAACCTTGGTGGTGTTTCACGTTTCTCTCTCTCTCTTTTTGCATTTCTCTTATGGCTCAAGATGCTGAAAAGTTTTTTTCATGTATCTGTTGGCCACTTGTACTTCTGAGAACTATTCATTTTAATTGCCCATTTTTATTAGGTCTTTTATTTTGAAAAGACTGATTTTTTTCCATTGTTTGTATATCCTACATAGTAGGAGGGCAATATTCTTAAAGACAAATAGATGTGTATAGCCTTGAGGAAGTAATCAATTCATTGTGGAAATCCTTTTTCTTTTCTTAAAGTCCTTATTCATTATAGTGATGTAACTTTCAAAGGAAAGGTGAAAGGTATTAGAAATAGTTTCCTGAATTATATAACTGTCATATCCCATTTCTCATTGGTTTTGAGAGTCTGTACACAGTCCTAATAACTTGGATTTAGGAGAGATGTTTTTCTTTATGGAGAGATCATCCAGCCTCCCACGCCTTAAGAACCTCCAGGGATGAAAGCTCATTCTTGGTGAGGACCCTTTCCCAGTGACTAATTTTATAATCCTAATTAGAAGACTTTTTACATTTTTGTTTACATTTCTTTATTGGTTTACTTATTTTTGTGGTACTGGGGATTAATCCTCTGGCCTTCACACTGAGCCATAGTCCCAGGCCATTTTTAGTTTTTGATTTAGAGAAGGGTCTCCCTAAATTGCCAAGTCGCCCAGGGTGGGCTGGAATTTGCGATCTTTCTGCCTAGCTTCCTAACGTTCTGGGATTACAGCAACTTTTTTGTATGTTAAGCTGAGCTCTGTTCTGCTTCTGCCTCTGGTCCTCACTTTGTGTGGTGAGGGTAGCAATTTCCTTCTATTTTTGGCATCATGGGACTTACATGACTTAAACAATATGGCTTTCTCAAAGTCTTTCCTGCTCCCAGCTCACATTTATGCCTGTTTCACACATGATATGGTATCTTGCCCCATAATAGCCAGTAACACTTTCTTGCCAGAGTCCCTGAATCTTGATGCCAGCCAGTGATAGAGACAAGGCATGTGACTTCACCTGCCTATAAATGATCATCACCCCCATTTCTGTGTCTTACGGTGAAATAAAGATATTCTGTGTTTGAGGTATTCTTAGTCTGTAGTTCTGTGAACCATATCAGAAAATAAAATGAAATATTACCCTGATATGCTTATGATGAGTTAATTCTCTGCATGGTAATTATTAATTAATTTGAAGTTTAGAATACTGTTGCAATGTTTTCTGATTTGTACTATATTAAGTGAAAACTTTTTATGTAGACCAGGTTTTTATTGTTGAAGTACCTTAACATAAGTTCAGTGTCTTTTAAGTAAGAAATAAATTACAGTAATTTTCTCAGAGAAAGTCTTGCTTTTTTTTTTGTACATGTGCATGCGTGTGTGTGTTTGTCTGTCTGTGTAGTATGGGAGATTGAGCTCAAGGCTTTCCCACTGAGCTACATCTGTAGCCCCCCCCCCCTTTTTTTTAATTTTAAGACAGAATCTCGCTAAGTTGCCCGGGTTAGTCTCAAAATTGTGATCCTTCTGCTTCAGCTTCCCAGAGTGCTAGAATTATAGGCCTGCACTACTGGGTCTAACCTTTATTTTGGTTTAAAGAAAAACAGGCATTATTTATTGACTGAATTGCTTCTGAAGCTGTCCTATTAAGCATCATGGGCTGAGTGTATTCATTTCACTCTGTTGCTTCCTAAACCCCATCAAAATGAGAGTAAAGGAATTTTAAAAAGTGTGCCCCAACAGGAACAAAGACAAAATAGACAACTGAGAGAATGTCAAATGAAAGATACCCTACAAACTTTGCAACCAAATAGATGGTTGCAGTTGACTTAAAAGAGGGAAAATTAGAGTGGATCTTAAGCGCATGCTTATGTGCATGTGTGTGCCTGCACACAGATCCTTGGAATGGCTCATCTGTTCAAAACCTGTTAAAGTAGGAGCCTAGAATAGGACTGAAAACAAGGAAATTAGTTAAAACTCTTACAAGAAATTACCAGTCACCACAGTTCTGCTCCAAAACTCAAAACCTAGTGACTACCCTGCCTCTGACACAAAAGACTGGCCACTTATTTTTAGGAGAATGTAAACAGAAACTCCCAGAATTTAGGTGGGGATTGAAATCAGAAATACTCATTTGAATCTGCATACTGAAACCAACCCCCCAACCTTAGTTTATTTCCCTATTAGCCTTCCAGTAGATAGCAGCCATGCTTCCACCTCTAGCCTACAGACGTGAGAGGGAAGACCTACAGAAGCTGACGTGTAATGCCCTTGTGGAATGTTGCAGGTTCTGTCTCTCTTACCTGGCTGAGGACTTACTATCCAGCAATCCCATCCCAACCACATACAGGTTCCCAGCTAGCTTCTTAGTGATGCTTTTATGAAATATGAATGGCTGACTTCTGAAGAAGATTCTAACTAATAGTCTAAACAAATGGGAAAAGATAATTAGAGACAGTTAAAAAAGAAGGAAACTTGAAAACAAATCTGATATCGTTGGAGCAAAAAAGAGATGCTAAGGTCACAAAACTAGAAAAATGTAAAAAAAAAGTGTAATTGGTGATTTTCAGCAAGTAAGATGAAAGCAAAATTAAAATGCAACAACAGACAGTTTAGCAAGGCAGTAGGAGTATTGGGAGAGAGCTAAAGAATTCTCTCAGAAGAACCAAAGCATAAAGGAAATAAGGAATACGACAGGAAAATTGCCTAGAGAATCCTAACCCCTCTCTAAGTTGTATTCTAAGGAAGCATTGACAGAAATGGAGAAGAGGAAATTACCAAAGATGTAAAAAAAATTTCCCAGAATGGAGGAATAATGTGTTTTTATATTGGATGGTCCTACTGAGGGCTGGCACAGTGACAAAAACAAAACAGAAGTCTACAATACAGTACATTGCTGTGTAATTTCAGAGTACTGGGAGTAAAGAGAAGCTCTGAGAGGAAAGGACAGTAACAACCCTGGTTGTCCAGAAGGACTGAGAGTGGCTCTCCACCTGTGCTCCTGTCAGTGTTCCTGTCGGCGAGTTCTTCTTGAGAGAATTACTCTCTTTTTTTTTTTTTTTTTTTTTTTGAGACAGGGTCTTGCCCTGTAGCCCAAGCTGATCCTTAACTCACTGTATAGACAGGCTGGACTTGGACTCATGGCAGTCTTTCTGCTTCAGCCTCTTGAGTCAGGATTACCGTCCTGCACCACCATGCCCAGTTTTATGTGGTGCTCGGGAATCAGACTCAGGGCCTGCACTTGCAAGGGAAATATGCATTCTCAGATTTCATTGCACCTCCCATGAAATAGACACCCTACGTTGTGGGCTTCCAACCTGTGTTTCTAATAGCCCCTCCAGTTCAGATTAGGAGATGGCCAGGGACCTGATGTAGACCCTGAGGTCCTGCCCTGGTGACCTACCCAGGTGTGTGCTTCACCGATTCTCTAGGGAGCTCCCAAGCCAATCAAGTTGACCGTTACACTTAATGCTCCACAGAAGGGAGGTAGACCCCAGGAGAAGCTGCGAGAAAGTTGTGGTACATGTAGTGTACCGTAGTTTTATTTTCCTTTTTTTCTGGCTGACACCTGTAGTGGCATTCTGTTTTCTGATATACATAGGCACTTTACATAAGTCCTTATGTCCAACTTTCTGGACTAGTCAGAATTCTTTGTTCACTCGGGAGTCCATTAGCACTGAGTTCTGGAGAGCCAAAAATAAACAAATTAAAAGTTCTGTTCACCCACTCATAGGGAAATGCCATACAGTCACAGCTTCATCAGAATGGTGGTCTCACATGGGAAAATGGCTATGAAAAGCCCCTGTTTCAAGAGAAGTAGAAAGGGGCTTTTGAATTTTATTAGGTCAAAATAGCATTAATTTTTATTGTGACATCTTCCATTTAAATTTGTTTTTCATTACATATTATCTCTGTCATCTTGCTGTCTTCCAAGATTAGCTTTTACATGTCTGTTTGCATGAGAACTAAGTTGAATATGTACTTAGGAATCAAAGAAAGGTGGTTTTGTATGTAGTGTGAACAGGCTTTTGACCCATTTTTAAAACTTTTTAGCCTGTGTTACAACTGGCAAATGAATAGGGCCCTGCTTGTTGTAAGACCTCTGTATTAAATAGTGTGTTGCAGCCATCTTTATCCTGTTTGTAATCCAAAAGATAATTATATTTCTTGTTGACCTGGCTTTAAGCTGAAAGGAGTAACTCTGTGCTCCTTAACCTGTGGCTCATTTGCCAGTATCATTAGGTCTTAATCAGGAATCGGTCTCCTTGTAGGAGCTTCCTCGGTTGCCTTTATTCTTTGATGTCACAGAAGTAGTGGACCAGTCTAAACATGTGTTCATCTAATGAAACTTCTTAATTATCTTTTCAAAAAAGAGATGAGCAGAGACAGTTTATTTTTATCTGTATGGGAGAGGTTCTTTGCTTGCCAGATATCTCTGTTAAAAGAAGCCTGATATTATGGGATACTAGTTATTCTAGCCAAAGCAGTTTTAAGGGAAAGGCTCAGGAAACTCTATTTTTGTTTTGTTTTGTCTTTTTGTTAGAAGGTGAGGGTGTTGTTGAAAGAAGTGATATTTAATGTGTTTTCCTTAACAGCATACATTTTCTTTATAAATGGTAATAAGCTGACTGCTTACAAGTTATTTATATATCAATCCTTATTTCCTTGGGACTAGGGTAGACTATACCAGTCAACATAGTTAATACACTCGGTCAGATGTTTGTATGGAATGACCACAGAATCAGCAATTGTCAGTTGAAGACACTAAGTTGAACTTAAGGGATATGGTTAGTGTATTAGCTTTCCTATCACTGGGACAAATGTCTGACACCTACAACTTGAAGGAGAAGTTTAATTTGGCGCACAGTTTTGGGTGGTTTAGTCAAGGGTCAGCTGGACCCAAGGTAGAAACACCATGGTAGAAGGGCATGAAAGGGGAAGACTGTTCACTTCAACATGAGAGCCAAAAAACAAAGAGAGAGGGAGCCAGGGAGGGAAATCCACCTACCCTCTAGAGGTTAGCTCCCAGGGAAGAGGTGGCATCCTTCTTCTAACCATGCTCTGTCTCCAGCAACACACTCAGCCATGAACTCAGTGGATCGGCCCTCTGGTGAGTATATGCTCCCCAAGATCCACTCATCTTGCAGAAGCTGCCTCTGAACACATGAGACTTTGTGGGGGCATTTCCATCTAAATCCTAACAAAGTGATGCACTCTAAGAAGAGAGGGAATTGCAAATGTAAGAATGGGTTTTAATTAAGTTTTAGTGTACGAATTCTCTCTAAAAAGAAGCTACCTCATGCATATACCTTTTCTAAATTAACAAGATTGGTGTTTTTTTTTTTTTTTTTTTTTTTTTTTTCACATCCCAACTGCAAATCCTTGAGCTGCCTGTTAGCTGGCTCAATAAGTAGAAGACCAGTGAAACTGTTGACAGATAATTCTTTTTTTCATCAAGGAGCTAGAACATGATTGGTTCAGGAATTCTGATGTGGATAAAACCTGATATTCAGTTTCCTCTCGATCTTAGTTTTTGTTACTGGGACAGAATACCTAACAGCCACAATTTAAGAGAGGAAAGGTTTATTTGAGTTCATAGTCTTATGTCACAGTCCATTCACAGATGGGCGGCTAGAATTGTTAAAGGCCGGAATTGGATCTGGAGACAGAGATCCTCAGGAAATGTCATAACAGAGCCAAGTCTGCAAGAGAAGGGTGGAACTATCCTTCCAGGCAAAACCCTAAGCAACTGCCCTTTTTGTTAGGCCTCACCTCGCAACAGTATATAGTATCCTTAGGTGCATGAGACTTTTGGGGGGTTACTCTGCATCCAACCACAACACTTATTAACAGACTATTCCTCTCCATTGTTCAATTTCCAGACTGTAGATCAACTATCACCAACTAGCACCAGAGTGCTTGTGAGACACTTAGACTTTCTGGAGATCATAGTGAGCCAGAAAGTAGAACTAGCCATTATTGTTCACATGACTAACCTCATCAGTTTATTATATTGTTACTAATTTAATCTAGGTTTACATTTAGAGTATATGTTCAAAGTATCAGAACAGACAAGCACATTTCCAGTATGTAAGATTAACAGACCCATTTTCATAGTGATCGAGAGACACAGTAAAATGCCAGTATTAGGTTGTTCTGGTCATTCACGTCTTACCTGTGAGCAAGAAGGGACAATAGTCTACCCTACACTTGAAGCCACCTCCCATGTCCCAGTAGAAAGCATAGTGCAATGAATACAGTGAATGGTGACTCCACTAGCGCTGACCCTTGGGCCAAGGCCAAGGGCAGCAAAGCTGGAAACCTAGCCTGTTTGTAGAAGAAGAGAAAAACTCAGCCTGTGTACTGGAGACCAGAGTGGTACCCTACCCCTGAAGCTTGAGTGTAGGTAGGCCATCACCCAGTGCTAGCAGACCATCTTTGGTAATGTGCATCGAGTTAGCACCCACCTGGTACTCCGAGCACCTACCGGGTGTTCTTGCACTTATTTTTATCTGCCCTTCACCCAGCCTTTCTACATGTTCTCGCCAGAACAGCTATTATGTAATATACATATAATATTGTTACCTTACTATTTGAAGTCCTCCGGCCCTTCCCCACATGTGATGTTGGGATAAAAGCTAAAGGCCTAATGTGATTTCTTTGGCTCCCCTCTCTGAGCTCCCTGCATCCCCTCCCAGCCACTTTACTCTTGAGTTGCCTATTTCTCCAGTGTCCACCCGTGTACTTAGCCCTCTAGCCATCAAGCATCAAGCCGTCATTCTTTAATTACATTAAGGAAAAGAAACCTTGCTCCGTTGACTTGCCTGCGTCTTGTTGCGTGTCTTTTTCTGTCTGGAGCCACACTAGCCTTCCCCTTCCCGCCCATTCCTGACCCCTCCGGTCTTAGGGTAGCTGGTTGCTTCCTTTGGTAACTTCGCAGGCCTCTGTATACACCTCCCATAGCTCTCAAGAGCCTGCCCGTTGTCCTTCCTCTGCTCTGCCTTCCTTCCTTCTTGTGGCACTTAGTGCCCTGTTGACCTCTTTCGACTGCCTACTGTCCTTCCTGCTAGACATTGGGCTCCTTGAGGTAGGGGGCATCCGTCTTTTTCGTGCTTCTGTCTCCCTCTAACAGTCTGAGTAAACATCATCAGGGGAAGATGGTAAGCCATATTTGCCTCTGTACTTTAAAGTTATTTGGCACAGTTGGGTGAAATTGGCAACAAAATGAAGCCATGATTGTTGGACTCAGAAGCCAGGGCTTAAATATGTGGGACTGCTGTTTTTTTCCGTGGCCTCCTGAAAGCTTTCAGGAACCATCTGTGATCCTTTGCAAGCACACCATCAGGTCTGTTTGTCCTAAAGGGACTAATTTTACTTTACCTCAGCAACAATTTGAACATGGAACTCCATGTACTGTCAACAGAGACCAAAATATTAATAATCTCTGAGATGAATTTTCACAAGCAATTTCTGATACATTAGTACCATATTTGATGTTTGAACAAAGGAAATATGGCATTTCCAGCTAATAATGGAAAAACTTACACACTTTTATTTTTATTCAAGCATTGCACATTTTCTGCCAAAAAAATTAATTGACTGCAATGCTTTCTCATGTGTTAATCAATTTTGACAATTATCCATAGTCAGAGCAGGGACTGAATTGAGTCTTTTTGTCTTCTAGAAGTGGCTTTTTGTGACCTAGTGTGAAATAATTTATTCATTTCACAGATGATAAAGTGGATTTTTATATCAGGTTTTTAAAATGTGGTTTCCTCCTTAAAGAAACTTCATGATATAAAGCAAGTTGTTTTTTCTTGTTGTTTTAAAGTCATATATATCGGGTAGTTATTGCCAGGTAGACCGAGGGCCAATAAGAAACTGACATTTGGATTTAATTCAGTTCCATTAGGACAGATGTAAATTTTTGTGATACAGAGGCTATTATCCTGGCAGTTGTAAAGGATTTTTGTGCTGGGGAGTGAAGCTGACAAAGACCGCACTGTGCATGCTGCATCTATAACTGGGCACTTTCCCACTGCAATTTAGGAGGTGTGCAGCTCAGGAAATTGCTGGCTTGGGCTGGAGCATACTTTTACTGCAAGGAAAATTTTATTCGTCACTCAAGTAATTGGCAGTTTTAATACCATGTTCATAATTACCTTATAAACAAATGAATATATAAACCAAAGATTGTATGGTCTGTTATCTAACTTGAAACCTTACTTGACCAGTGTAATGCACACCTGTGGATCTCCCTTTCCAGAAAAAGTAATTTGCTCCATTTACTGCAAAACTATAGCTGAGTGCTTTACTCTGTCGTTGTTAAGACTATGTAAGACTACCTGTACTAGCGTCAGACAGCACACGGGCCAAAACCAGGTGCAGTTTGGAGATGTGGCTAAGGAAAGATTAGTCTGGAGAGAGGAGGCGCTTGGGCACTTCAGGGTTACTCCACTGTTTGTGGAAGGACATCTTAGTAATACAAACATTGGGTTATGTATTTAAGAGGAATTTTTGTTCCTAAAATGTGGTTTTGTTTAATCCATACACTCTGACCCTAAGGCCCTGTGGCTTGTCTCTTGGACTAAATCCATCTCCGGGGCTCAGAAATTGACTAATTGTCTCACTTACATTACCCTGTACCTCACAGCTAGATCAAGGAGTTTCTACACTGGCAAAGCCAGATGTGGGAAATGGTCAAAATCAGAGGTCACGGCTGACTTGACTCTAAACAAAGTCTGTAAGACTTTATGAGAATCTGAGGGGCTTGATAATTTGTGACTTGTACATGCTAGTCCTTTTTAAAAAATATATTTCCTATGGTCACAATGTTCGGCTCTTAAGATATACCTTGTTTGTGTAGAGGATTCTTTTTTAAAATGGAGATAAGCTGCTTGATGACTTGAATTTTAAAGATAAAAGAAGATAACTCCCCATAGTTGTTAAAAATAATATACTGTGGGTTTTAACGGTGTTTTGAGAGGCTATGTCACTATGTTGTTTAGATATAGACTGTGTAGGCCTCTTTGTCCCCTTTATTCTTTCTTGTGGAGAAAACGGCTCCTGACCTGACCCTGTTGCATGATCAAGAAGTGAACCTCTATCATCTGGATCTGGAGTGTCCCCCAAAAGCCTCATGTACCTATGTACTGTTGGGAGGAGGAGCCTGGCTGGAAGAAGCAGATGCTTAGGGCTTGACCTGGAGGGGCGTGTGCTGGTTCCACCCTTCCTCCCAGACTTCTCTCTGTTCTGCCGTATTGTGAGGACCTCTGTCTCTGGAGCACCGGCTCTGGCCCCAGATCCAGCTCCAGCCCTGCCGTGCGATTCCACCATTTCCCAGCTGCCCACCTGTGAATGGACCAAGACCTTTTGAAGCTGAGAGCTAAAATAAAATTTTCCTCCCTAAAGCTGGGTATTGGGTATTAAGTCACAGTGATGAAAAAAGTAACTTAAGACAACCTTCTAACTCTGGTGGATGCTGGACACACGCAACCCCCTAGAGACCTCTTATACCTAGGCAGGGTGAAGGCACAGATTGGGGTGCCCCTGTCCTGGGGGAGGTCTTAGGACTGATACACTGATGGTTAAGTTTGAGACCAGAAGTTCACCATTTGTGCAAGATGAGAATTAGTAGAACTTTTGGAGCTACATAGGAATTTAATACGTAAAACATGTCTGATACTCTGCATTCTATGACATAGACCTTCAAAGATCACTTTAGTATCAACCTGGATGTATTTTGTGAGGTGGTTCAGAAATGCTTAAAATGTGAATAGGTATAGATGTGCCTAATTTTTAAATTATTGATTGTACCAAATAAGTTATTTTATGATTGACATATGTATGGAAAGTGTTTAGCATAGACCTCAGCATGTAAAATGTGCTCCTCCACGTTTCAAGGCAGATTAAATCATAACCCTGCTTCTAAAAAGCTTGCAGTATGGTAGAGAAGACCAAAAGTGTACATGCTTTGCCCGAGTGCAGTGCAGGGTTTGTGATGATGTATAAGTGGTCTAACTCAGGCACTTTCTGGGCTGGTGAGAGACCTGTGAGTTATAATAATGCAAGAGCTGAAAAAATTCAGAATGCTAAAGAAATCTGGGTATTAGTAAGACAGATGCACATGTTAGCTACATTCTTAGGCTAAGAGAGACACATGTCTAATAGATTTTCTAAGTTTTCTTGTGAAAATTATTTGGAGACTATACAGACACCAGTGTGTGACTTTTATAAGAGAAAGTTCTGCTTTATAGCATTCAAATTGTTTCCTCATTCCTTAGGATGGAAAGATTATCTTTCTGTGATTCATTGGTAGCCTTTGTTACCTTTCCAGCTTTGATACGTTGCTTTTTCTCTGCCAGTTGATCAGTTGATGTCTAAAAAGACCAAGCTGTCTAATCTACTGTGACAATTGGAATGGCTTGCATGTCTGTTTGATTGTTGTTTTCTGATTAAATTGTCGCTTAATGCTAATTCTCCTTTGGGAGCTATAGTATTGATGTCCTTTTAAAGAGTTCTGGCTTGGTTTCTTTGTTTTCATCTGTTTTAAATGTATGTATGTATTATTATTATTTCTCTCCTGAGGATGTTGCATCCTAGTCCTCTTTTTTCTTTCTTTCTTTATCTTTTTTCTTTCTTTCTTTTTCTTTTTGGCAGGATCTCTCTAAATCACTTTGTTGCCCAAGCTGGGCTTGACCCTCTGATCCTCCTGCCTCAGCCCCAGAATGTTGAGGTTAAAGGTTTTTTTTCTTTTTTTCACCCACTTGAGGTTCACTAATACTTATTATTGGAACTGTCCACACTGGTGGCAAGGTTCTGGACATGCAGTTCCCTCTTTGTTAGCTACTAGCATAGGTGGCCATGGAACTCTAGAAATGTGACTGTAATTAAAGAACTAAATTCTCACAGTTGATTAATTTCCATTTAAAGATCCACAAGTGATACTGGCTGCCTTACTGGACATTCTGGTCTTGTGTTTATAGGCGTGTTCGTGTCAACGTGTCTTGATCTGACTCTGTCCAGGGATTGTTCAGAGGGGTCTGCTGTTATGTGACACTTTTTTAATGTTGAAAGCCATGGAACATGTCACCTGGTATTGAAGCTTCTGGCAACGTATTGAAACTGAGCATTACTAAAGCAAAATGTGGTGTTTCTAGCATAGTTTTAAAAAATCATTCTTACGAGTATTTGAAGTTCATTAACAACTATGGTTTGGTTACTTTGAAAGAAGAGAATTGGATTAAGAATCAAGAAGAAGCACATGAAATTACTTCATCAGTACCTAGTACTAAAACCACTTGGTACAAGAAATTTCACTGGCCATTTAATAATAGAAAGACAATCAGCATTCAAACATCAGACAATTGTTTTTAAATGCAAAGCACTGAAGCAGCCACTACTAAATAGTATCTCAAATTTAGGTTGGAGTTTTTATATATTCTAATATCATGATATATAACTCAGTGAATAAGCTAACGTGGCCATGATACTGCTGCTTAACTTTTAAAAGTCCTGTATAGATCAGTCTTCCATATTTCTGAAGAAGTATTTAGAATAGAAATAGAATAGAAATGCTCATTTCCTTTGATGGTAACATTACCTGTTATTTGTGCTACTCTTTAATTTCAGAGCTGGAAACAGGATTGCTGAGATCCTACCTGAATATCTGAAAAAATTTCAATCCCTTGAAACTTTGGACCTAAGCAGTAATAACATTTCAGAACTTAAAACTGCATTTCCACCTCTGCGCCTTAAATATTTGTAAGTGGAGTTTTCTTTACCAGATATGTTCACCTCTGATGAAAATACCATGTTATAATGAGAAAATGTCAGTAAGATATAATGAACTCTGCCTGTTTTACTGCTGGTAAATCAAAAGTGTAATTTTCATTTAGACTTGAAATTTGCTATAATCTTGAATAGTTACAATCTTCATTTTATTTTTAGAGTTTTCAAATTGCAAACAATTAGATATTCTTTGTCTGAAAAATTATACAGTAGCAAAGTGCTTCTTTCTAAAAATAAGAAAAAAAACATTGCTCTGTTTTCTTAATATGAATCTTGCACAAAAGTGGGTATGTGTCCGTAGCAAGTTTAGGTAACATTGAGATATTCCGGTCTGTCCAGCAATATGTGTGAATCTTTTATTTTCATTGTTTTGGTGCTGGAGATTGAGCCCTACTACTGAGCTACCTCCCCAACCCATTCATATGGCTCTTTTAGTCAACATTTGTCCCCAAGGACCTAAATAGTAGTCATTGTCAGTGTTCATTGTGTTCATTGATTGTTATGTCCCTGGCAATTCTTTGTAGTGGAGATTCTTATTGTAGAGATTATGTACACTTTCAGCCTCCCCAAAGAAACCAGAGAGGGAGAGAGAATCTCATATTCAAATTCTCAATAGGTACATCAATAGCAACCGAGTCTCATCCATGGAACCTGGGTATTTTGACAATTTGGCCAGCACACTCCTGGTATTGAAGTTGAACAGGAACCGGATCTCAGCCATCCCACCCAAGATGTTTAAACTGCCCCAGCTGCAGCACCTGTGAGTCAAGTGTCTTCTTGGATATGGTTTCCTCCCCTTCTCCTAACGTTGGTTTCTGGATCATAAAGCTGTAAAGTGGGAAAAGGAGTTTAGAAGCAAGCACAGGAATGGGTTTCCCTTGAGAGCTGCAGTTATAGAATCATTGCATTGGAAAGAGTCTTAGCAGTCACCTGGTGCCAGCTGCTGCCTGATAAGACCCGCCAGATTGTTACTGAGAGGGAGCAGTGTGATCTAGAGAGGCCCCCTGACAGAGGGGCTGCTGTGGCACAGAGGAAGTCCTGGGGGCCTCTCATCAGCTGCCTTGGTGGTTAGAAGAATTCAGCTCCAGGAGGCTCTGATAGCTTAAGTGGCTGTAAAGAACTGTCTTGTAACTAGTGGTAGAATGAACTGTGAGCAGGCAGGCTCTCGCAGTAGTGGTTTTCAACCTTGGCTGAACATGATGGAGTCTTAGGGAGCTTTTAAAAATCCCAGTGCCCAGGCCACACCCTACACCAATTACATTAAAACCTCTATGGGTAAAATCCAGGCTTCAATAAGTTTTAAAACTCCCCAGGTGGTTCCAGTGTGCAGCCAGTGTTGAGAACTACTGCCTAAGAAAAAGCACCAAACTTAAAAAGAATCATGAAAGACAGTACCTAGCTTTGTAAGCAGGTTGAGAAGGATACCCCCGATGGCCTCCATCCTGAACAGACTTTGTGTTTTAGTGTAATGTTTAATGTCCTCATCTGGGTCATTTAAAAACAAATATTGATTTATTTGCTTGTATCCTGAGTGGTAACAGTTTAAAGCGCACTCTACTTTCAGTACTTTATTATTCCATAAATACATCACACATTCCAGGCAGAAATTTACTCACTGCTAATAAATTGAAATTCTTTTCAATACAGATGCTTAGAAATGTAATACATTCTATGTAATTTAACACTGACTGAGTTAAGTATATTGTAGCAAAGGCACATTTGATTAGTACCTCTGGAATTTAATTGTTGAATAAACTGTTTAATTGTAATGTCCAATGCAGTGAGCTGAACCGAAACAAGATTAGAAGCATAGATGGACTCACGTTCCAAGGGCTTGGTGCTCTGAAGTCTCTGAAGATGCAAAGAAATGGAGTCACAAAACTGATGGACGGAGCTTTCTGGGGGCTGAGCAACATGGAAATCTTGTAAGTGTGTGAGTTGTCCTGATTCCCACTCAAGCGGTGTGTAGAAGAAAGGCCCAGGCGCACGCCCAGTAGCTCGTGTTATTTGAAACCCGATGTTAGTCTCATGATGCGTATTCTTCCTTGTGATTTTGTGTTCAGTGTTAAGTAATTTGGTTGAGAGCTTTTAAGCACATACACTCATAAGCAAAAACTTAATAGTTTTTTTTTTCTTTTTTGCCGGTATCTTCGTATAACAAACGCTAACTGTCTGGTCACAATAGGAGTTTGTAGTAGGTCATATTTGTGTGGTGTCTTTGAGGAGACTGGGTAACAAACGCTGCATCTCCCTTTGATCCCCGCGGTACATGTAGGCAGCTGGACCATAACAACCTTACAGAGATCACCAAGGGCTGGCTCTATGGCCTGCTGATGCTGCAGGAGCTCCACGTCAGCCAGAACGCCATCCGCAGGATCAGCCCTGACGCCTGGGAGTTCTGCCAGAAGCTCAGCGAGCTGTGAGTGGCCTTGTCTTGTCCCCGGGTCTCAGAGCAGGGATCATGCCAGAGCATGAGCTGCTTAGCACTCGTCTGTGACATTTTCATACCAGAGTTTCCAAGGTGACAGCCTCTCTCACATGCAGGCTTGTCATCTTTTTGTTGTAATAAATTTAAGCCAGCTCTGCTGTTTCAGTGCCGTGGCACATTGGCAAAAGCAGTCATGGTTTTTTTTTTTTAATTACTGAGATTAGAAATAATGTTCACCTGAGTATTGTTAAGGCAGAATTTTAAAATAAGGATTGTGGTTGTTATCTTTATTGCCTGTCTTTTTTGGAAGCTCATCATCATGTCGAATGGGAAAATAAAAGCTTTTTAAATTTTTTTAAATTACTTTCTTCTTTACAGGGACCTAACTTTCAACCAGTTGTCGAGGTTAGATGACTCAAGCTTCCTTGGCTTAAGCTTACTAAACACACTGCACATTGGGAACAACAAAGTCAGCTACATTGCTGATTGTGCCTTCCGGGGGCTTTCCAGTTTAAAGACTTTGTAAGTTCCATAATTTTCTCCTGATATACGAACAGAATTGGCTCCTCCATGTGACCATGTGTACCCCTCAAAAGTAGCACCTTAATCTTGCCCAGAACAGTTTGATTAAGATGGATCCATTTCTTCCATATGTGTTTCTTAAAGGTTTATGAAGGGCAGGGATCAGGTTTTTTGGAAGATCATGGTTACAGCTTTCTCAAGATTGACAGGATGTTGGTAACGGCTTAACATGGAAACAATTTTAAATCCACTAATTTCTTTTTTGCAAAGTACAGATTAAAAATTCCCCACAGCAGAAAGATATCGAAAGGGCAGGAAAAGTAGGAGCCTGTTTGTCACAAATTTTATATCCACTACCTGATCGGTGTTCTATGAGAAAGGAGAGAGAGTGGAATTAATTGACCTTTGAACAGTCTCTCAGGTGTTAATTTAACATTGTGCAATGGGCTTTTGATTTTTGCCCTGTCAGAAATTTATGCTCTGTGCCCTATTGGAAACATTACATAGCTGAAAGTTATGCTGTATGCTTTGGCGAACTCCTACTTGTGTGGTTGGAATGGTGGTTTTAAAGTTTAATACATTTTTCAGAGTGTTCAGGTCTTCAAAATTTAGTCATCATAATACAGAAATTAACAGGGTAAGAGTCCACTGAACTGATTTGGGGCAAAAACTTGAAGTGGTACTAAAAGAACAGAGTATGAGAGGGATAGTAGAAGTTAAGTTTATTGATTTTGAAAGGGTGGGGATGGCAGGTGGAATTTGTTACCATGGCATGCCACTTGGGTGGTAACCTTAGGTTTCTGAAGCATAACTCTGAGAGAACACTTTTTTTTCAATTAGAGATTTAAAGAATAATGAAATTTCATGGACTATTGAAGACATGAACGGTGCTTTCTCTGGACTTGACAAACTGAGACGACTGTGAGTATAATTTACCTTATGATTGGCTTCATTCTTTAACTGGAAAGTCATATCTTAATTGAAGTCACTGCCATAAATTGACATCATAATGAGATTAGAATTAGATGTGTAATCTGATTGCCGCACCTTTATCACTTCCCCCAGATGAGTGCTGTCGCACGAGAGGTGTGCATCGTCATGAGCTTTTCCCCCTAGGATAAAAGGAGGAAAATTGCACACTTCAGTTTGTGTAACCAATATTAATAGCTGGATAAGAACTTCAGGCCGTTTTGAGTGCTTGACTTTTGGGATTGTCCTTGTGTCAGAGTGAGTGCACTTGCCAGCTTCACCATTTTGAAACTCAGTGTTGGCGCTATACTCAACGGAATTTCCAAATGAAATGATCCAGTATCCATTGGTAATATTGCTGTAGGGTCCAAGAATATAGTATAAAAACATTTTATGTTTGGCCATAAAATGGTCTTACAGATGGCCGTATTATGTTTTAAGCCCATGGTAAAGATATATACAGAGAAAGAAGGGGAAGGGAAAACCGCCACTGTATTTGACTTGTCTAAAATACTTTCCTCGAAATACTACTTTTATCCATTTCTAAAAAGACTTTAAAAACCAGGACTTTAATGTGACCATCATAGTAATCATAGTAACTTACGGATAATAATACCTATTTTTGCCAGTTCCTCTTGAATGAAAAGTCTTCAGCTGTGTTACTACTTAGATATGATAGGTAAATTTTTACAAGATACATGGTTCAATTGAAGAAAATAGAATTTCGCACAAATGATTTTTAAGATGTAATTTCTTTCATTTCCTTCATTTAAATTAACTGTTCTCATGTGATACATATTTTTTTCCAGAACACTCCAGGGAAATAGAATTCGATCTATTACTAAAAAAGCCTTCACTGGCTTGGACGCACTAGAACACCTGTGAGTAGCTAGAATTTAGTTACTTTAAAGGTGGTTTAAGATGGTATCTAGTCATGTGTCATGAAAGGTAAAACAAAGTAAAATGTAATTTTGTTGGCATTCCCTGGTGGTGGTGTGAGATATATTTGTACGTCTACCTCTCGTCTGTCTGTACAAACATCTCCCGTATACTTGCTTATTTCCTTGTTTGTCTACTTGAAAGTTTACACTGAAGTGGAGGTTCTGAAGGTTCATTGATTCCACTGGACAAGTAAGATGACTTGGATGTTAAAGATTAAAAAACAGTTCTCCACAATCCTTGAGAGTGACAGTGGAGAGTTTAAATACTGTCTTGAGGACTCTCGTGTTGCTGATGCCCAACCCCATCATTTTCATTAGTGACCCATCAGACTGGCAGAAGTAAGACTCAAGGCAGGACTACCTCTGCCTTCGGGGGTCCCTGTGCACTGTGGCCATTGCCTACTCTGTGCCCCTACTTCCACATTTCTACAATGAGACAAGAGGTGCAGGATTTTCACTGCCTAGAAGAGGACAGTGAGCTAACCTCGCTCAGAAGGACCCCAAACCTGCATGGGTACTGTGTGTTGACCCTTTGTGAGCCAACCATAGATATATTATTCTTTTCAATTGAAGAATGAAGAAAAGTAGAGTGAAATGACAATGCAGGATATAATCTGTCTATGTGGACTCTTATGGAAAATGTGTAGCTGAAAGTGTTACCATCTATTAAGTTACACAAAAGAAGTTATCACTTAAAATATACATGTGGTTTGCTCTCTCATTTGGACTTTGTATGGACGATGAAGACACAGGTGTTATCTGGAAACCACCTTGCAGTTTTCCTCTGGCTGTACCAATTAGTTTAAGGGAAGTTTGGATTGCTAGTTCTTCTGATAGAAACAGCAGTGAAAATTGTAGAAGAGTCTGCAAAGCTGTCTTGGAAGGGCAGACCAGTATGGCTGGACTTACTGAAACAGATTATTTTCAAAAGACAACTTGCCAAAGGATTTGTCATCTGGCCCATTCCATTTCTGGGAAGGTGGAATTAGTAGATCCATGGAGTATTAACCTCTGCTTCAGTTCTCTTTAACCTTCTCGACTCTCCCAGCCTTTGTCCCTGCTCATGTCTGGTATCTTCACTGTTTGTCCTGTTTCCACTTGTTTTATCCTTATCCAACTTCCCACTGTGTGTTCTGACCTCTGTAAAGAAACAATACCAATTATTGTGGCTAGCGCTTTATTTTAAGCTGATTAACAAAAAAATCAGCCTGATATATTTTCTCATTTTTGAAAAATGTTTGACTTGAAATGTTTGATTAAGGAAGTACATTTTGTCTGAACATCTGACTGCCTTTTTCTTAGAGAGCTGTATGGGGCAGAATTACGCTAGTGGTTAAAAATGTATGTTTCGAAACTGAAAACAGTTGGCTCAGCTCTTACTTTTCCCTGCTTAGCTTACAAGTCATGCCACCTTCTTATGGGTTGCTGTACAGTTAAATGCAATAACATGTATAGATCACTTACCAGAGTGTGTGTCATGGGAAGTGTTCTATAAATGATGTTTTATTAAGCATGCAATTATGAGGAAATTTAATTGTATATTTAAAGCTTAACTGCTGCTTACTAATTTGAATAATGAGAAATACACTAAAATAATATAACAAAACAGCTTGGATCTTAGGAATCGGATAACCTTTGTGTGGTAACACAACCTGACACTCTTTCACCAGAATAGAACCTTTCTCTGAGACCAATATCCTTTGTCCCCAACCCAAGCTTTAAAATGGATTCTTCGGGTGTTGCCAATCATGTATTTTAATACACAGAGCATCTGCTAGGTGGATGGGTGGAAAGGGCTGCCCACACTCTGCGTGCAGGTCTGAACTGACCGTAGCGTGCTCTGATGTGTTTGACTTGGTTGTTTTTCAGAGACCTGACGGACAACGCAATCATGTCTTTGCAAGGCAATGCATTTTCGCAAATGAAGAAGCTTCAACAACTGTAAGCTTTTCTTTTCCTTCCAAGAGCTCCAAATAAAGAATAGAAGGGAAAACTGTCACATGGGTGCCGCTCCCGATTCTGTGTCTATAAGAAGTGCCTAGCACATTCTTAACAGCACCTCATTTTTTTTATCAGAACACGAAAGGAGTTTGTTCCCTTTGTCTCAGTGAGGAGTTTCTTTTTTTCGTTCTGTTTAGAATTGGCAGCTTAAATTTATGGGACCTAACGTAGTATGATGCCTAGGTACCATCACAGTTTCTTAGTGGTCAGGAATTTTGATAGATCAGCACTTCACCTTCAGCAGGACAAAAAGAAGAACAGAGACCAAAGTGCTGGGTAGATTTCCTACATTTTAATATTACTCTGGAATATTTATAACATGGGATGAATGTATTTAGTTTCCAAATCCATTGCTTTGTTAATATTTACTTTAGTTTACTCTTAGAAATCTGCATTTCATACAAAACAAATTGAATGTAATTACTCTCCTCAGGCATTTAAATACATCGAGCCTTTTGTGTGATTGCCAACTAAAGTGGCTCCCACAGTGGGTGGCAGAGAACCACTTTCAGAGCTTTGTTAATGCCAGTTGTGCCCATCCTCAGCTGCTAAAAGGAAGAAGTATTTTTGCTGTTAGCCCTGATGGCTTTGTGTGTGGTGAGTAGAAGGATTTGCCCTGGATTTGGATTCACTCTCCTCCTTCTCCCCTCCCATTCGTCTAAATAATGGTTTTGAACAGGCTCATACTCTCTTAATAAAGCTTTATTTCTGCTGAGATAGATGAAAATGGATCTATAGCTTGCTGATTGTTCTGATTTTACAGACGGGAAAGAGAGTTCTCTAAAATTTCTTCCTCTTTGTTTTGGCATCCAGTGGTTAGTTGGAATGCCAGTGAAATTGGATCTTGAGAACTGGAGGATACGCCACTGAAATCCTCTGCGTCTTAGTCTCTATGTCCATGCAGTGCAGGCTCTACTACTCCTTTTAAATATTTGTTGGCCCTTTTCTTTTGATAGATGGAGGGTTTTTTTGCTGACTTTGGTATACTGATTTTTAGGGTTGATGTTTGCTTTCTTTATTTTGCTGTTCCTTACTGGTGTAGGACATGGGCAAGAGTGGCAGTTCCTGGTAGTGATGTTCAAAGGTGATTCAAGAGCATGGAAGTTTCCTAACCACTTTCATCTTTTCCCAACTCTTGGGCTTGATGAGAGGCCTGGAGAAGAGAAAGATTATGTAGCTAAGGTTTATGGGTTGCTGAAAAATTAAGCACTGGTGAACAAAACATGACAAGAGCAATTTTGAATTGATTATGAATAATGTTCAAGTCCATTGTTTAGCACCCAAGAATCTCAGGATTAGCAATGTGCTCACTCCAAGTTCACAGAGCCAGTTACTAGCAGACCTGAAGTTTCCCTGTCTCACACACATTTCTGTCTGCTAACTGTAGTACTGTTTACTATTAGCTACCAGGGAAACCTTTATAAACATAATTATGTGTATAAAACATTAAATCAAAATTTGCTTAAATTTAAGCATGTGTGTAAAGATATCTCAGAGTCATATTTTACATTGGCGTTTTAAAATGTGCTTAGCACTGTTCTGTCTTTAGTATTTTTTTTAGATTGTAGCATTGAACAGTGCCAGCAGTTTCTGGAAATAAAACCTCTGATGTAGCTCTTGGATCTGAATAAGCTTTTGGCATTCATCAGGAAGGGCCTGAGCTGTTCCTTTCCCATGGTCCCTGTTCCACCGTGCCCTAGGCCCCACAAACAGGGACTCCTCTCTTATTTTGAGGCAAATACATATGTATTATCCGTAGGGTTTTTTTTTTGTTGTTGTTGTTTTGTTTTGTTTTTACCCCATCCTAAATCTGAATGCTGATTTATCACATGGGAATTTCAGAATAATGGTACACAAGACAAAATTATCTTGCTTATTATAACACACATTGAGATTCAGCACTAAATTTCCAGAACATTCCCTTGGCTCATTCATACACATAAAAGTTTTTCTTATTTTATCAGAGCACCCAAATAATACGCATTAGTAGATCTGTGATGTCTTCTCCTGGGCTTAGACCCTCTTAAAATTCGCAAAGAGAGTAACTTCTCCAAAAAGTAACAGAGAACCAAAAATAGCTGTTTGGAATGAAAGAGTTGCTCAGCTCTAATTATAATGTAGCTTTGACAGGGCGGCACAGCAGCATGATTGACGGGCAGCTTCAAATGCTGGGAGAGAGCCAGTGTCTCCCAGTTAAATGCAGATGCCTTTCCCCTCACGACAGGATTTTTTGTCTGTCTAAATTACTGCTCTTTCATATTGGTTCTGGTTTTGATAGATGGAGTGTTAATTGCTGTCTTGAGTGATATGGATTATTATGACTTGTGTTTGCTTCCTTAATTTTGTTATTCTTTATTTGTGAAGAACATTGGGGAATCTTTAGCTCAGAATGGTAGCATGCAAAAATGGTTCATGAGCCTGGAAATTCCTTAACTGCTTTTTCCTTTTTAGGAAGTACTTGTATATTAAATTGACACATAGTAATTATGCATATTTCTAGGATACAGCGTGACTTTCAGCACTTGAGTATAAAGTGTAATCATTAGTTCAGTGTAACTGGCATATCTGCCACCTCAGATTTGTATCATTTTTTTCTTTCTTTTTTTTGAGACAGAGTCTCACTCTGTAGCCCAGTCTGGTCCTCAGTTCACAGATAAAGCCCAGGCTGCCCTTGGACTCAGGACAATCTGCCTGCCTCAGCCTCCCAAGTGCTGGGAGTATAGGCATGCACCACTACACCCAGCTTTACGTGGTGCTGGGGAATTGAACTCAGGGCTTTGTGCTTGCAAGGCAAGCGCTTTAGCTGCTGTTCCATTCCTCCAGCTCTGTGTCATTTTTGTGTATGTGGGTATGTTTTGGGAATATTGAAAATCTGTACTAGGATTTTATTTTATTTTATTTCCCCCTGAACAAGGTCTTGCTCATTCTCTAAGTTGCCCGGGCTGGCCTTGAATTCATAATCCTCTTGCCTCAGCCTCCCAGGCAAAGGGATTATAGGCATGTATCACCATGCCCTGCTCTCCAGGCTCTTGTGAAATAGTCACCTCATTGCTGTCAACTGTGGCTACCCTACTGCATCACTGAGTTTGAATTATTATCTAAGTTCCCTGGTAATTTCTTAACTACTTTCTTCTTATATTTATACCAAGCACAAGGCATCTGAAATAAACTGATAGTTTCACAATAAGAGTCTTCTTCTCTCAGGTAATAATGATGGATAAATAGGTCTCCGCCTCCACCTGCCATGAAGATTGCTTTATAAAGAGTCTCTCAGGGCTTCTCCTCAACACCGGGACTGCCGGCGGGGCTGTTAAACATACACAGAGCATCAGAGCTGCGCTGCTGTTTGCTTTGTGCGCCTTAGTGCTCAGCTGTGAGCAGCTCTTGGACTCTCAGGCCTTCACAGTGTTTTGTTTTCTCCTCTCTGTTTTGAACAGATGATTTTCCCAAACCCCAGATCACAGTTCAGCCGGAAACACAGTCGGCAATAAAGGGCTCCAATTTGAGCTTTATCTGCTCAGCTGCCAGCAGCAGCGATTCCCCCATGACTTTTGCTTGGAAAAAAGACAACGAGCTCCTGCCCGATGCTGAGATGGAAAATTATGCACACCTCCGGGCACAGGGGGGCGAAGTGATGGAGTATACCACCGTTCTGCGTCTGCGCAACGTGGAGTTTGCCAGCGAAGGGAAATACCAGTGCGTCATCTCCAATCACTTCGGCTCATCCTACTCTGTCAAAGCCAAGCTTACAGTGAATAGTACGTGACCACACGTCTCCTTTTGACCCCGTTTGTAAACAGTAGGCACTGTTTTTCTCTTTTTCATTCCTAACTTTGTCCTTTTTTCACATAGTTTCTTACCTAACTCTTCATTTCTCCACCTCTCACTCCGCAAAATGAAGACTCTTGAGTTACTCTTATCTAAGCGAATGATTGCTGTCTTGAAGTGATCTCGCTTAATGTGGCGGGATGAACCAGACACGTTTTGCCTTGTGGGAGTTCACAGTCACTGTTCTGATGTTGGAAGAAGCGACCATGTGTATTGTTTAAGCAGACTGCTTGTAACTCAGAGCTCTGGATGTGAATCCTGCGATTCCTGCTTATAGCTTTGTGACTGTCAGCAAGTTTCTTAACCCCCCCTATACCTTTGTTTTCACATCTCTCAGTTAAAGAAAATAGTTCCTATTTCGTGGAGATAGTATAATTAATAAATAATAATAAAAGACTTAGCAAATGCCATGGAATTTAGGTAAGGTTTTAAATTGTAGTTAATGTTAGTTAATATTCATAAAAGAATATTATCATTGGGTCTGTGTGGCAGGAATAGTCTTACAATAGGCACTTTATCACTTTCTCATTGAACGGGATTTTGCATCTGAGTCATTACGGCATTCGATAGCTGAGGTGTAGCACCTGAAGCAGTAGGACAGAACATGTGCCTGAAGCTCTAACATGTTAGAGCCCCTGGGAAGGACTTCAGGGAAAAGATGGATGAAGTGAAGGAGCGATGAGGAGAGATTGACGTTCCGGAGATCTCATAATTAATTATGGAATAAAGAAAAAATGGGCCAGAAAAATAGCAGGGTGACTTTCAGTGTGAGGATCAGATGAATTGTGTTTCATCCTGGTTCAGTTCTGTCCTGTCTGTACGATCTGTATTCGTCTCTGTGTTCATGCCGATAATGTGTATATGGGCAGGTTGCTTCATCTGTCACCTTCAACTTTAGTTTCCCCGCGTTGAAATCAGAGATAACCTCTGCCTTATCTTTGGCAGGGACGTTTCCAAGTATTTTTTCAAAGAGGGAGACGGGGGTGGGGGGGTGGGGGTCGGGGGGGAGAGGTAGGAAGGCAGTGGAACTTGGAAACGCCGTAGCTGACATGCCTGCATCCCTTTGATGATTTCAGTGCTCCCTTCGTTCACCAAGACCCCCATGGACCTCACCATCCGTGCTGGGGCCATGGCACGCTTAGAGTGTGCTGCCGTGGGACACCCAGCCCCGCAGATAGCCTGGCAGAAGGACGGAGGCACAGACTTCCCAGCCGCAAGGGAGAGACGCATGCACGTGATGCCCGAGGATGATGTGTTCTTCATTGTGGATGTGAAGATAGAGGATGTTGGGGTGTACAGCTGCACAGCCCAGAACAGCGCAGGAAGTATCTCTGCGAACGCAACTCTGACTGTGCTAGGTAAGAAGATCTCTCTCTAAGACAGCTCACTGAAAGGCCCTCAGTGTCAGAAGTTGTCAAAAGGTAGAAATAAAGTTTGATAGGGCACTGCCCTTTCCTAGAAAGAAAAAATGGTTTCTTGGAAGCTTTGAAATCAAGGAGCAGATTATACCTTCAAGTGTCTGGCTAGGGAGATGAATCTGCCCTTCTGTTTCAAGTAGAGGGACAAAGTAACAGCATCGGGGCCTTCCCTTCGCCAGGCGTCACCTTGCTGTTCTGTGTGTCAGGTGTCTCCACAGCCTGACACTGGTAAGCATGTGTGAGGAAGTAAGTGTGTGAATGCACCAGGAAGGGCCTGTTCTCTTTCCTCAGCCTTCCATACCACAGAGGTCTTTTTTTTTTTTTTTTTTTTTTTTAGTCTTTATCTAATTAAATGCTTTTGTAAATGGTGAACGCATTTATCATTCATGTATCTAAACAAAGTAAAGGGGATCTTTTAATAAGGAAGTAAATTATTTTGAGACTTTTATTAGAGACCTAGGTAGGCATCTGTCCCTAGAAAGTTTTACTTTAATATGCTGAGTATTCAGGGGATGGAGATATTGCCCTGTGGTAGAGCACTTGGCCTAGTGTGTGTGAAGCCAGACATGAAAAGAAAAAAAAAAGAACGAAAGGAAAGAAAGAAGCTTCTTTCAGTTATATGCTGCTGCTTCCCTCATCATTGTATGAAAATAAATTACTTTTTTTAAGAAAAAAGGTAAGTGTTCTGCTTTTCTCCATCTTTCAGCTTGCTCATGTGCTTGAAATTATTTTCACACGATTTTCTGCTTTTATTCCCTACTCTATTCCCTAACCTTGACAAGAGTGAAAGACGCCAAGATTAAATAAAAGAATAAAGGTTATGCCTGATGTTATGAGTCAGTGACGGCACAGTAATGCAACACCAGAGATTATGTTGTTTTAGGCATTGAGGAAGCATGTTCAGTATGTGTGGGAGTGAAAAATTTTAGGCTGCAATTTGAATGAATTCAAGGGCTAGTTCTTATTGCATAGACACCAGATTTTAGATTTTATTGAGGAAGTTAAAAACATAACTTATCATTTCAGAAACACCATCCTTCTTGCGACCTCTGCTTGACCGAACTGTGACCAAGGGAGAAACAGCTGTCCTGCAGTGTATCGCGGGAGGGAGCCCTCCCCCGAGGCTGGACTGGACCAAGGACGACAGCCCCTTGGTGGTGACTGAAAGGCACTTCTTCGCAGCAGGCAACCAGCTTCTGATCATTGTGGACTCCGATATCAGCGATGCCGGGAAATACACGTGCGAGATGTCCAATACCCTCGGCACTGAGAGAGGCAACGTGCGTCTCAGCGTGATCCCTACTCCCACCTGTGACTCCCCTCAGATGACTGCCCCCTCGTTAGATGATGACGGCTGGGCCACTGTGGGTGTCGTGATCATAGCCGTGGTTTGCTGTGTGGTAGGCACGTCACTCGTGTGGGTGGTCATCATCTACCACACGAGGCGGAGGAATGAGGATTGCAGCATTACCAACACAGGTGTGTAAACAGAAGCTTGGCACAGCATGCAGCAGGCGTGCGTACTGGTGGTTCTGCAGTCATTTTCTTGGAGAATGCTTTTCTCACAGCCTGAACTCCTCTCAGAGCGTGATACTTGTTTCCAGCTGCAGAAAGATGATTAGCTAAAAATAACACCCCAGCTTGAATTAAAGCTGATGTCTAAAGATTAATACTTTTCGTTTACACCTCATCAGTATATCCTGTTGGCTGTGAGATAAGATCGAATCATGGTAGGAGGAGGTCTAACCCGATCACGAGAGGGTACTGGAACACTAAGGGCAACCCTCAGGTCAGGCTTATGTCCGCAGGCATCATGTGCCGGGACCTGTGCACACACACCTGCGAAGGACAAGTAAGGAAGGTGCCAGGACTTCACTAATCTATGCAAACTTAGGGACTCATGAAATCAAATTTCATTTAAGGACCTAGGTATTAGCCTATGAAAATTTTGGGGCCTTGGTCATCATTTGTTTCTGAAATTTGGGAGTAACCAGGGAGAAAAGCAGCTCATACTTCCCAGAGCATCAGACTTCTGATTTGCCCTTCTTGAGTGCTGACATCAAGAAGGCTTTGCAGGGTAGATCCTCCCTAATGATTTGTTCGGAAACCAGTTTGTGCTGTCCCTGTGGGTAGCTCTTGAGATGACGGTCATTCTCGGTTGTTGCTGTTTGATTGCAGATGAGACCAACTTGCCAGCAGATATTCCTAGTTATTTGTCATCTCAGGGAACATTAGCTGACAGACAGGATGGGTACATCTCCTCAGAAAGTGGAAGCCACCACCAGTTTGTCACTTCCTCGGGAGGTGGATTTTTCCTCCCGCAGCATGACAGTACTGGTAAGTTTTTAAAAGGGCAACTGTCGGGCTGCAGTTGTCCTGAAACCATCAGCAGGTGTGCTCAGATGTAATACTGTATACTTTCAAAAAAAGAAAAATTGCACTGGGTTTTGGGGCCCAGTCAAGATCCTAGGAAAGCTAAAGTAAGTAGCTGTATATCATCCTCTTAAAATGATAAGAAAATGTCTTTTTGTCTAATGATAAAAGAAGAAAATGGGTTAAACAAAACACAGCCCCTCTTACATCGGAACGTATCCTTTACACTCTGAGTGCTTGTGGCCTGGAACATCCTTCTTCCTTAAGTGATGTTCATTCATGCATCACCTCTCATAAATTAAATAATTTAAAGTGAGCCCATTAGAGAAGTCTGGTCCTGCTGCATGGATTGGAGGGCAGTGACAACAGCAGCGTAATGCACAGTGGGCTTGGTCCGAGACCGCTCTTTACGTCCCTGGGAGCTGCCGTACTTCCCAGGTAGGTGGTCCTGAAAAAGAGCTCACAGTGGAGAACTGCACATTGTGCAGCATGCACCAAAGACTCAACAAGTGGAAGCTCTTGGTGCTTTTTTCAGACATTTTACCACAAACGTTTATTGAGTGTCTTCTGTATGCCAGACTTCATAATTGGGAGGGAAATGTATTTAAATTTCACAGTTAGTGCTCAGACAAACAGTTAGATTGCACATAAAGGGCATAAAAGGTGTAAAGACAAAGAGACGAACTGAGCGTGGAGCAGAGTATTCTGTTTAGAACCATTGGGTGGCGGAGGGCAGAGAGCCAACCTCATTCAAATAGAACAGCACTGCGGAAACTCGGAGTTGGAACTGGAGTGTAGAAATGCTGCACTGCCCTAGTTATAGGCCTGGAGCTGGGTCTGCCCCTCGAGTGGTTCTGTGGGCCATGGACACCACTGAGTGACTTTCTGCATATCTGTTTCTCTCTCAGTCCACAACCCGATCCCTGAATGCTGCCTTTCCCTTTCCTGGGCATGTGCCATATTGTGACAACTCTGACCTTGACTACTGCTATTTGAGTCCTACTTGCCCTTGGCCTACTCTGTTCACTAGTAATGGACATTTCTGTATTGTTTGGTTCATCAATGGATAAGATGGCTTTTATTTTGGCCCAGTTCATCTTTAAGCTGGGTACTACGAGGCCCTTGACCAAATGCCAATCCCTGGTACTTGTCCTTTATGACATATTATGAGAAGGGGATAGTGCCAGTGGTTGCGGTTCAAGCCCTGGCTGCTTTGGCCACAGGATGCGCACACATACTGTTTTCCTGTAGAAATGATTTACACACCCAGCTCAGTGATTAGTCAGTCCTCTTTTACTGCACTGTCTCAGGTATGCTCAACTAGTAATTCAGTAAGTTGTTTTAAAAGCCTATAAATGTATGCAGTTTTTATATCATATTCTAGTACAACATTCATTAATAAATATGAAACATGCTACTAAGACTAGAGAAAATGTTGAGTGGTGCTTGAATAAAAGTGGTCCAGTGACTCAGATTTGTATTTTAAAGGGACCTGCCATTTGGATAACAGCAGTGAAGCTGAGGTGGAGACTGCCACAGATCCCTTCCTCTGCCCCTTTTTGGGATCCCCAGGCCCTGTGTATTTGAAGGGAAGTATGTACGGCTCCGATCCCTTTGAAGCTTATCATACAGGTACATGGCTTTCATATCGAAATACTGTTCTGTTTCTTAAAAACTTCCAGTGTTAACTATCTCCTTCTGATGTGGATCCCAGTTACAGGTTACAGTCCTGACCCAAGAACAGCTCTGGTGGACCAATATGAACCCAGTTATGTGAAGAAAAAGGAGTGCCACTCGTGTTCTCATCCCACAGAAGAGCCCTGCGAGCGAAGCTTCAGTAACCTAGGGTGGCCTTCCCACGTGAGGAAGCTCATTAACCCCACTCACTCGCAAAATGAAGGACCCACGATGAACAGCGTGTGTCCAAACAAGACCTCTGTAGACTTTTGTGCAAGTCTGGAGTCAACATCAGTTACTCCAAGTAATTCTTTCATGGGTAAGTTGGTTAAATTGTTAGATACCTTGTTTCCAGACCCATGCATCAACCTGCATTATAAGCTAGCAACAAGAGTTTTGAATGTCATACTGGTAAAAGTAGTTTTTTCTTAATAGTGTTACCATGATATTTTTCTGGTTCTCATAAATGTTTCTAAATGTGAAGTCTGAGGTGGGGATTTTATTTGATTATGTATTTAATCTATAACTAAGCTGTGGGAGCTCTCTGGGTAACACTGTGTGTGGCATCCAGAAGACAAGGGTTTGAGGAATGACTTAGGAGCTGAGCTTGTCAGCCATGTGGAAAAAGTGGTTTTGGGCTCCAGCAGCCTTTGGGGTGGAGTTGTGTGCTCTGCATGATTGTGGTTTGGGATGTCTGGTGGCTTCTGACTGAACCCACAGTGGAAGGGTGGAAAACAGCATCTTACCTACCAACAGCTGCTTACTCAGACAGACTGGACTGACAGACAGACTTTACCTTTGGCAAAGAAGGCTGTTGGAGCTTTAAAGCCCAAGCGGGTGGGATTAGACACTGGCTGGCACCGAGATTAGGTTGTGGATTTCTTGGTCTAATGCATGGGAACAATGGGACGAAGCCCTGAGATCCTTTTCTCACTGAGTGGAGAAAATTGGGAAACTAGAGCCAGAAATGTATAAAGCATTAATAAAATTTAGAAACATTTTACCTAGCTTTTAGGAAAATTTTTATTTTGTCACAGTAAGATTATATTCCTCCAAGAAAAAAAAAAATGAAAAGATGTGTTACAGGACCGGGGCAAGATATTAAACCAATTTAATACTGTTTTACTACAGTTAGAAAAGACAAGGCATATAGGGTTATTTTGAAATAAATTCTCTTATATTCCAGCACAGTTAATTTGTGTGTTGTTACCCAAATGTTCTTTATAGATAGCTGCTGCTCTAGAACTGAAAGTTTTCTTTGGCGGGGGGCGGGGATGCTTTTTATATCGTTGAGCTTCGGGAACTCTTAATGAAATAGTTTGTATTGCTGTAGTTCATGAGAAGTGGTAAAGGGACAGCAGGTTCCTTTGCTGCGTTCTGTACGTAATAGCAGGCACCAAACATGCACGTGGCCTGGTGAGGACTAGGAGGAAGGCTGGTTCGTGTTCATAGTATACGATGCTTCTTCATTTGTAGTCTGCTTTGTTGATTTACGTGGTAACAGAAGGACCCACGCAGTCAGGAGATTTTTGTTTCGTTCCAGGTACGTTTGGAAAGCCTCTGAGAAGAACTCACCTAGATGCCTTTTCAAGCTTTGGACAGTCATCCGATTGTCAGCCCAGAACCTTCCCCCTGAAACTGCCTTCTTCCCCTGACTTGGACTCTGAGTCAGAAGATGAGAAAGAAAGGACAGATTTTCAGGAAGAAAATCACATATGTACCTATAAACAGACTTTGGAAAACTGCAGGACTTCACATCTTCAGTCTTACGCCTTGGACACATAGACCGAGTGGGACCAAAGGAAACTTTAACATACTACCTCAAGGGGACTTTTATTTAAAAGAGAAAGAATCTTATGTTCTTGAGTGGTGTTACGAATTTTGAAAAGATAAAATGCCTTATTTATACAGATGAACCAAAATTACAAAAAGTTATAAATATTTTATACTGGGAATAACTTTCATATAAAATACCTTTTAAAGTATTTTGTAACTTTGTTTTATGCAAAAAAGTATCTTATGTAAATTAATGGTATATAGATCCATGACTATTTTATGTATTTTTATAATGCCAGATTCTTTTTATTGAAAATGAGTACTAAAACCTTTTAAATAATACCTGTCTTGTACCTTTTTTGAATAGGGATCATTTCATTTTCTTTTGCACATCACATTTAATAAAATGTGTCATTTTCATGCCAATCCCCATTTTCATAGTAAGTTTTATCGTTTTTCAACACATTTGAGAGTTAGTTCATCTTATCACATCCCAAATTGATGAAGATTACATTTAGCCCGTTAAAGCACAAGCAGAAAGACCCATTCTGCCATTCTCCCGGGATGGTTGTAATACAAATTCCAGTCACACTGGTGCATTTGAATGCACATCATAAACAAGAGGAGCTACAAAGATTTGAGGTACCTGAATCTATTTCTGACTCTAAAAAAGATGGCTGTTTTAGTCTTAGTGAACTTTATGTTATAAAATTATTGCTGAAAATAGCTCAATGTTTTTTCTTAATTATAATAATGCTTTGTGTGGTTAATATATATATACTTATCCAAATAGTGAAACTATTCACCATCTGTTCACGTTCACTGTCCTTTGTATCATAACAGAATAATTCATTGTGTGTTACCATGGCTAAAATGGCTGACTTAGAGGTGAGTTTTCTTCCACTGTTCCAGGTCATGATGAGATCTTGTTAGAATTCATTTCTTTCTTACTAACTTTATATTGGGTGAGCCATATATATATATATGGCTCACCCAATATAAAGTTAGTAAGATGTTCTGACACATTCCTTAAGAACTACCCAAATATTTTTTTTCCTAATTTGGTTATCATAGTTCTCGTTGCTAAAAACTAAGTATAGGCTCTAACTTAAATATTTGTTTATAATGGTATTAGGTGAAGTTATTGTTAAATGGCAGGCCTATACATGCAAGAAAAAGAACATAGCCATATTTTAAAAGTAAGTGACATTGTTCAAAGTAATCAATGGGATAAATTTATTAAGTGTAATAATTCAGGTAATAAGATTAGACTTGTTTCCTTAGGGCATCCTTATTTATATATGTAGTTTAAAGAAATTCCCCTTACTCAAGCTAAGTTAAATTGGCATGAAAGGAGTTAATATAGCAAGTTAAGCTCTAAAAATCTACTAAGCTTGAAGGTATGAATTTCTGCCATTGTCAGTTCTTTGAACTAAATTGAAAACAGCTATTGGAAAAGCAGATTCTTCTCGGAGGATAAGTTGGGGGTAAAGTTTTTCTGTGTAGTGAATTTAGACCTTTGTTGTTTGTGAGCCAGGAGCCTGAACCCAGATTACAGTGAGATTTTCCTTCTTTAATTCAGATGCCAGAGCCCAAGACAGGAAGTTGAGCCTTCCTTGGGCCACCAGTGACTAGCAACAGAGAAGTGATTTTGTATGCTTCGGCTCTGTCATGCTGCCAGATTTTCAAAATCTTATTGTTAATTTGTCTTCATTATTGCCAGATGTGAGACAGACGTCAATCAGGGCAGTTCAGTGATTATGAACTTCTTTGAAATATTTAGATTATTTTTTAGCCGTAAGCACAGATGTTTAAAGCAGAACCTGAAATTTAAAAATTGTGCTTATATGTTGAAATTTATAGATTAGATGTAATCTTGTTTGAGGAAAAGAAGAACAGCTTGGTTTCTCGTTGACATTTGTGGGAAAAGAAAAACCCGATGCTGGGGCTTCGTACGGAATATTGAGATAGCTGAAGTAGCGTCACCCAAGGGGAAGAGCCGAAGGTGGTAATGTGTGAAGTCACTTGGTTTGCTTATTTTATTTTCGTGATACTGGGGATTTAACCCAGGCTCTTTTGCGTGGTAGGCAAGTACTATAGCATTGAGCTACGCCTTGAAAGCTACTTTGTCCATGTTTCTTGATGTAACAGTGCTCTGTGTACAACCTCCTTTATCAGATTGTCAGTTTTTTTCTTAATTCCGTGAGTGACACTAAAGACGGTACCATGTAGAAGTTTTCCTACACAAGGAAACCAAGAATTACTCAGAACAAAGCCAGTCATGCTTTTTACAGTAGTTTAGTATTTGTACCAACTTGAGAGGTTTTAATCTTTGTGATAATGTGGTAGTAGTAATTTATAACCAATATTGCAATGGATATGCTACATTGGTGTTTTTTTTCAGAGATTAAGAACCTGATGTCATTGAAAAATAACTGCTCTGCCCTTCACATTCTTGGACCTGCTGTGATAGGATTGATGTTATAGGATAGTTTAGAACTTAAAAAATTTTAAGACAGCATTCCATTAACACATTGAATAACACAATGTTCTGCCAGAAAAAAAATGATTAGTCTTCAAAGAGGAATACAGTTTCCTCAAGAATTAAATAATTTCAGTACTCCAGAAGTATCTAGTTCCCAGAATTATCTTTCATGAGACATTTCTTAATGCATAAAACAGTACTACAACAGCCTTAAATGGTTTCAGATTTGACCTAAAGTAACAGGTTTGGATTGGGGTTTGGTTTGGTTTGGTTGGGTGTGGTTTTTATTTGTGTTTTTGCCCCCATTAATGGGAATTGGCCCCAAGGCCTTTGCCCTGAGCTACATCTGCAGCTCTTTTTTCTTTGTCTTTCTTTTTCCTTTGGCGGACTCTTGCCAAGTTGCCAGGACTGGGCTCCAGTTTGAGACCCTCCTCCTCCAGCTCCCCAAGAATGCTGGGACAGGGATTACACCCAGGCTTGTGGTGTGCCACCACACCCAGCGTACTTTTATTTCTTATTATTTTGTTTTATTTTGTAGTGGGGATTAAGCCCAGTGCCTTTACACCGAGCTGTATCCCCAGCCCACTTTTATTTTTGGCTTTGAGACAGGGTCTCACTAAGTTGCTCCATTGCCCAGGCTGGATTCTTAACTCCTGGTCCTCCTGCCTCAGCTTCCCAGAGTGCTGGGATTACAAGCTTGCACCTCCAGTCTGGCTGATACTTTCTTTTAGCAGAGTGTTTTTCCATCTGTATTCAGGGAATTACTCCAATATTTTGAATAATTTTCTCAAAGTGTAATGTATCTTTTGATAAACATGTTTCATTACCAAATTGATCAAGTCTTATTTTATTACAAAATTTTACTTTCCATTTCTACTGTATATAGTATCAGGGATCTGAACTTGGGTCCTGAATTTCCTATCCTCCTGTATATTAGATATCCACAAACACAGAAAAGTTTCATGTTCTCATGTAGCATTTCTATTAGAATGGCATTTTTATTAAAAGAATTTGTAAGAATACATTTTGAGGAATAAAACCATGTCATTCACAACTGTTACAATTCTTGGATTTCTTGTACAACTTACACTTTTTTTTGGTGAGGGTTGAGGGACACTGTTGTTTAGACTGGTCACTGTGTAGCTTAGGCTGGCTCCAGCATTTTCTTTTTTATATATCTTGGCTGAATTTCAGGGCTGACTTGGGCTTTATTTAACAAGATCAACAGTTTTAAGAGCCAGGTTTAAACACAGTTCTTAATATCTTGATGAGATTTTGATTATTGGTTTGGTGGGTTCCTTCATTGTGCTTCTGGGAATTGATCCCAGGGAATTGGGCATCCTAGGCAAGTGCTCAACTGCTGAGATCCATCCCCAGCTCTGTTGGTAATTATTTCAAAATTTCTGCGTTTTTTAGACCTCTCTACAAAATTGGAGTTGGAACTTGGTAGCACACACAACACACCTACCCATGTATTTTGCCCAGGTAATGTGAAGTGAATAAAATGGTGTTGTTTTAAATGTCCATGGGGCAGGAAGCAGGTTCGTAATTAAGTAACTGATAATGCTTTGTGTTCAGTGCTGTAGCATAGTAGGCCCCTGTCGCTAGTTTTGAATATAAGATGCTTGCTTTTTAAGGAGCTATCTGCAGGTGTTACCTGTGCGTTACCATGTTCCACATGAAGCTCATTGTCTATTTTCTCCACCTGTGTCCCAAAACAATTCAATTTATGACATTCCCTAATCTTCAGTGATCAAAATTTCTGTTGATTTTGCACCTGAGTGTTCTCAGAGTCATTCATGCCTCTCTCCTTAGCCCATTGCCCCAACTGAAGTTCAGACCCTTATCTGTGCCTGGCAGCAGGCCCTCACTGTTCTCATCCAATGGCTATCAAATGCATCATCTTCACTGACACCAGAAATATCTTTAAAATATACCTGAAAAGATCACCTTCCTGTTTAGAAACTGACGTGGCAACTTTCAGATCCTAGTTACCGCATGTAAAGCCTTCCATACACTGATCCCAGCCCACCCCTCGAGCCTTGTCCCCCACCCAGCCCCCACACCACTCCCAGCTCTTTAGCGTTGCAACACTCGTTTCAGTCCCATGCACAATGTCCTTTCACAAGCTCAATATTATTCTGTGTGATAGCAGCCCAACCGTGGCTCAGTAAAGACTTACTCAAGAATTATTCATGATAAAGACTTATTGTGACAGCAGTGCTAGATGCTATCTGGTGTGCTATAGCTGTGATAACATTATTAAAATAAATACCCTTCCCTCAAGAAATTCCTGCTTAGGTAAATGAGGAAATTATTGCCCTGACATATTTTCTACTCTTCTTTCATCTGGTAGAGCTTTGAGGATAAAGAGCCAGGTGTGTCAAGTGCGCCTTGTTTCTGTAGAAAAAGCAAGAGGCTCCACATGAATAAGCATAGGGTTCTATGGGGATCAAGATGTTGGTAGAGAAAGGGGTCGCTGCCCATCCATATTTAATCACCAGTGTCTTCAGCCCCTAAATAGAGAGTTGTTAGAAGACTACAGAATGCCCTCTGTCTTTTCTTAACCCAACCTCCAAATAATCCTCATTTTCTTCATCCAAGCGTAAGTGCTTTGCAACTTGGGGAGGTAAGAATCGGCTCAAGTTTGGTTTTAAAACACCTTTGCCCAAATCACCATATTTCCAAACTTCTAAACAGCAACATATTTATAATCTGTGTTTATTTGGAAACATGTTGTTTTATACTGCTTTGTTAATCTCCATATTTTTGTATTTCTGCTCATGTTTTTCTAATTACTCTCTTCTATGACTCATTCCCTTAAGAAGCAGCGTTGCTGGGCACCCAACTTGCTTAGAGCATCTGGATGTTGATCTGTCTGATCTGCACTTGGTGAACTTCACTTACTCTCTCCGACCTGGTACTTTCTGGTCTTGCTGTGCTGCTTTTGCAGTATGATTTCACTGGAGGAGGCGTTATTCTGAAAACTGGCTCACATGATCATGGAAGCTGCAGAGTTCCACAATATGCCACGCATAGCTAGAGAAACAGGAAAACTGTTTGCAAAATTCAGTTTGACTATGAAGACAGACATGCAAGGCTGTAGTCTAACCCAAGCTGACAGCTTGAGAAGCTGGAGCGCTGATATCCCTGAGCAGGCCTCACTCGGTGGACATCCCAGCTCTGGATGGAAGAGCCAAGTTGCTTTCCTCTTGTTCTACCTGGACCCACAGTGGGTTAGATGACACCTGCTTGCTTGTGGGAGAGCAGGAGATGCTCTTTACTCAGATGGCTGATTCAGATGGTAATCTCTTCTGGAAACATCCTTACAGACACACCAAGAAATGTTTGCTAGCTGCCTGCGTGTCTCTTGACCCAGTCATAGTGACACTTTCACAGTGAATCTGAGCAATTATCCTTTGAGAAGTTTGAACCTATTGGAATTATCTCTACCACTTCTCTATTTCTTTTTCTTTCTTTTCTTCCCCCCTTTCCTGTCTTCTCTTAGATTGCTGAAATTTTCCGTGATCATTTTTCTTTTCCCTTGCTAAGTTAGAATCTCTAGGTTATATTTTTGTCCTTTACGAAGTTACTAATAAAATCTTAACGTATTTTCTCTTTCCGTTTCTCTCTTCTTTTGTCTTTTTTGTAAGTAAAGGGCATGACTTTTCTATTCTCCTAAATAAGGTAATTACTTATATTTTTTTTCCCTGCACATCGAATTCCTTCTACCATTTTCATTGATGTTTCTCAATTTTGTATGGTTTATTAAACTGACCACATTTTTATTTTTGTTTTAATATGTGATTTCATTGCTTTTGTCTTAATATGCAATTTCATGACTTTTGCTTTATTTTTCATATCCATGAACTATGTTCTTGAAGAGTGTTGTTTTAACCTGTTGGAAACTATATTCTCATGGTTTTGTGAGTCTAAAGATATCATCACTTTATTCTCTCTTGATTTTGCCTATCTTTTCTTGATTTGTGAATTCTCAAATCAGTTTAAGATGAGTTTTGGAAACTAAGAAACCTTTCATAGATTTCATTTATTGTATGGGGTTCATTTTAGGTCAGTAGTACCTGAATTCTTTAATTTTTGAACCATACTCTGCAAGATGTTTTTTATATTCAAAGGTTATATTTTTATGTATTGCTACTATTCCTAGCTGTTTCTGTTGTTACCTGTATCTGAGTTATAATGACCTTGTACTCATAAGATTTTTATGTACTTTTTATGTCTCTAAGAGTCATAAACAGAATAATTTCAAAATTCCAGGAAGATCGCTTAATTAACTTTTTTTTTTACATTGACAGAATCTTCCACTTGTCAATCTTGGGTCTGTCTTTCTTAATTTTGGATGTGTGTTCTGGAATTTTTATTGCTGAAATTTTCCTGCTTCTTTGGCCACATTCTATAAAACTTTTAGCAGATGCAGTTAATGTCAGATGTCTAATCTCATACTACTAAGACTATTTTTGCTTTATTTTTATTTTTTGCATTTGTCAATATGTAACACGTAGTGTAGCCCTTATTATTTTCTATTTCCCCTTTTAGTTATGGCTTCTTTCCCTTTTTGATGATCTAAGATTGCCTTGGTCGCTACTCGACCTCTGGCTCAGAAGCAGGTTTTGTATTAGAAGCCAGAGATAATCTGTCACTTTCAGTCATAGAGCAGACAGCTGGGCCTGGGTCAAATCCAATGTGCTTCCTTGAAGTAGCAGAAGAGCAGAGACTGGATGTTCTTGGTCTAGGTCAGTGGTCAGTGCTGTTTCCGCTCCTTGCCCTCGGGAGAGAGTCCTGCCCTAACATGCAGTTCTACTTGCAGTGTGCCCAGATCCAGCCCCTGAAACACCTGAGGAAGTTCTGGCTCTTGATCAAACTTCTGGATCTCATTACAGCTTTCTTCCTTAGTGCCTCGTAGGCCCCCACTGTGGCCTCTGCTGCAGTATGCGTAGTGTGGGTGTGGGTGTTGTGCTAAAGCCTGGTCCTTAGATGTGCCCATCTCATCTTTTAGTCTGATTATGAGCATAATGTTATCTTTGTTGGGTGAAGATTAAAACAAAAACCACAGCACTACTGGCCAAGGAAGCAACTGCTCACTGGAAGTTGGAAGTACCTGTAAGGGAGAAGCTGAAAAGCACACCAGGTTCTAACTTCTGAGATTGGACGGATGGCGGCACCATGAGATAAGGAACGTGATGAGTTTGAGAAAAGAAAAGAATGAGTTCTGTTTTATACGAGTTGAAGGCTTTATTAAAAAATTAAATACAAAGTCCAGTAGCCTCTTAGAAAAAGAGTATCAAGTTCAGGAGAGTGAAAAATACTAGATGAAGTGATGAGAAAATTAGCAGCCTAAATAGCAGTCTAAGTCCTAAAAGTGTGTGGCTTTGTATAGTAAATAAGTAAATAAGAGAGCCGGAGGGCAAGGGGCAGCCCATGAAGGGGGATTGACGCTGAAGCCCAAAGAGACTTTTCAGCAAGGAGAAAAGGAAATAGGGAGCAGAAAGAGAAGTTGAAAACGTACTAATATTAATTTATTTATTCTTTTCACAAACATGCTGAGTGCTCTGTGTATCAAGCTTTTTTCCACTTGTAGAATTACGATAAGTACATATTGCTGCCCCCGTTGAACTTAGTGCAGAGAAAAGATGACGAATAAGGGCTATATGGTGTGTTACGTAGTGACAAATGCAAAAAAATAAAAATAAAGCAAAAATGGCTTTAGTAGTATTAGGGGTAGGGACGAAAATGTTATAGAAGGTGGCCAACGGGATTTACTCAAATTAGCTTGGTCAAAAATAGCAATAACAACAAAGGCAATGAATACAGCAGCATTCGTTAGTGATGCCCGGAGACTACCGCACCTCACAGGATGAAAAATTGCCAGTGTGCAGATGTCCCGTGTGCACACAGGTGGGGGCTTGGGTTGTGTCCAAGGCAGACAGGAGTGGGAGATGAAACAGGGCCATGTAATGAAGGGGTCAGATGATGGGACCTTCAGTGAGAAGGTTCTGTCCCTTTTCTCTGCGGGAGGGGTATAGACCTTGAAGAGTTTTGATCAGAAGAAGATAGACTAGCAGGCTTATTTAGCTTGTTTCAGGCATGCTTACCATGCACTCTACCGCTGAACTACATGCCTGGTGTCTTAATAGATGCGGCATCTGGATAATGGACTGAAGAGGGCTGTGTTGGAAGCAGGGAGACTCCTAGTCCAGGCAAAATGGGAAAGTTGTGGACAGGAGTCATAGCTGTTTTTATATATATATTTAATTTGGAATCAACAGTATTTGCTGATGGGTTGATTTTGGGTATGATAAGAAATGTGAAAGCATGGCTAACCATAAGTGTTTTGGTTTTTTTTTTTTTTCCTGAGAAGATGCAGTTAATCTCAGATGTCTAATCTCAAATGGGGAGCATTGTGTGAAAATCAGGTTTGTAGGAGAGAATGTCAGCGTATTGTTGGACACATACATGAATTCTGAGTGATACTGAGATGAAAATGTCAAGTTGGCAGTCAAATATATAAAATCTGGGGTGAATTTATAAACTCAGAAGTCATTAGCATAAAGACAGTTTTTAAAGACTTTGGATCCAATAGTTCACTTAGGGTGTGAGCAGAGCCAGGAAAGGAAAGGTTTCCAAGACCTAGCCCTGGGGCTTTCCAACAATAAGAGGTCTGGGCATGAGGAGAATCCATCCAAGCCAATTGAGAAGAAACCACGAGTTAGTTCAGAGGGAAGATATGGTTAGTATCTGGAGAAGCCAGGTGGAACGAGATCCACCGAAGGCGTAGGGAGACCTGGCTGTGTCAGTCTGCTAACAGAGCATGAAATATAGGAGCTGAGCGTGTCTCTGTGGATGTAACAATGTGGCCATCATGTGAAAATCAAGTCAGACTTGTGGATTTTTCCTTTATAAGACAATAGGTAAAAGCCCAGTATATCTGAATGCTAAAGAGAAAGATCTAGCAGAGGATTAAGAACTGCTCAAGGAATAAAGGGAATTGTGGGCCTAGAGACTAGTACAAAAGTGCTCAACTTTAGCAGTGAGTGTGGATGACAGTTTCATGATGCTATCAGGAGAAAAATTGGCTCTAAGGTGTGCTGCTGGGAGAGAGAGAGTGTGTGTGCATGGAAAAGCATGGGGGAGCTCTCTTCTGCTGTCTTCAAATTTATCATCGGATTAAGAACAGACGAAGGCTGACAATGAAAGAGGGGTTAGAGATCTCATGGTAGCAGAATGAAGAGCTGTACTAGTGGAATGTATACATTTATGATGCAGTATCCAGGCTGTGCTATGGGTCTGCTTGAGTTTAATGCACATTATAGCAAGTGTTTCTACAGTCTTGCTCTGATGTGCAGGGGTGTGTAGTCGTGGAGAAGGCAGAGAGCTGGGTTTATTCAAGATTATAGTTATGGAAGCATAGTGAAGCAAAGGAGAAGAGAATTTGAAAATAGAAACTTATACTAATTGATCATGGAGTTTACATGGGAAGAAGAGAAAACAAACAATGATTTTACTCAAGAAGATTCTATTATGTCCGAATGTGTTAGAGGAGTGTGAGTCTTACAGACGGTGTCCTGTGCAGATTTAGAATTGCTAAACCACCAAGCCTTTCAGGGTTAATCCTAGTTTTTCCATTTTACAAATGAGAAACTGAGGCCAACAAGAACTAAAGATATTCTTCCAGCCTGTGAGTCCTGGAGAAACCATGATTTAAACACATGTGTTTCTGATTTTTTTCCCCACTATTTTTAAATATGCAAATGTAATACATAGTATTTACAATGAATTTGGGTGTTTCATGCACATATGTATCACATCGACTTCACAATCCCTTCCCATCTTCTACCCTCCCACCCCCTCCCTATCTCTTCCCCCGACTCCGGCTATCACTTCATATGGTTCCAAAGAATGTCTGTGTTCTGGGTTTTCCAAGTCGGAGAAACCATACGGTGTTTAACATATTAATCTTCCACACCTAAGTCATTTCACTGAAGTCACCACTTCTGATTTTAATGTTGACGAAATATTTCCTCAATGTCCGTTACTCTGGAAAGCACCCATAAGTTCAGAAATGCTCTGAGTGTACAATGGCCCTGCCAGGTTGATGTCAGAAGAACAGCGTGCTAGAACCTGGGTCATAGTGAGGTAAACAGTGGCTCTGAGGTGAAAACTACAAACATAGCCTCTGTCACCAACGAGTGTAACAATGAAGGATGGTTGAAAGATGAGTTTATACCTTGAGAGAGGGGCAGAAGTAAGAGGCTACCCTCCAAGTGTGGTAGGATTTTGTGAGTTAACACATTTAAGAGAAGAAACAAACGAAAGTTATTCTAACAAACAGTCTCTATAACTAATTGAGAATAGCAGTATCTAAGATGGATTTTCTAAGGGAGGTAATTAAATGCCTATTTAAGAAATTAGGTCATAGGTCATGGTAGGTCTATGTGACTGGAAGCTATAATGCTTAATCCTTAACTGAGTAATTTTCAGAGTTTAAGCTTATGAATTATGTTTTTCTTCACACTAGGCCTCCTGTCAATGTCCAACTAAAACCCAGATAATGCATTTTTACCAACAGAAAGCTGTCTGAAACCCCAACAAGATGGTTCATCAACTCTAGGTTCTTATTAACTACATTTAAAACATTAATGTATGAGAGGATGAGGTAATTTTTCAATGATATGTAGTATGAGTAAATTACTACTTTTTGACTTGTTAAGTAACCATTGGTAAATGAAAATTATGTATCTACCTTACAGTAATTAAGAAGTCTAAATAACTTAGTGAGAAAAAATTGAAAAGAAATATATTAATTAAATTCATTAAATATGTTAGTATTCATAACTGAGTTTATTTATAGTGAGGCCATATTGTTTGAGATATCTAGGGAAATTTGCCATTCGGAGAAGTATATTAAGGAAATGGGAATAAAGGAGAAATACTTTATTATAAACAAACCATATCAGACTTCACTAATGCTTTTCATTTATCTGTGGAAACAAGCCCTGAAAATATTGTACAGAGAAAACGAATGTGTATTGTTTAATGAAGAGTTCCAGTTTACTAGTGAGATCCAGATTTAAGAGCCAGTGATACCTGGAGTCCAATCCCTTCTTGACCATGTGAATTACTTAACATTGCCAAGTTTCAGTTTTGCTACATGTATATTGAAATTAAAACCTACTTTTCAGGATTTCTGTAAGGTTTGTAACAAATGCAAAAAGCCATAGCACCCAGCACCTGGGTTAAAGAAAGATAACTACAACTACAATTTTTAAAATCTTACTATTATTCAATCACACAAGGCAAATAGGAAATCTGGTTTGCTTTCTGCCAATAAAAAGCTTGGCCAAATTCTTTATTTGAAATGGAACTATGAAACCTGCTGCTACACTTACCTCACTCCACCACTTTGGATTTAGGTGAAAGTCATTTTTATGGTTAGAAAATACAGATTTAGACTTTTCATCTGCCTGGAAACTACATTTTGGGTGTTTCTGAATGTTATTTGTTATTTCCTCATTTGTAAAAAATGGTTCCCAAACTAAGATAGTCTTTTTCTTGGGAATGTTGTAGAAATTGATGTAAATAACATACACATAAAAATATAAAGTGCGGTGCTCTACAAAGGCTGATTGGAATCCCATCAGTGAAACCAGATTCCCACATTCTTACTGTGATTGAGCTGATGCCTTCTGAATGATCCCAGGGCAAGTCTATTAACTGCTCTTGGGGTCAGCAATAGATCTCTATTAAAGAAAGAGGTCCAAAAATTGACTCTGAAGAAAAGATTTATTCAACTGCAAGTGACCAAAAAATGTGAAAGCACCTTTTCCCAGCAGTCTTTCAGAATAGGTCATGCAACCCGCTCTCTAGGAGGGCAGAGCTGCATATTAACATGATGGCCCCGCCAACGAGAAAATGATCTCTGGAGAATTTATTTTCTAGAATTTATGGATTTATATAGAGATAACAAGCACAGAGAATCCAACAGAAAATCCAACAATGATTTGATAAGTACTTATGCACAGAAATATGCTATTGCACTCTGGGGTTGAGGGGGGTGGATGCTTTTAAAGTGATAAAAGATGACTAAGAGGAAGAGATAAAGTCCCTCCTCCACCACCACCACAGTGCCATCCTTGTGAGTGCCAGCAGCAATGCACAGAAGCCAGGGTGGGGAGTGAGCAATCCTAACTGTAGCCATCTGGCAACTACCCGACTGTAACCATGGCTGTGGAAGGTGGGTCTTGATTGGAGGCCTTTTCTTTCCTTAAAATCAATTAGCCATAAAACTTTGAAAAGCAATGAAAAGTTTACAAAAGATAAAGAATACAAATGTTCTCTAGCACCACTACCAGCAGAAAGTAATTGCTGACCTTTAGGTACATACCCTTTGGCTAGCCCCTGCGTGTGTGTATACGTATTTCCCAAATGCCCACTCTAGCATTTAGAGGCCTAAATTCTTTTACCATGCTTTGTTAAGACTCAGAATTTCATTGCTGTGACAAAATGCCTAAGAAAATCAATTTTTAAGTCATAGGAAATAGTTCCTTTGGCCCATGGCTTCAAAGGCTCTTGTCTGTGGTCAATTTGCTTTTGGGGGGCTTTGGTAAATTGGATCAGGGAATGGAGAATGCTGCTTATCTCGTGGTGGCTCGGAAGCAAAGCAGAGTGCCGAGGGTGTGGCTCCACGACCACCCTGAAGGGCACAGCCCCAGTGATCGAGGTTCCTCTCCCTTTGCTCCACCTTCTAATTGTTCCACAACCAACAGTGCCTCAGTCTCATAATCTTTGAGGGACACTTAAGATCCAAGCTATGACATATTCATGCAAATATAATTTTGAGTACTTATGGTACTGGTCATCTGTCCCTCTTACTTTGATTCTGAAATCTTACCCTTGTCCTTCATCTCCCATGAGAATGCCAAAATTCTAAGAAATTGTTTTTAATTATCAGTACTTTGCAAGCCATAATCATATTGTGGCTAAGTCATAAATTGACCCCATAATCCATGATGTCAGTACACAGTGACCCAGGTGACAGGTCCATGTACATGGTAGCCAAGTACATGGTGACCATCACGTATGAAGTGACTAAACCATACTGGGTACTCTGATTCAGCTACGTGGAGTTAGAGACTCACCTGGACCAAAAAGCATGGTAATCCCTCTACATAGACACAAAAATGAGAAAGCAAGCATACTCTGACTGAGGACACTATGGGCAAGGTGCTCAGGGACTTGGGCTTTGAGCAATAGCAATGTTATATTAAAGAGATTCTATGAGCAATAGGCTGAGACCAAAGCATATGGGGACCAAGGACTATGTGGCCTAAACATCGTGTGATCAAGGTACACTTTCACCAGGTGTGCCAGCTTTGAGATGTCTATAACAGAAGCAAGTTTTGACCTAAGTGTATGATGCCCAAGGAGCATTATGACTCAGACTTGCTACAAAAAGGGTGTATTGCAACTGACACCCAGGAGATCAAGAAATATTGTAACACAGTGTCCAAGGTCTGCTACCGAGGCCTCAGGTGACCAGCCAGTGGTTCTCTGATGACAGGCCCTTTCTTCAGAATCACTCTCAACAGTGGTTGTTCTATGCTGAGGTCCAGATAAACCCGTGTGCCTCTTTTCTTTCCTTAGCTCTCTAGAATCCACTCTTCCACCACACTTACCTCCTGCCACCTCAGCCTGCCCGGCTGCACCTCTTACAGAGCTTTAAGATGGTAATGTGACAATCATTGCATGCTGACATACCAATAGGGAGAGTCTCACAATCTAAATGTGTGAAGTGGGTCGGATGGGACTTGTTTGATACACTGAAGAGTGGCAGATATCCCTCAAGAAAGCCAACAGGTACCCCCGTGCTGGCTAGGGCACTCTGAGAGCTCCACCACTAGCCTAGGGGCTCTTGCATAAGCCATTTGTGCCAAGAATAAAAGCTGCATTGAATGCCCCTCACCACAGTCATCTTTCACCTTTTTCACCAGCTCCCTCAACTTGGATATGACCTCAGACCAGGTGTTCCTAAGTAAGTATGGTAGATTTATGTTTCTAATCCAAGTGGAGTAGGGTCTCAGTATAAAAAATAAGCTATTAAATCTAACTACATTTTTGGGGGTAAATGCATGCCGTCAGAGAGGAAACTCTGAAGGGATTCCTTGATTTCATTGCCTTCCCACCCCATCCCCCGCCACCAGGGAAAAACAAAGCCCACCTTTTAGAGCCAGGTGTTCTTTCAAATTAAGTGATAGTGGCAAGGCAAGGATAAGCTCAGTTTCAACAAAATAATAAGAGTTTGTATTGGCTTTGGTAACATCTGGAATTAAAAAAAATTACATAAAATAACAAGAAAAATCCCTCTGTGTCTATGGTCCGTTCTGTTTTTAAATCCTATGTGTCTACAGGAAACCGGGCAACCAGGTGGTCAGAAGTGAGCCCAGGCCTGCCTCCACCTCATCCCGCCTCTTCCCTACAGATGCTAATATAAATCAATTAGGGGCTGACACAGCAATTGGCTGTCTGACAAACGTTCCATAATAATGCAGCTCAAGAGAATGTGGAATTTCTGAGGTACTGGTAATAACGCTTTCAATATAGCTGTAAATTCCATGCCATGTCAGCACAGGTGGAAAGCTGGGTCATAAATAAAATGTTTTCCTGATTCCTAAAGAGCTCCCTAGGTGATTTGACCAAAGCAAGTTGTGATTTAATTCAACCACTTAAATTCTCAGGGAGTGAAAACCAGGCCTTCGTCAAATTCAGACAAAAAAAATGATGAGGGCTTGGGAGAGAGGAAGAATGTGTGTGGAGAATGAGGGAAGGGAAGAAGAAAGAAAGAGAGAGAGAGAAAGAGAGAGAGAGAGAGAGAGAGAGAGAGAGAGAGAGAGAGAAAGAACATGGCTAGATATATGCTCAGTTGAGAAAGAACATGGCTAGATATATGCTCAGTTGCAGGGGAGTAATTAAGAAAGCACACAACTTCCCCATCCAGTCTGTGGAGCACAGCATGCCACGCACGCGGTGACGTATGTTTTCCACTGTATTTCAGTGGTTAATGATGGAAGCACGCGTGACTCACATTGCCCTCCCAGATTCCTCGCTCACTTGGAGAAACGGAGGGGACTGAAGCCAATTGCCTTTTTTGAGTGGGAAAGCAAAGGAAGTCCTGTAGTTTTTACAAACTGTCTCTGGGAATCTCCTTGCGTTGGGTATTGCGTGGTTTTTTTGTGTGTGTTCTCTGTAGCTTTTAGCTTGACTCTAAGAACACAGCCGAGAAACTGAAAACACTCTGAAGAAAAAAACAAAATCAAAAGCTGTCCTCAAAGGTGCATTTCAGGACAGTGACGATAGAGTAGCCTGAAGCTTAGATTAGACCTAAGCCTTCTTTTTTTTTGAGACAGAGTATATATTTCTAGACAGTATATATGTAGATTTTTATTTATATGTAGAGTAGTATATATTTGTGGATAGAACTAAATGTTCTAGTTATATTATACATGTATGTAATATAGACATACACTTTAAAAATAATGTATGTAACAATTTAACTGTTTTTGTATTGTTAGACACTACGTTACATAATTTTTCTCTAATGAAATAACATGTTAATAAATATTATTTATTTTTCAGAACAAATATCTTATAGAGAAAATATCAGATCAAAGGATATATATCTTTAAAATAATACCTTTTGTCTTTTCAAAAGGGTCCAGTAATTTGCAGTCAGCTAGCAGTATATGTGAGGGAATGAGGAACAGTTCCTCAAGCTTTTCTGGAAGTATTGTGACATCTATAAATCTTGGACTCTTTGAGATGTGAAAGATGAATTCTCATTCTGACTTTAATTCATTTAACATTCTCCAGTACTACTGTGTGCCAAACACTTTTTAGAACATTTAAAATAAATTACATCATTTGGTTCTATTAAATAGATATTATGAGGTAATTCTTGTTAAAATCATTTTATTGCCATTAAGGAAAATGAAGCACAGAGAAAATAAATACATTTTCCATGTCTAAAATGTTAAGGTATATCATTTGCTGTAGGTTAGAAAACATCTCCCCTGGAGCTATGGCCCTGTATTTGAACTAGGTCATTTTCAAGCCCAAGTATCTCACCCATATGATGTTGTATCTATTGAGTCTCTCTCTGTGTTTGTGAATTTGCTATTTAATAAGTTTTGTCACTCTTTTGGAATATTCATCTATTATTCATTATCATATGCAAATGACATTTTTATATGTAAGGGTCTTAGCCACACCTTCTCAAGGCTGCGGCACATGCCACACAACTCCATGCTGGGACACAAGTTAAGGAAAGAAAGGCTTATTTGCTCACAGCTCAGAGGGCTCAGTCAGTCCATGCAGAGTCAGCTGGCTGCGGCAAAAGGGCGTGGCAGAGGGCCGGGTGGAGAAAGGGTGCTCATCCCATCATGGCCAGGAAGAAGAGGAGGGCAAGGAAAAACGAAGGCAAGAATACATCCCTCTAGATCACACCAGCATGGGCCTTCCCCTCTGGATCAGGCCTCACCTTTTAACAGCCCATGAAATCAGTAAATTAAGTCATATAATCCAGTTGACCACCATAATCCAACTATCTCCCAAAATACATGAGGCTTTTAGGGGAATAGATAAGAGTGAAACCATAAACACACACACACACACACACATGCACACGCACACGCACACGCACACAGGACAGGGGCTTAGTAAGTCACTGGGATTTAAATAGTGACCTTCCTTCTTCAGCCTCCCAGAACGCTGGGATTACAGAAGTGAGCCACCACTCCTAGTAGGAGTATGTACATATTAACTCTAAAAGCATGTGTGACTTAGTTTGCAAATGTATCTCAGGTGCACCTTTTTAAAAAAAAAAAAAATTCTGCTCATAGTAAGATGTAAAAGAAGTTTTACGTTCTATGTAATCAAATATATCATTTGCTTCTTACATGGTTTCTGCTTCACTGTGAGATTCAATCTCCTTCCTAGAGTTGTAAAAACAGGTCACTTATGGGTTTTTTCTGGGTTTTTTTTCATGGTTCACATATTTTAACAATGTTCTGAGACCATTTATTCAATCACTCATTCCTTCTTTACAGATACAAAATATACGTCCTTACTTACATATTAAATACTTGTGTCTACTCAGATCAATTCTAAAATTTTTAATTATTCAGCTTTTAGAATACTCGTTTCAAAGTGATATTGTACGGATTTTTTTTTAATATTATAGTTTGGAAGAAACACAAGTTTTAGACTCTTTCTATATAATTCTAGCTAAGCAATCTTTTGGTCTTCTTTCCTTTGTAAAATAAAGTAATATTTGTCTGATCTGTAGGTGAAGTCATCAACCAGAAAAAATATTTTTATGAAAAATTATTTAACCAAAAAAACTATGCAAGTATTTTTGGTTGCCATGTCATATGCTTGGCACTGAAACATCATTTTAAAATAGCAGTGTTAGACTTTTTTAAACTTAAATGAACTGAAATGAAAAAGAAATTATTTTGTCAATTCTATCCATTATATTGGCAGTTGTAAATAAAATCTATTTGGGGGGTGGGTTAGGAAGGAAGCTCCTTTTGATAAATGATGATAAGGCCTCATGGGTTCAGGGTTTATTAAAATTGTTTTAGCCTACTGTCCAGGGTGAGAGGTTTAAGGGATTAAAGATGCCGGATGTCCAAAGGTCAGGCAGGTGGTAGTTACTAGATGAGAAAACTTTTCTGGACATACTCCTAATCTGACTTGTCTCCTAAAGTTTTGACCATAGTGCATGAAATTGCCTCACCTCTTCGGTTCTGACAGCTCTTTCTGGGTATACAAAGAATCTTGTTACCCAAGTAATGGTGCGATTTCAGGCACTGTGGCCAAGTATCAGTTTAATGTGTATGCTTCTGCCTTTACTCAAATATAAATTCTTCCTTATCTGAACCTCATCTTACTTGAAATCTTTTACACAGATAAATAAATATTGCCATAGGTTGGAACTATCTGTGCTGTAGGTTTTAAGGTACTTTCATATAACTTTGCCTAATAACCTTTATGAGTTACCAACAAAAGATATGTAAGTTAGTTGGAATAAAAGTCAGCATGAGTGGAAAGATATTAAAAATCACTGAAAAATTAACTCTCCAAGCACAAAAAGAATAATAAAAATAATAAAACCATTTTCTCGTTATTGTAATTTAGTCTTGAAGAATGCATTAAAGAAAAAAATTTGTGTTTTCATTATTCAAGGTTTTTCTCATCATGCCCTAAACCACTATCTGGTGGTTGCTCCCCATTATTCTATTACAAATTTTGCATTTCTTCCGCTCAGCCTTGTGAGTGGAAGTAGTAGGAGACTGTCACTGGCTGGGCAGTCTTAGCATGTCAAATTGAAAGGGTTTATCTATGTCTTTTAAAATCATCCTTTAAAACTATGTCAGTGGCTCAGTTAATAGTAGATACATAGTTGTTTAGTTACATTGACTCCCTAACACACAGAGTACATCCCAGCGTCTTGGCAGACAGCGTCAAGACTGTCTTCAGTGCCTGCCCTTCCCCGTATCATTCATTTCTCCTTTCCCTCCTTCCTGTTATAGCTCATCGTTCCCAGGGGCCACTCAACAAATGTTAATAGGCGTGATCTTTTCAATCAGCGATTTGTAAAGTGGGTGATTAGTGTCTATAAGTGACAAGGGAGACATTATTTTCTATTTATGCTAATAAAAGACTTGACTTCGGAAGACAGTGTCTACAGAGTCACAAAACTAAATGCTTCAGCTCTTCCAAAGCAAATGCAGTCCAGATTTAGGAGGAAGAGTGACACCTGTTGTTCGGAAGATGCTCACGGGTGTTTTCTCTTGTTTCCTCCTGCAGTGATCCACGCCTGTGCCAGCCACGTGAGCTATAAATAATAGCGTGTCTGAGGCAAAGTGGTACTTGCCTGTCCTTTGCAGCATGGGGAGTTGACACCAACAGGATTTGTTCGTCAAGTTTATTGGCAGGTCACACAAACAGCAGCGGCTGTGTGTTAATTCTTGCTCATTTAAATAGCAAGTCATTAAAGATGGGAAAAGAGTTACTAAAAAAAAAAAAAGCAACCAAGGCACATCTTTTTGAAATTACTACCGAAAACCATTAATTATGAAGGAATAATTTCTTTAAGAATGTCTGGTGAAATAAGACTTCTTTGTATAAAATTATAGCTCTGTAATTCTAAGAGGAAAAATGAAAGCTTCAAGTTTTATGTTACATGTGACCTATATAACAGGATAACTCTGGAAGTTCATTGTCGCGAGCCAAGATGACATTGACTTTTATGTGGTCAATTTGTATTTTGTTTTAAAACGTGGAGAATGGCTCAGTGGAAATAATCTGTCAGCTGACTTCAACTTCCATGCCTCGGGTGGCAGGAATTTTACTGTCTTGAGGCAGATGCAGTTACTTGTCTTAGCTTTGTTACAGTGTTGCTAAACAGATATGAATGGCTAAAATGTGCATTAAAGCATTTTGAAATGTGCTTGGTGGTATTACAAGGCATAATATATACAGCAAAACCCACGTCTGTCCAGAATTCTAGACTAGTTAATCTGCATTGTATACTATTAAAAGCCAATTATCCTTATTGGTTCCACACAATATATATATTGCGAACTGTGGTGTAGACTGATATTTAGAAAGTGTATATCTTTGGAGTTGCCAAAAAAGGGTTGCCCAAATGATGACTCAGATTTCTACAAATGACAGAATTAGCATTTTAAATATATGTTTATATATGTTTTATAAATTAAAATTCATACTATACTATTCACACAAGACAATACAATTGCCATCGTCTAAATGTAGTATGTTTACGAGCACAGGTCTATAACCTCAACAGAGTTTCAAAATTACTTTATTACAGAACAATGTGGGATGGACAAATTGGAGGAGTTGGACAACACACAATGGAAATATTCCAGAGAGATTTATGATGTGGAGTATTAAAGTGTTAACCAAGTGAAAACGGGAGAGGCCAGGTAAAGGAACAGGGAAAGATGGATCTCAGCGAAGATACAGCAGGAACCATGGCACAAAGAACAACCTCTGTTACAGGACAGGCTGTGGAGGAGAGAAACAGCTTAAAGGATGGATGGTCAATGGAAGTTTCTGCTTCATTTCACTGTATTTAAAGGCTCAGAGGAGGAATCAGTAAGAACTCAACAGTGTCGAAAATACAGTATAAAATAAACTAGCAGATGGAGCAGAAAAATGGAATCAAACTCAAATCGAGTTGTCTTGAAAGGACAGTTTACCCTCTGAGTTTGAAAGAAGTCGACCAAAAGGCAACGGGTGACTAAAACTGTGTGAAAACAAAATTCAAGGAAGTACACATCTGGACACTTTTTTAGATGCTTGCCAGCTTCATTGAGTCAGTTTTAGAGAGATATACTAGATAAAATTTATTGATTTTAAGTATGCAATTTGACACATATTTGCAAATATATACAATTGCATACTCATCATGTCTGCAGAATATTTTTAATCACTTCCAAAGTTCCCACCATGTATCTTAGTAGCCAAATCCTTCTTTCCCTCTCCTATTCCCAAAAAAGTACAAATCTGCTTTTTATTACTACTATTTCTAAAAATATCAATACATAAAATCATGCACTATGAACTCTTTATGCATGATTTTTTTTTTTTTGAGACAGGGTCTTACTCTGCAGCCCAGGCTGGCCTTGAACCCACAATTCTCCTGCTTCAGCCTCCCAAGTGCTGGCATTACAAGCGTGTGCCAACACTTGGGATTACAGGCATGTGCTTGCTAAGCAAGCACTCCAACAACACTCCTATTCTCCCAGTGTCTGATGTGACTTAACATTGGAGAGTCAACTGTGTTATTGGGTGTTTCTTTTACTTTGATTGCTGAGTAACATTGCTTATATAATAAACATATCATATTTGTTTTTCAATATACCAGTTGATGGTCTTTTAGATCCTTTCAAGTTTGGGGGTCTATGAGTAAGTTTTCAGTATGCGACAAAAGCAAGTATTGTTGTTAACATAGACTTTTATGTTCCTTGTGCAAATAACAGGAAATAGAATGGTTGGATCAAATTGTTAAGTGTTTTTCAATTTTCTAAAAAACTTCCAAACTGATTCCATAGTGGTTGTACAAATTTTTGGTTCCAGTGGCAGTTCCGGTCGCCCCAACTTCTTACCAACACTTGATATCACTGGTCTTTATAATTTTAGAATTGTAGTAAGTGTGGAGTAATATCATATTATGGTTTTAGTTTCCATTTTTCTAATGAGAAATGATGTTGCAAACCTTTTTTATATGTTTTTAATGGTCTATTTATTTTCTTTGATGAAGTATCTGTTCATCTTTTGATCCTTTCATGTTGGAATATTTACTTTCATATTATGGACCTCTGAAATCCTATGTATATTTTGAATACAAGCCTTCTATCAGACATGTAATTCACGAATATTTTTGAAGTTTTTAGTTTAATTTTTAAAATTCCTAAGGGTATATATATCTACTAAAGAGCAAAATCTTTAATTTGATACAATCCTATTTCAATTTTTTTCTCATATGATTATGTTTTTTGGATTGTATTTAAGAAAACTTGCTTAAGTCAGATCACAAAAATTTTTATTTTGCATTTTTTCTAAAAATATAAAATGCTACTGTTCCTCTGCTCTGCCTCCTGGCTGACATCAACTAAGCAGGTTTCTCTTACACATTTCCACCATGATGTTTCTGCCCTGAGGCCAGTTGACATGGGCTGAATCCCCTGGCACGGTAAGCTAAATTACACTTCTCTTCCTGTAAGTCATGAATATTAGGTATTGTGTCCAAATGATGAGAAAAATGACTAATTTACTAATTTGTTAGTTACAGGAGCATTTTTAAATTACAAAGGATTTCCCACATTGTTAACAATGCAATCTGCAAGTAGATAGTATTATTTTTCCTTTCCAAAATAGAAAGATGCTTTAAATTTCTTTTTATTATTGTATTATATTGACTAAATCTTCCAGTGTATATTGACTAGAAGCAGTAGGCATTGAGAGAAGGACAGACATTCTTGCGTTGTTCTGATATGTATGTGAATCATATGTAGGGAGAAAGAATTCAATCAATGGGCGATGATTTAGTCAAACAATATTTCTTTATCTACTGAAAGATTCATATATTCATTGTTATCATGTTCTGGTTTTGATTTTGATCTGTTAATGCAGTAAAATGCAATACTTGATTTTCGAATGTTAAGTTAACCCTGAAATCCTCTACTTGATCATTATGTATATCTCATTAATGTCAATAAATGTTGGAATCACCTGGCAAACATTTTGTTTTGTAACTTATGCATCTGTAATGTAAGGGATGTGGGTCTATAATTTTCTGTTTTGTAATGGCTTTGTCTAATTCTTCATAGAATGCACTACAACATTTTCTTTCTGGAAGTTTTTTGTGTAGAACTGATGTTATTTCTTAGCTAAATTTTTGGTAGAATTCCCCCAGTGAAACTATGTAAGCGTGAAATTTTTATTATGTGGTAGGATTTAAAAGTTTAGATTTAGTTACTTGAATACCTACAGGACTATTTGGGTTTCCTACTTCTTAAGTAAGCTTTATGTAATTTGAGAAATTTATCTGTTTTGAGTTGTTAAATTTATGATCATAGATTATTTATAATATTTCCTTATCATTTATGTACCTATAGTAACTCCAGTGATATGGGCTCTCTTGTTTCTAATACCAGTAAGTTCCATCTTTTATTTTTGATGATTAAGGCTAGTGTTATCTCAATTTTTAAAATTTTAAAAAACAGCTTTCAGCTTAAGTATTTTTTTCTATTATTTTTCTCACTTTTATTGATTTCCACTAGGCCTTTATTGTCTCTTTTCATTGGCTTACTTGACATTTGTTTCTTCCTGTTCTAGTTTCTTAAAGTAAAAGCCAAAGTCAATAACTTCTCCTCTTGTATGCTAAGTTCCACAAATCTCTCTGGGTAACAGTTCATCTGTAAAACACACACACACACACATACATGTTCTATTTTCATTTTCATTCACTTCAGAACACTTTCCAATTTCCTTTTGCTTGTTATTTGTTATCCAAAATATTTAAACATATATTACAAGATTCTAATTTTCAGAGATTTTTCCAGATAGCTTTATAGTACTATTTCTAACTTACGTCCATTCTAGTCAGAGAAAATATTTGTATGGCTTGGAACCTGTATAACTTAAGATTTATTGTCTGGGTTAGAATCTGGTTTTCTACTTTTTTAGGGGAAAAGAAAAGAACATGTTCTGATGTTGCTGGGTTCTCATGTCCTGATCACTGCTAAACAGAACAAGGAGGTTGTCTAGATCTTCTCTTTCTTTTTCTTCTTCCTTTCTTTCTTCTTCCCGTCTTTCATTTTTCTTTCTTTCTTCCTTCCTTCCTTCCTTCCTTCCTTCCTTCCTTCCTTCCTCCCTTTCTTCCTTTCTTCCTCCCTTTTCCCCTCTCTTCCTTTTTTATGCCCTCCTGCCCTTCCTCCTTCCCTCGCTTTCTGTTATCTCTACTTGTATCTATAATTAAGAATGTCAAAGTCTCTATGTGTACTTCTGGGTTTCCCTATTTCTCTTTAAAATTCTATTGGCCTTGCCTCATCTAGTAGGTACATAAACATTTAAGATGTCTCTTCTGTCCTCTCTTGAATGAGCCACTTTATCTTTAGAAAATTACCCTCTTTGCCTTTTAATTTACTTGTTGGAAATTTTCTTGGTATAATCAAAACACCAATTCCAACTGTATTTTTTTAGTGTTAACAGTACATTTTTAATATCTTTTAACTTTTAAGTCATTTCAATCTTTACACTTTAAGAGAGCTTCATATAATTAGCTAATTTCTTATTATGTGCTATAAATTCTACCTTTCAGTTATTTAGACCATTAATATTTAATATTTGATATTTAAATTTTAATGTTTGTATTCTTTAGGCATCCAAAAAGATTGGATAGAAATATCGAGCTAGTAACTAAAGTCTGTCTTAGGCTCTCTTTTGTCCAACATTTTATGGGCATATTTATAGCTGAATTGCTACTTACACTAATTCTTATTATTGCAACAAATTTTAATCAATGATTCTTTTATTTTAGCTTAAGTGTCTTATGAATATTCTAAGATAGATGTCAGATAGACAGCTTATGAATTATGTTGCATTGACTAAGTGTCTTGAAAAGGCTGAGTTTTTTTTTTCAAGATAACGGTAATAATATATTGTAACTATTATTAGGTAGAATTCATATAATTTAAACTCAGGAAGAGATTAAGAATTTAATATTGCAACTGCTACTTTATTGTTACAATCAGGTTTAATAATAGTACAATTAGGACAGAAGTGAAATGATTTTTTAAAGAGGACATTTCATGTAACAATATATTTCTAAAAACGCTCTTTAACTTGCATTTACTACATGTTTAAAATTCCCTCTTGAAAGTATCACTTTTTTCTGGAAGCAAAAGGAAACTTTATAAAAGATTAAACAAAGTATAGTTGTATAAATAATAAGAACCAACTTTTTCTGTGTATTGGGATTTTCACCTTTAGTTGATGATTTTTACATCTAGAGGTATGAACAATTTGCCCCTAACAAAATTAAAAGTGCCTTCAGGACTATGACAATTACATACTAGGACAGAATTTGCCAGCAAAAATTGTATTATGAAATAGGGGTACAATGCAAAAATACTTGTTTCAACTTCAAATGGGAAAACAGTTTCAATTAGCTGTCAGGGGAACCTTGATTTTATGTAAATTAGGTGGTGAATCAAAGGGGTTTAAGTTACTGGATTTGCTAAATTCAATTTCAGGTACTACTTTGGGATATGGCATAAAATTCCTCACTCAGTAAGTATTTATTAGTAAGACAAAATGAAATAATCACTTTACACTTCTAGGATCTATCATGATTTTATGCCATCACAGGAGGAAAAAAAATAAAACATTGAAAACTTTTGTATACATTATATGGATTGAAACCGATAACTGTGTTAAAGGTTTCCAGAAACTAAAAACCTAATATATTTGATATTTGTTTTTAAATCTCTACTTTTCAAAGCTTCAAGAAAACACTTAAAGATACCTTAAAGAATTCAAGCATACAAATTTCCTTACTCATAAAGACTATCCCTACACAGCAAAAATGTCTTAAAACAAATGTCTTCAAACAAACAGTCTCCAACCTTTTAACACCAGGTTGTGAGTTAATGTGGTTTTGGCAAAAGCACTAATGAATGAACGTAGTAGAATAAAGAATTCAGAAATAGACTTCCATGCTCATACTCAGGGTCCTTTTGACAAAGAAACAAAGAGAATACAATAAAAAATTGTATTTTTGATAATTATGGAGGCTGGGGGCCTAATGCAGTGGTTATAGGGCTTGCTTAGCTTGCACAAGGCTCTGGGTTGGATTCCACAGCACCACATGAAAATTAACCAGACATGGTGGTGCATGCCTGTAATTCCAGCACTGAGGAGTCTGAGGCAAGAGGATTACCGTGAGTTTTGGGCCAATCTGGGCTACACAGTGAGTTCAGGATCAGCCCGAACTACATAGCGAGATACTGTCCAAAAATATGTAAATAAATTTAAAAATTATGCCAAAAAACTGACATTCTCATGAAAAAGCAAAAACAAGCGAACAAAAACAACTCAGACACAGACTCTTAATCCCTTCACACAAGTTAACTCCAAATGAATCTGTATGAGTCAGTTTACTCACTATTGAGATGCAATACTCACAACTTAAGTGAGGAAAGGTTTATTGTGATTCAGGGCAGGTTGGTCCAATCCAAGGTAGAAATGGGACTGCAGACAGCATTGCCCAGCAAAGCTGCTCACCTCATGCCAGGCAGGAAACAGAAGACAGACAGAGAGAGGGGAGGAGGGAGGAGAGAGAGAAAGACAGAGAGTGAGGAAGAAACATGTGCCCCGAAGCTCTGCCTCTGAACACATCAGACTTTTGGAGGCTATTCTATAACTAAACCCTAGCAAGATCACAGGTCTAAATGTAAAAATGCAGATCTGCAAAACTCTTAGCAGAAACTCTATCAGTAGATGATCTTGAGTTCGGTGAAGGCTTTTTTTTTTTTCTTGAGACAGGGTCTCACTCTATAGCCCAAATTGGTCCTGAATGTGACACCAAAGGTCTGACAATTGAAAGAAAGAGTAAGTAATTTATTATAATAAAAATTTTTCACTTTTTGAGAGAATGAAAACATAAACCGAAAACAAAAAAAAAAAAAAAACTGCTTACAGCACCAGATAAATATCAGACAAAAGCCTATCACCCAAAAGTATAAAAAGAGTTCTTAAATTTTAACAGTAAGAGCAATAAGAACACAGGCAACCTGGTTAAAAATCGCCCAAGAATCCCAAGGATCGTCACATTATTCGGCAAAGAAGATGTATCGGCAGCAGACACATGGACAGGGGTCATGTTTTATTGGAGAAATGCAAATAAAACGGTGAGATGCTACTCCACGACTATTGCAATGGTGGAAATCCCAAACAATGACAAGGCCAAGGGCTGATGAGAAGGCAGGACAAGAGGAGCGGTCTCTCACCGCTAGTGTGAGTGAAAAATGGCCCGGCCGCTCTAGAAAACGGTAGGCATTATACGTTGTTCCAAACCCATTATCTCTCGCTCGCTATGAGTGAGACTCCCTGTGAAACTGTGGGTAGTAATGATGTGTCTGTGTAGGCTGGTCAGCTGTCACAACGTTCCTCTCTGGTGGAGGATGCTGACAATGATGGACACTGACTGTACGAGTTAGCCACAGAGCATGTTCCAGAAACCTCCGGCACGTCCGATTGATTTTACTGTGAACCTAGGCTGCTCCCATACAATAGTCTGTTTTATAAGAAATAAAGAAGAAAAGCTCCAATATGCTTCTAGATCATTTGCCTTTTAACAAAAAACATTTTTATCAAAAGTCTGCCTGGGTACCCTATGTTCTAATCTTTCCTTCGTTCTTCAATTGAATTCAAGTTACTTACCGAAAGTTTAATAGGCAGGAGAATTAAGTCTCTGTTCTCATGAAACTAAACATGTGAGAAAACATAAAGACCAAGTGTTTCAAATAAGGCAGTTCCAATGGCATCTTTTGCTTGAGATTATCACAAGGACTGGAGCCCAGGTATCTGCCACAATGACTGTGGGGTCTGGAAAGTCTGGGAAGAAATATGTTTTTAGGCTCATTTTTCTTGTTTGCAGAGTTCACTTCCTTGCGATGGTAGAACTGAAGACTTCGACGGTGGTTTACTGGCTTGGTTTGGTTTGGTTTCTCCAGCTGTCAGAGTGGGGCGGGTGCATGCTCTAGGGATGTAGAGGCTACCCACACTCCCTCCTAAATGTCCCCCTCTGTCTTCAAATTAGCAATGAAAGGCACATTTAGTTGGTTTTGTGCTTCTTTCTCTGTAGTTATCCAAAGGAAAGAAAATAAAACAGAAGAAAACAACAACAACACAAAAAAAAATCTGTTTTAAAAGGGCTGATGGAATTAGTTCAGTCTCACTGACAGCCCCCTCCCTGTTTTTAGATTAACTGTGCATGAACATAACCTAGTCACCAGAGTTAAAGCCATCATCTTCACAGACCTAAGATTATGTTTGGTGTGTAGATCATAGGTGAAAGTCTCCTGAAATATATTAGAATTCTATCCAGTATGTGACACCTACGAGTAGACATAGTCTAATTTCACACAAAATTCCAAAAACATCAAGGTGTTTAAAAGGTTTCAGAAAAGAATAAATACGCCTCATGCTATAGAATGAGAAACAAATACTGGTTTTAATTTTTTATCAACAACAGCTATTAGCATGCAGTGCAACAAAACTTTCACTTTTCTAAGGGAATTACTTTTCAATTCAGAATTCTATTTCTAGCCAAATTATTATTCTAGTCTACTCACAGAGCAAAGAAAATTTTAGATGTGTAAAGGGGACATAAAACCTTTATGTCACATGATTCTTAAGCAATTTAGGTTACTACAATAAAATACCATAACCTGAGTGGTTTATAACAACAGAAATTTAGTTCTCATAGTTCTGGAGCTGGGAAGTCCAAGATCGAGGTACTGCAAGGGTCAGTGTCTGGTGAAGGGCCATTTCCTGGATCACAGATGGCACTTCCTTGCTACGTGTTCACAAGTAAAAGGAGCTTTCTTCAGTCTCTCTTTTGGACATGCGTGATTCTAGCGAGAGGGTCCAGGTCCTCCCAGGGAGCTACGTCCCTTGGCTATTTTTGATTTTGATTTTGAGCAAGATCTTGTTGAGTTACCGAGGCTGACCTAGAACTTTCGATCCTGCGGCCTCCCGGGGTGCTGGGATTGCAGGACTGCACCCGGCCTAGCTCTTTGGTCTCTCTTACTGGGCATTAAACTCATTCCTGAGGCTGCTGCTGTCATGGCATAATCACCTCTTGAAGGCTTGGCATACTGATACTGTCACTTTGGAGGCTAGGATTTCAACGTTGAAATTCAGGGAGAGAGGCACAAACGGTCCATTGTACTGTGCCCCTTCTCCTTTTTAATTAGAATTATTTTTATTTTGGAATATTTATGTTTATTTTTTCCTCATTTTATTGGTATATATATTTATGTATATATATATATATATATATATATATATATATATATGTATTGTGTATGTGTTTATGTATATGTATATATATATATGTATTGTGTATGTGTTTATGTATATGTATATATATATATATATATATATGTATATATGATATACAATGGTTACGTTAAGCTTGGCAATTTTTTTGTCTATATATATATATATATATATATATATATATATATATATATATATCACAACATCACTACAATCCCTTCCCCTCCCCACTTCTGACCTTCCAGGCCCCTCCATCCTCTCCCCTGACTCCCAATGTCTCACCCATTTTATTCTGTAAATTGCCCGGATTCTGGATTTCTCATAAAAGAGAACCCATGTGATATTTAACCTTCTGAGTCCTCTTGTTAAAAGTTACAGGTCATAGGAAATGGAGAAAGCAGATGACACCACATTGTATGTCCAACACAGCAAAGAGATGTCATGAGGTAGAAGCTCCTTTGTGGGTCTTGGTACTCACAGGATAGCCTGAAGCGACAGATGATAAAACAGTTTCTGCAGCTCGGTAGTTGAGTGCTTGCCTAGCATACATAAAGACCTATGAATTCCCCTCCCCACCTGACACACACACATTTGTTTATGGCCTTAATATCTTCAACTCTAAAATAACTAATAACATGACTTCCTTCGTGAGAGTACCACAAAGGTAAAAATATAGCTGTGTGTGGCTGTGCTGGCACACACCTGGAATCCCAGCACTCCAGGGGCTGAGGCAAGAGCACTGCCAAGCATTGTAGGCCAGTCTGTGCTACATAGTAAGTTTGGGACTAGCCTGGATGACAATTCAAGACCTGTCTCAAAAAAAAAAAAAAAAACGAAACCCTGTATAATCACCTTTCCCCATTTTTTCATTAGTACATATATGCAGTACACAATTGTTACATTAAACGACAATTTTGAGCACGTACACATTGTGTCAACTTCACATGAAATTGTTTATTTGAGATTGCTCTGTTCTTTTGATGTGTGCATTTATAGCTATGAATTTCCCTCTTAGGACTCCTTTCATGGTGTCCCACAGATTCTGATATGATGTGAATTCTTCATTATTTAACTCTAGGAAGTTCTTGATTTCCTCCCTGAATTTTTCTGTGACCCATTCTTTATTCAGTAGTAAATTATTTAGTCTTCATGTATTTATTTTCTGCTGTTTTATTTCTATTGATTTTCAGTTTTCTTCCTCTATGATCTGAGAGTAAGAAAGGAATTATTTCAATTCCTTTGTACTTATTTAAACATGTTTTATGTCCTATGATATGGTTTATTTTAGAAAATGTTCTATGTGCTGCTGAGAATAAAGTGTATCCTGTTGATATTAGTTGGAATATTCTATACATTTCTGTTAAGTTCATGTTTTCCATAGTGTTATTTGACTATAGTGTCTCTTGATCTGTTTTGGTTCCAAGTCTGCTGTGTCTGAGAATAGTGTGGCTGCTGCTATTTCTTAGGTCCACTGCACAAAATATCAAATTCCATCCTTTCATTTTCAGCCTATATATTTCCTGGTGGGTGCAGTGTGTCTCTTGTAAGCGGAAAATGTGGAATTTTGTTTTTTGATCCAGTCAGTCAATCTGTGTGTTTTGACAGGCAAGTTGATACCATTAACATTCAGGGTTGTTATCAAGAATACTTTCTATATCCGGCCATCTTCACGATGCTTCATGTTATTTTTGTGACCTACTGTCCTGTCTCTTCATTCTCCTCTTTCAGTCATCTCTTTTTGCTGAGGTCTTTGGTACTGTTGTTTTCCCTTTGTCTGTCTAAGTGTCCTTGAAGGATTTTCTGCACTGCTGGTCTAGTGGATGCAAATTTCTTTAGTTTTTTTTTTTTTTTGTCATGGAAAATTTTAATCTCTCCTTCTGTTTTGAAAGATAATTTTGCTGGATATAGCAGTCTGGGTTGGCATTTGTGCTTTTTTAGCGCTTGGGTGATATTGCTCCATAAAATTCTGGCTTTGAGAAATCTGCAGTTATCCTGATAGGCTTGTCTTTGTAGGTAACCCTCAGTTTTTCTCTTACAGCTTTTAATAATCTCTCTCTGTGTTGGGTCTCTAATATTTTGATTATGATGTGTCATAGTTGTTTGGAGTTCTATATGCCTGCAGAAGCTCAGTGCCTGCTTCTTTCCTTAGCTTTGGGAAATTTTCTTCCATAATTTCATTTTATGCATCCTTTAAGCCTTTTCTTCTCTCCTAAGATTATTCCTGCACTCCCATAATTCTGAAGTTGTTTCTCTTTGAATTATCCATCAGCTATCCTAATAAGTCTCTTTCTTTTGTTGTTGTTGTTGTTTGTTTATTTTATGGTCTTCGCTGACTGTATGTTCCAGATTATACACTTTATCTTCAAGTTTTGATAGTCTCCCCTCAAAGTGAGTTTTTCATGTTTTAGAGTTCAGTTTTCAGTGAGTGTATATCTCTGCTGAGTTGTTCCCTAATTTCTTGAATCGCCTTCATCATCTATTCATTTGTTTCTTTTTTATTTTTCTTCTAACTTTTTGATAATGACTAGTGTTATTCCAAGTATGTCCACTTTGAGCTCCCTGTGCATCTCTTTTATGTCCTGTGTGAGCTTCTGGGCCCAGATATTAGCCTCCTTTTTGCTTTTATTACCTATAGGTTCTGCTATTTCAACATCATTGGTCCCATTTTCTGGGGTGTTAGGCCTTTTTAGGTGATTTATTACCTAATTTCTCCAGGGTCTGATGCAGTGAGTTGAGGCTTGGCTATTACTGATAGACTCTGTCTATTCCAGAGATTCTTTTATTAGACTATTTATGCTTTAAGTTTTATCTTGATTTTGTTCAGGTTTTAGAATTTGTAACACTTTTCTATTTATTTAGCTATTAATTTTGAAGGCATTCTCAATGTCCAGCCTTGTGTTGGGAACTTAATGTCCTCCATTCTGCCAAAAGAGGAACAGAACATAGAACTCTATATGGTCCACAGACGGTATGATTGTTACCGTATCTTGGACATGAAGATCATTATCAATGTCAAAATGCACAATTTTTGAAGGTTTACATTTGCAATTCTATCCAAAATTAGCTCACTGGCAGATCCTGGCACCTAATTTAATGCTCATGATCAATTTATCTACAATATTAAGAGGTGTAATATACTTTCACTATATATCTAAGTAGAGGTTGGAAGAATGGCTCAGTGGTTAAAATGCTTGCCTAGCAAGTGCTAAGTACCCAAGTTCAATTCATCACATAAGCTGGATGTGGTGGCACATGGCTGTAACCCCAGCACTTATAAGGCTAAAGCTGGATTGCTGTTATTCTAAGGCTAGCCTAGCTCCATAGTGAGTTCAAGACCAGCCTTGGCTAACAGTAAAACCCTGTCTTGAAAAACAATCTAGGTTGGGCATGGTGGCCCATGCCTATAATCACCGTACTCAAGAGGCTGAGAAAGGAGAAGTCCCTTGAGTTCAAGGCCAGCCTGAGCTCTCTAGTGGGTTCAGGACCAGCTTGGGCTACAGAATGAGACCCTGTCTCAAAAAACAAAATAAAATAAAACAAACAAGGAAACAAAAAATATATAAAACTAAACCTAATGTTGACTTTTTAGAGTTTACTGTTAATATCACTAATATCACCTAAAAATTAAAATAATAGAGCTCTATATTGCTTGTCTAGGCTAACCCAAACCATTTGAAGTTGTCCACTCTTGTTAAGTCTACCCACTACATTCATACTTGTCTCCTGTTAGCTATATATTTTTGCTAATCAAACATTATATAAACACCCACTCCCTGCTTAGCCTTCTAATTATGATCTAAACTACCAATGTTGGTTTCCACACACATTGTTTGGTAGTCTGTGTATTAAAAGAATTTGTTAATGGTGCCACTATATTATTGATAGTAATACATATATGTATCTACATACATATATGTATAACTACATTACTAATTTATTACTAGATAAATAGTATACAAATAATAAGTGTCAACTAGTCTTTCTATTGCAGATCATTGATAATTTTAGACAGCCATTTTCAAAAAAAGTGGGTATTTTAAAAAAGAGAACTCAAAGAACTAATAAGTAACAGTATATTTGCTTTAAAATATGACTTTGAGGAGGAGAAATTCAGCAGGATGGTAGCATTAGAAGGAACTAAAGTTAAAGAACTTTGTATTTTATTAAAAGTTAAAGATATTAAAAAGGAAAGTTCTATCATCTTCCCAAATAAAAGATACTGACAATATTATATCTCGATATAGACAATGACTAATTTTTAAAATTGTCTGGAAACTTTGAATAAAAATATCTTCAGAGGTCTGGAGACATAGCTCAGGGGTTTAAATGCTTGCTAACAACGCTATGGGTTCAGTTCCCCAGCACCATACAGCAGGCATAGTGGTGCATGCCTATTATCACAGTACTTGAAAAGCTGAAACAGAAGGCTTGCTGTCAGTTTGAGACTAGCCTGGGCTCCATAGTAGACGAGGATCAGCCTGGACTACGGAGTGAAACTTGGTCTCAAAAACGAAAACAAAACTCAGAAAGTTTGTTAATTGTATAGATTTCTTCCAAATAAGCCAAGTAAAGAGAGCTTGCATGTATACACAGCTTAAAGACAAAGTCTGCCTTGCAGTTCAAAGCTGAGTTGTTACCAGGTATGAATACAAGTAAGCAAACTCCAAGGAAAGCCGTAGCAAGCGGATGGTCTTCTGTTTGTACTGGCTGTCAAGATCCGTTCCCAACACAAGAGGAAAAGAGGCCACTCGCGAGGTCCAGTACTCACCTGCTCTGAGAAAGCCAAGCGGACTTTGACCCTGTTTTTACTCAGCAGTGTGGAAAGCTGCAGACTTTATAGCAAGTTCTTCAGACAGAGTGAATGAGTGTGGCCTTAGGTTGTTATTTGGCCATTATGGAGCAGGAAAGAGATTTCAGTTTGCTGTACGTGGCTTGGGAATCATCAAATGTGTATCCACTGAGCGAGTGCTGAATGTGGCATATGGACAGGTGTTAGCTTAGGGACCCTTTGTTCGCAGTCTGTGAGGGTGACTAAACATAAGCATTTATTTTTATGGCAATTTGACACTGTAACTTTACTTCTTTCAAAATTAATTTGAAAATAATTGAGTCTGTATGTTTTCTCATTTTGATTTTTAAATTTTCATTTTCTTAGAAATTCTCTTTTTTGTGGAGTATCATTACAAAAAGAGATAAACTGTAATCTTTAAGGAAAAAAAAATCTACCTCCCTAGATAATTTGAGAAACACCACTTCAAGCCATCTTCTACAGAAGCCGGGGTCAGTCCCTCTCCCCCATGCGGCCCGGGGTCATGGGAGAGCCAGTTAGCATTTCTAAGACTCCATGTCCTCCTTGGTTCTACCGGAGCAACAATTCATACTTCAGAGAGTAGCTGTGGGGCTAAAATGAGACAAACGTCAGCAATGGATTGCTTACTCCAAGCAGAGGGAACGTTCAAAGGCATTTGCCATGGAAATTATGAACAGGACGTGAAAAATTTCTGCAATCTCTGTATGAAATAGTCTTTCTTTAAAAAGTTGTTGTAACTCACATTAGGGTTCTTTTGCAAAGAATCTCACTTCTGTGAACTGCTCAGTGGTAAGTTTTTATATTGTGTGCTCAATGAGCAGGTAACATCGCTTGGGTTTTGTTCCGCTGGGCATTGGTCGGCCTCTTGTCGGCCTCTCTGCCCATCACTAACACAGCGAGCAGGGAGTGGACATGATTGGCCGAGTCCAGGATGCAGAATCATGTCATTCGTCTTCTACATGCCTGCCCCAGATGCTGTCGATCTGCACAGCACACTGGCCCGTCCCACCTTCAGGGGCTTGTCACACTATCCAAGGGAACACGATGCCTTTAAGATCTCTTTTCTGCTTTATTTTTAAATAAGCATTTTAGGAGGTGATTGAAATAAGACCCATACACGAGTGGGCTGCGGAATTGGCATCCAATTAACAAAGGCTACTTGATTCTCTACAGTAGTAGAGGTATATTTTAAAGCCCTGCAAATTATAAAATTGCATAAATTTCTTCATTTTTAATTCTTTTTAGACTTTGCATTCAGGATAGAAATTGCCTTTTCCGGAAAGTTTTGCCAAACAGGGTATAAATCTACAATATCTCAGCAGCAAAACAACCCCACAGGGGTAATCGGGTGCAACCCTTTCGATCTTGATATCAATTAAATCGGCATGATCTGTCTCCGTGAGATCACACAAAACAGGTTCTGCGCTGTCTCCTCACCTCTTGCTTAGAGCAAACCATCAGATTTATTTGGCCCCACTCAGACGTAAGATCATATATCTCTTTTTTTTTTTTCAGAATTCTATGGCTTCTAATACTAACGGAAAATCCCGAACAAGCCAGTTTTTGTGGCTGCCCTTCAATCAGTATGTAGCACACCTATTTTGTCTTCACCAGAAATAAATTGTGCTTTAAATCTCCGGCCTCCTTAACTATGTCAGCTATGTGGGAAGAGATATCATCTTTAAAGCGGAGATTCTTGAGATGGTACTGTTAGGGAGGCTTAGAAAAAGTTGTGTTGCAAGCCTGTAACTTAATTCTAGAACAGGTTTTATTGCCTTAAAAGATACTGGCATCCTCCTGGGATTAGGAAATTGTTATAATTGCTGTGTGAAAGAGCGAGCAGAGAGATAGTTTTTGCTGATAAACTTTAAGATGCTTTAGACAAGCAACAGAGTAGCTTGAAATGCGTAAGCGCCTTTCTTCATTCCTAATTGCTGAAATCCCATTTCTCCACAGTCTTACTCCGCGTTCCTCTTACTGCTACAGTTCTCGCCGGTTCTTTGTGTCATGACTTCACCCACAAAAATCCAGTCTCCTGGAGAGACATCGGCTATATTCACAAGGAACCAAGCCTCACAAAGAGTTGCGTTTCCTGTTCGGGAAGGCCATTGAGGTTTTATATGTTAACTTGTAGGGACTAAAGAAACATGGGTGTGGCTACGATTTACGGCAAGCCTTAAGTTCCCTATTCTACACTTAATGTCTGATTAATTGCCTTTATCGGTTAGACTCGCTGGCAGCATTTTGCCTTTTTTAATAGCTTCTCATTTCCCCTACCAATCTCAGTTTTCTTTACCACCCTCTGAAGGGCACTATTCTTTCTGTATGGCAGATGGGCACAGCTCCGCAATAATATGATTTGGTCATTAGCATCAATGTATGCAGACTGTTCTTGCTAAGAAAATACTTCAGGTACTTTTGAAAGAAATTCTATCTCAGAAGTTGAAATTTTAAAAAATAACTTTCAGGGGCTGGGGGAATAGCTCAGCAATTAGAATGGTTGCTTACCAAGCCAAAATCTGTAGGTCTAACTCCCCAGCACCACACAAGCCAGGTGTGGTGGCATACACCTCTAATCCCAGCACTTGGGACACTGAGGCAGAAGAATTTTCATCTGTTCAAGACCAGCCTAGACCACATAGTGAGTTCACGACTAGCCTGGACTACAGAATAAGGCTCTGTCTCAAAAGTAAACAAGCAAAACCTTTCAGATGAGTTGCTTTTTATTAAAGTGATTTGTGAAAAGCCAGGATGTAGAAGCAGGTTACAAAAGATTGTATGGGGTCCTGTAGTGGTAGCTCATAATGGCAGAACAGAGTATTACAGCCGAGGCTGCGAATGAGCCAAGGACTCTGGAGAAACTGGCACCGCGCAGACAATCGCGTTATGCTCCTGTCCCATCTACGTTGATTGATTCTCACTGAGAAGTGAGCAGTGTTTATTTCTGTATGGATCAGACATGTCTATGTTCTTGAATCTCCCCATTCCAGGCCAAATCTCATCCCTTCTTTCTCTGAAACAAACTTCAAGACCATGAAAAAAAAAGCATTATAAACTTAAACAAACACACAAAAAAATCTCCATTATGCGGACCCATTTCTGTATTTCTATGAATCCATTCTGTGTTGTTAAGTTTTCATTCATTGTTTCATTGAGGAAATAATTTTAAGTGGATAGAATGTGCCACTGATTATGTTAGATATTGTGGAGAGCTCCCAGCCTAGTCCCAGAAGGTTTACAGTCCATGTAAAATTTAGATGTTAAACAAAAAAGTACAATTTAAAATTAGTAAATGAATGCCCCTTATAGTAAATCTCCTAGGTTGGGTACAGTGCTTTCTTTTAAACCATTTCTTCTTCAGGCCATAGTAATTGTCTCTCTAACACAAAAATTGAAGTTTTTGATTTTTCCAATAAGAGAATTAAAGTACAAAAGAGTAGATGATTTTTTCAAATTCTTATTTTTGGTCCTTAATGCATGTTCTTCGTTATATACGTTTGAATCACTATGTAAAGCAACGCCTTAACATTAATGAATTATTATTAAATTAAATAACTAGCCACTGTTTGCCACTTCATAACACATGGTAAAATTTTATTTCTTAGCATTCATATTCACTATTATTTGTATACAATATTTATTCTCTTTTAATCTGTAAGTATTTAGCAGAACTTCTGAACACGAAAAATTACAGGAAATTCTGAGTAGTATAACACACGAGGAAAACAGAGAACAGCAATTAAGGTGACTGGTAATTAAACACTTAAAGTAATAAGACTGAAGATATAAGCTATTCAAATTGGTGTGACTTGGGAAACAGACACTTGAGAAGTTAATTGGTCTAAATTCTCATAAAGGCTTCTTTGAAATACCTCATAGTAATGCCTGTTGTGTTTGGAGGTCCTGGAGTTTCTAATCCATCAGGTTATTCTGTCCTTACAGGAACTCTGTGGGGACAGTGAGGGCCAGTACAGTCCTTCTGGCTTTACAAGAAGTTTAAGTCTTGACCAGTGTGACCCACTGAACAAGGAGCAATGCTGAGGCTGAGATCTGGGGCTTCTGTTTTCAAGTCTACTGCGTGGTAGTTCAGAAGTTCTGCAAAAGTCACGTATGTTACACGCAGAAAATGGAGAAAATCAAGGGACACAACAAAACTCATCTTTGTTCTATCGGTTATTACAACTTCTGTGTGCGTATGTGTGTGTGTGCGTGTTCTTCCAGTTTTTCCTTCCTGAGTTTTTTAAAAAGAAGATTATATTAAACTATTTTGCAAATCACAATTTGAAATTAACAACATGCCTCTTGTATATTATCCCGTATTATTACTTGTCTATGGCATAGTGTTGAACTATAATATTTATGTTTTATGAATGCATCTTAATTTATCAATTAGTTTCTCTAATGAATCTTCAATTGTTACATATTAATTATCTTTTAACAATGACATGGTAAGAGTGGCATAATGATGTTTCTCTACTTAACATGGAAATGATTTGTGATGATTGCCAATTCCTGCAGTGTACTTCCAAAAGCTGATTTCAAGGTTCCCAGTGTTTTTCTACATGGCTGACATATTCATTTTTGTAGATAAACCTTTGCTATACTTTTTAGTTGTTTTTGATTCATACAGGATAAGTTAATGCAAGCTTATTTAAAGGTAAATACTGGAGTGCTGCATGTTAGCTTCTTCCATTGTTCATGAAAATTTATTTTATTTTTATTTTCGATCATTTGCCTTCAGCAAACACTTAACCTCTCTCTCTCTCTCTCTCTCTCTCTCTCTCTCTCTCTCTCTCTCTCTCATTTAGAGACCTAAGAAATTGAAATAAACCATTAAAATATATAGAATATATTGAATTTACTTTTAAATTTTAACAAATCTTACACTCTGGATCCTGAGCAGTAGTGCATGTGGAAGAGATGGATACGGATTGTCGTGCCATCTCTACTAATTAACAGATTCTTAGATTTGGGACATTTTACTAAACTGAAGCTCAGTTTTCTCATTTGCAAAGCAGAAACCATGATATTTATTTCACGGGTTTACTGTTGTATAACAGTTAAACATGGCTTTGCTGGTGGGACAAAACACAAGGGTATTTGGGTAGATGAAAAGATAAAAGACAGAACTTTTATTCTTCCCAGGTCTAAAAGGCAGCAGGCACAGGAGGACATACCTGGGAAGCAACGTAGGGGAGCACAGTCTCAAGCTTCCTGTGGATTGGTTAGCAGAAGTAAAATTTTAGACTCTGGGAATGGTGGGATTTCTGGAGCTTATGTAGGTTGTCTGGTACCAGGCTCCAAGGCACTCAGGGTCAGTCCTTGATAGATTGAAATGTGAGAGTGTAAGAGAAGTGGCTGGGATGGGTGCTTCAGGCCTTGGTTCAAGAAGGGGGACTAATCAGCCTCTCCACTTTTCTCTTTACTCTTGTACAGCCTCCTCTGTGACAAGGAAAGAGCAGTTATCCACAGAGGTGCACACAGCACCTTTGTGTGGTTCCATACATAAGTGGGATGTTGGGATTATGGTGGTTCTTAACATTCTGAAGTCCAAAGTTTCATTGACAACCCCATATCAGTGGACAGCTTCTCCTGAAATGTGCAAGCCATACACAGGGAACGCATCCCTGGCCTGAAAATCTGAAGTCCCAGATGCTCCCAATTCTAAAACTTGAGTGCTGACCTGACACCACACATGAAAGTTTTTACACTGTGAAACCTAATTCCTAAATTTTATAGTGATTAGGCTTGGGTTCTGTACCCAAGATATCTCATCACAAATATTCTCAAAAAAGAAAAAAAAACTAAATTTGAAACATTCCTGGTTCTAGGCATTTTGGATTTAGGACACTCATCTGTACATAGAAACTTGGCCTCCGTTGAGGTTGCTGCTGTATCCCTGTATTACATCTGTATGACAGAAGTGTGTATTGTGGTGTTTGCTCTCAGAACTTTATTTTTATATTTATGTTCTTTTCACAGGACAGCAATTCTTCCAAAAGGCCTTCAGTAAAATCAGATAAGTCACTTCAGAACATTGAAAGAGAGTTATCTGATTAACCTACCTAATGCTATCCACTCAGCCTTCCATCCAGATCACTAATAAGACTCCCCTTGTCAGGCTGTTCAGAATGGACTTTCTTTCATCCCCCCAAAAAAAGGAAACTTTGCCAGGTCCAATCAAATCCTCTGATATTTATCTTCTGCAAAACCATAGTTTTTTTTTTTCTACATCTTGGAAAAGAGATTTATATTCTGTTTCCCTTTCTCACAAACTTTTTGAAGAAGCCTTATTTTGCATGAATGTAATCGCTTCATAGATGTAGACAAGGCTTATTTCAAGATAATTGGCAAAAATCTTTGATCTCAGTATATTCTGATGCATTTTATAATACTTCACTCAGCAAATATTCATGAAGCACTAACTAGGTATCAGGCCTTGTATATTAGGCATGAGGGATTCTGCAAGAAATGGGAGAGATAATTACCATAGTGAGCCAGGATGGTGCGGGGAACCTCCAGGTTCAGTCAGCAAAAGTTCAAATGTGCTTCAAGGGCTCTAAGTGCAATGTCCCCTAATTTTCTTCCAGTCTAACAACATTTTCTTTGGGGGGGGGGGGGTTGGTTTGTTTCTTTGCTTTTCAACAATCTGAAGACATAGTTTTCCTTTCAGGACAAGCTTAAAATAGAATGGCATTTCTGATACTACCACAACATATTTATTCAACAAACATATTGAGTATGAATTGCATGCCATTCACTGGGCTCCTAGGCACAGAAGTTAACAAGGAACTTGTTTCTGTGTCCTCAGGCAAGCCATGAAGGGGGAAGCTAAGAACGCTCTGCTCTTGCATCCAGTTTATGCTGAAGGAAATATGGCACATCTGCCAATTTCTCTTAAGACCTGCCTTGAAATATTAAGTGAAATATCCGCAGCTCTGGAAGGTCTGATGTAGACAGTGGCACAGACCACAAACCAAGCCACAAGCCACTTCTATTTCCAAAGCGTAATTCCCTGAAGCTCCTCGAATTTGTGCTGTATCTTCTATCGGGCAATGCAAAAAGAAAAAAAAAAGTACCTCAGAGAACGTCGGTTTTGCATTGAATTTAGAGTGAGACTCTATGAGATTACTTATATACCAGACCTTTGCCAAAATTTTTTTACCTAAACATACCTGAAAATGGGAACTATCACGTTTCTGTAGCAGAATCCATCTAGTAGCCAGAGCCATTGAATTAAGGGATGGCCACCCATCCAGAGCAGACAAATATTTTCCTTAGAGAATTTGAATCTGCTATTAAAATCTAAAAAAATTAATAACTTAAGAAATGGATGTCAGAATCACCAGAGGATAAATCTGCTATCTTAGTTTAAAAATATAAATCAGCCCCTATTTCTCTTCTGATTAAAATCTGAATAGCTTTTTATTTTTCCAAAGATGAAAATTATCCCCTGACTCATGTCCATGTAGCACTACAGGACATTTTCTGCCTTTTTTCTTCACATTCAATCTCTCTGCTTCTCACTGTTTTTTCTTTCTCTGACATCTGGCAATCTCAGTGTATTTGCTCCTTCTGCAAGTTAAAATAAAATTTCTCCAATTTTCCTGTGAGAAACTGTTCCTCAGCTTCAAGCCTCAGCTGTTCTTCATGACCTTGTCTGGAGGTCATCCTCCTGAAGTCACATTACCTGGCATTGCCTCACTGCTTCCTTAGCATCCTAATTATTACCGGAAATTAACATCCTGCTTACATGCCCACCCTTTTCTCCTCAATGAAAATGTATTCTTCTAATTGATTTGTCTCACCAGCTCATTGTCACATTTGTAAGTCTGTGGTAGCAATTATTTATAACTATCAATAAATATTTCCTGAATGAAAAATTGAGTGATCCTGTAACACGGAACACTCAGGAGCTATTGACATGTTTGTCTTTCACTAATTGCAACTCTAGCATGCAGAAATTTCACACCAGTTGAATAAAGGTAGCAAGGAAACAGCAAGACTAGAGAATGAATTAGGACCAGAAGGAGAATTGCTTCCCAAGGTCAGCACAGCAACTGATGGTTCACGCTCCTTTATACTGTGGATTCAGGATTTTTACAGAATTTTGTAGCAAAAATGTCAAAATATTTTCCTACCTCACTCAGTTTTCATTAAGAATTTTTCACAAAAGGAATAATCTTCAGTTCAAGGTGGTTCAACTGACAGCACTTGTGCCTCCATCCAACATGAAGTCAAATAATCCCTTGTATTGCTGAATTCAAATCCTCAATTGCATTCTATTCTAAAGGTAAAACAAATAAATAGGATTCTAAAAGTCAGAATTGGAATTCTGAAGTTTCTAGGATGTTTAAGGCACCCCTACAAAGTAATAATACTGTTGGTATAGACGTACTGATGACTTCCTTGTGAATTGTATTCAGCTAGAGCTGAAGAGTACCTTGGGGTGAAGGGACTCACTACAGAGTAAAGACACAAACCACTCTATCCCGTTATATTGGGTTTCTTCTCTGAGAAGAAACCTTAAACTGAAAGAGAAAAAGATGGAAAGAATACTAAACCCTGATGCTACACGGTCAAATCCAAGAAAATATTGTGTTGTCAGAAAGGTCATAACATATTTTTCTATGTTTTCCAAAGGTCATTTATTTATATAAAGAACTAAGATCAATCGATGATATATTGTCCCTTTTGTTCTATAACCTTTTGCCATCTTTCAGTGAGCTGCATAAGTCCTCGTTCACAGAACTGTCTTTGTAGTCAAAAAACTAAACAAGGTGCCTCATCTGAATTGAATTATATCCATGCAACGAGTTTTGAAGAGGTGGAAACAAGGGGAAGTGTGACGGCCCAAGGTCAGGAGAGGATAGTGAGTGTAGCAACACATCTCACCTAAGCTCTAACAATTATTGACGGGTGAACAAACTTATGTGTGGTCTTGTGTTGTCATGATGGAACACAAGTCTGACAATTAATGAGCTCTTCTGGTAATGGCTTCATTCAAACTCTCCAATTACTGATAGCTGATAGAATTCAAATAGAATTACATTCGAACTGATAGTTTGGTTCCTTTGGTAGGAGCTCAAATATGAGAACACCTTTAAAATCCAATCACACGGAGAGCATAAGCTTTCTCTGATGGCTATCTGATGAGACTGTCAGTCTCATTTGAGTCAAATCATCACATTGGGTCCAAGACCGCACATCAAATTCCTATAAACAATCCATTTCACACCATCAGTTACCAGTCACTTCAAAACAGAATCATTCTCCTCATGTTTATTGAACATATCATAGATGTTTCTATGTGCCATCAAATGAACTTCTTTGAGCTCATGAGGAACCCAAACAGCAAGCTTGCTTTCCTATCCCAAGTTCTTCAGGTGGTCATAAGCACTTGAATGATGGATGTTTCATATTTCTGCAAATTCTCATGTTATGTACCATGGGTTTGAGTTGATTGATGCCTTTAATTTTGTTGTTATCAACCTTGATGAGCCTCCCTGAATAAAAAGCATTATTGAGATCAAGCCTGTGCAGAATTTCATCGTAGGCATTGATGATCTTCTAGAGCAATGTTGGTGTAAATTGGACACTTTTCACAAGTTTGACACATGTCCCTCCCTGTACAAAAGTGAAACAGTAAAATATGGTGAAAAAGTGCAGCTTGGTCTTCCATTTTCAACTTGTAAAATCTCTAAAACTCAACCAAATTGCTTAATTTTTTTTACAATGAAGCTAGAACTGTCATCTGTCAAATGACATAGGAATAACATAGATGCAACTATTTCTTCCAAAAATGAACTAGAGCCCTCTGTTGCAAAAAAATGTGTCATGACCATTTCTACAATCCAAGAACACCTAACTTAGGTGAGGGATTCAAGAAGCATGACTCAATAGCTATTTTATTGATTATTGAAAAAAAAAAGAATTCCTGAAAATAAGCTGACAACCAATAGTTTATAGAAGTTGCATCTGCAGAAAACCCAGAAATGTCAGACCTAAGTCCTGGCCCTAAAAAAGCAAGGCAATTGAGTCTCTTATGAAGAAATATTCCGAAGTTCCAACCTCAAGTGAAGTTTCTGGTGGCCACCTGCTATGACTTTTTAAAACTGTCTCAGTTAATTAGTGATTTAACTAAGGAATTCACTTCCAAAGAGAAAAAAAATACATACTCAAGATATCTGTTCATTTTGTAATTTACTGGGGAATTTGGAGCTGGTACTATAAGAGAAATCAGAATCTTTCTGCATTGTTGAACTGATTCATATTATTTTTAAAAACTGTAAATGTTGGAGACCATAATTTCTATCATGTGGAACACAAATCAGAAAATATTAAAAGCTAACCTACAGAGACAGGACAATGGAATGAATGGGGGAAAAATGAACCCAGTAAAAGAAAAACAGAGTTCAACTACAGTTAATGTCTCTTTGCTCCAATTTCTTTTTGGAGTTCACCTAAATTTTTGTTGGGATGACCTAGTATCACAACTATTTTCCTTTGTGAGCTTAATGGTGTTTGAGTTAAACTTCTGATGGTTGCCAGTAACAACAGTGTGAATTTCCAGCGTCTTCACGTTTAGATTTCTTCTGAAACCCTCATCGTCTAACGCATACTGTAGACTCTCTGCTTGTTTTGGCCAGAACACTATTACCCCAGGAATAGCGTGTATATCCTATAACGTTCAGCCATGAAAGTAAAACAAATTGATCTGTAGGTTTCATTGTCCCTTCTTTCCCTTGACATTTTAAAATTCAAGTCACGCCTAAAATGAGCAATCTGTCACAAGATATTTATAGCCATTGTAATGGCTTGATACATTTTTCGTAATGTTTAAGAAAAATTACTCTCACCCTCTTACCATGACAAGAGGATATGACTATATTTCTTAAACTCGTGCAGCAGTGTCTCAAGGCAGTGTACAATTGCCTCACTATGTAATTTAACAATTTAATCTCATTAATTCAATGCAAGATTTGTCCATAAGGATAAATTTCAATGTAATAAAAATTAAAAAAAGAAAGTTCATTTAGAACAATTCAGTTCTATCCTTGGGCCTCCTCAGAGGCCCATGGATCCTGGACCTTAAAGAATGTATTTTTCTTTCATAATTCAGCATTCATTTTAAATATTTATTATTTCCTGGTCCACAAGTGACTTGGCTGCATAAATCAGAAAAGCAGATTCCTACTGACCTGCAGTATTAGTGAGAACTCAGGCCTGAGGAGTGGAGGAATTAGGTTGCGATCCACAAATACACACCAACCACAGGGTGCTGCCGCTATTGAGAGCTCCAGTGCATTCAAAGTGGAGTGGCTGTGTCTCTAGTTTCTATACAGTCTCTCCCTTATAATTTCAGATTTCGTTTTTATATGTATGGTTGCTTATTCCAGCCCAGGTTGTGGGGCAAGAACACCTCCAATCTTTTCACTCTTCCCTATCCCTGGTTCCATTGGTGAAAGTGTTCCAAATTTCTGGATTTTTTTTCCCCACAATTAATTTATGTTTAACTTAAGACATAAGAAATGTTCAAAAGACATCAATGTTCACAGCTCTGTAGTGGTTTTCAAGTACCTTCCTTCCCCATCATTTTCCAAACCTACTGACTGTTTCAGAGAAGTAAATGAATTTATTCAAAGGTACACAGTTATCAATGGAAGTAGAATCTTGTGATCAGGACTACTGATTCTAAAATCATTGCTTTTTAAAAAAACAATGCCCAATATATTGCGTATTGTCCACGGGAAATATTTTCCAGTTTCTTTTCAAACTCAGAAATCTGCTACTCAATATTTTTTCTAGGTAGTAAGCTCTTATTCATTGCTTTTTTCCTGAAATTTTAAAATAATTCTCATGAATTATTCTAAGCACATGGAAATCAGGCATCAAAGGAGAAAAGTAGGAATAATGGAACACAAAGATGCAAGCAGGTACTTCTCCTTTATATGAGGAATATTTAATTTCCAATTACTGGTCTGCAAGAAGACATCCAAAATGTCTCAGAACTTGTTACTATCCAATATGAAATCGTTTCCCTGCTGCTTCTGCCAGCCAAAATTTCATTTCTTCTTGTAACCACCTTTGCATTTATTAAAAATAAAAATTCAAGAAGATAATCCCTGTCTTTTCAATCACTCCTTGCCATTACTGCATAGAGCAAAAAATGTGGATTCTGTCTCTGTAACATTATTTTCTTGCTTGTAACTTTTTTTGGCCTCAGTTGAGGTACTGAGAATTTCAATCATTGTAAACTGGAAGAAAAAAAATACTGTTCTCATGTTAAGAAGAAGAAAAGCGAACATGAAGCAGGTTCTTTACGCCAGGCTTGAAAGCCTCAAGTGAGAAGAATATTGTAGACTTACCTAATGTATTCAGGACCACACAGGTTTTCTAACTTCTCCAAATTAGACTTAGATACTTTTTTTTTTTTTGTTTCCAGTTGAAATCAAGGACTCTGCATCAACATTGAGCGCTGGCTTTATAAATCCTTGGTACTAATACCGTGCATATTTCAAGTGACATAGGCGTTAAACATTCATGGTGACAGCTGTTGAGTTTAGCAAGTGTGATCAGCCCTACCCATCAATCTTCAGGACGCTGGAGTCAGGGAGAGCAGAGGACCTCCCTACAAATGGCCCTTGCTGGAGTCGTTAGGAAATGAAAGTGAGGAGGTTATCAACATGCGTTCTCAGAAATCATTAGCATCTTCCAGATGAACAAGGCCATTTTATTTCATACAGGACTAATGAGCTTCTACACTCCTTGTTATTAGAAATTGGTGTGTGTTCCTCATTAATTTTACATTTTCACAATCAATCCCAACTGAAATGCGGAAATACGAATTTCTTTGCACCTGCTGATCTTTACATCAGTCCCTGAAAATATGCCGTAAGGAGGAAAAGCAGCCGTCTCTAATAGAACCACATCGTAGATAGAAAGAGACATGACTTGGGCAGCAGCAGAGCTCTTAGAGAACAGCCTTATTTCTGACCTAAGTTTTGCCAGAGAAGCAGATTCCTAGATGTGTCTTGGGGCTTGCAGCTGCCAGGAATGTTTTCTGGGTGGTCACAGGGCTCATTAATCATTTCTGTGTGTTCACTAGCTTGGTGGCAGGTTGATGCGCAGAAGCCTACAGGAGTGGACAACTCTGGCAAGGACCATCAGTTTATTGGCTGGCCTCAATCCCTCCAAAGCCCCAGCTCCTGTGTGGCATATGAGGCATTTCCTGGTGCAACCCTAAACCCCTCGTCCATATCGTCCCTGACTATTCCGTTTGTCCCGTCTCGAGCTTTCAGCTGTGCTAGGTCACGCTTCCATGCCTTCGTAAATACCACTCTGCTGGTTGTAGCGTACCCCTAGGAACCCCTAGGGTACCTAGTGAGCCAGACAGCTTTCAAAACTCGGCTCAAGCTTCAAGAAGTTCTGTTCCTTAGTACCTTGTTTCATCCTTATCTCAAAATCTTGTTACTTTTTGTTTCTCATTGTAACCACTGCTTACTATTATTTACTATTGTGACTACTGTAACTTCTGAAAGAGGTGGAAATAGTTTTTCCTGGTCTTAGTGTATGACAAGAGCTTATGCCTAGCATTTGACAAGAGCTTAATAAATATCTGAGGAGGCTGGGCCTGGCCGTACAGGCCTAGCACTCTGGGAAGCTGAAGCAGGAGAATCACAAGTTGTAGCCCTATCTGAGCATCTTAGCAGTTTAGCAAGAACCTGTCTCAAATCAAAATTTTTAAAAATGGCCTGGGAATGTAGCTTAGTGCAAAGGCCCTGGGTCGGATCCCCCAAACCACCAAAATAAAGTAAAATACAATTTTGATAAAGAAAAGAGAATGGTTCCCAACTAACAGATGTTTTTAGATTGTCACCAACAATGCCCAAACTAATGATACAGAATGAAATGATCCGGCAACATCAATGTTCTTAGTCTTAAGTGACCAAATTTGAGCTTGAAAATGAGAAATATGCAATGACTATCTAGACAAATGCAAAAGGCAGGCTAGGTAGCAATTGAACCAAAGATTCAAGCCAGAGAGAAAGAGAGAGAGAGAAAGAGAGAGAGAGAGAGAAGTGACAATAACAAAAACAAATGGTCTAAACCAGAGGGTAGGGCCCTAGAATCTGACTGTGAAGAGCAGGGTCATAGCACATTTGCTTTCAGCTCCAGAGCAGCAAATTCAGTTACTGAAGGCAAACTGCAAATCCAGTCAGAAAATATCGTGGGAACGTGGAAGAAAGGTAAGAACTGAGTCATAGATCAACAGGGACATTTGGTATCAAGTCATTTACTTGCTTACTTCACCTTACATCTATTTCTTCCATGGACAAACCCAGTGACCAAATTTCAAGAAAGACCATCCCTATCGGTTGGGTTGTGAGCACAGTGTGTAATAGTTAAGCTGTGGAGTCTGGCTGCCCGAGCTAAGAGCGCAAGTCCATTAGTCTCCAACTGTGAGGCATTACTCAATTACAGTACCTAACCTCCCTGAGCTGTAAAACGGGGCTGAAAATAGCACCTATGTCATAGAGCTGTCAGGAGGAGTGAATTAGCTAATTCATAGGCATTAATTAATTCATAGCCAGTAAGGTTCTGGGTGGATAGCCCAGTCAGTCATCACACTTAGAGAAGTTTCAGGTACAAAACCGAGGCTTAATTTTTCCTGTAGAACCCAAACAACAGGGTCCTTCAGAAGGAATACGTCTTCTACCAAAAAACAAAACAAAACAAAAAAAAAATGATTCCCTCGGAGTAGAAATAAGAACAAAGAATATATAATACACCTAAAAATTTACAAAAGAAGTAGAGTTTTATCTGCTACTTGGTGTGCTAGTTTGATTACAACTATAAAAGTTTTGTTAGAGATCTTTTAAAGCAGTTGCTTAAATCATGTGACAATATAGAACATAATTTAATTTGATATGTATATAGTGTAGGCAACTAAGAATTGGCCCCTTTACCTTGCAGTCCTGTGGATCCCAGATTGCTCTGGCATCTCTGAAAGAATCTATCATGGGCCATTTTATGCACCTCCCCAAAAAGGAAGAACAGGTACTTTATCTTAAAAGCCCGTTCTAGAAATTGCCCATGACTTTCCTACACTCATTATTGGCCAAAATTTAGAAATATTATAATTACTGGTAGCCTAACTTACTAAAAAATGTAGTCTGTGTCAGGTGATATACGCAACAAGAAGCCGAGGTTTGTTACAGTAGAAGGGAAGACAGTGGGAGCCCCTAATATCCTGTGCAAGAACTGGCTTTGATGCTCTCCATTTGCACTGGGATATTTTCCTTGTAATTCTACAGTGATAAAGGCATTTGCGTGAAGGGTATGTGTTGGCTTGCTAGTATTTCATGAAGCTGAAGCTGGTGTTTCATGTATTTTTCTACGTCTGTGCTTTGTTTCAATGTAATAAAGAGGTGTCAGTTACTTCTGACTGAAATGAATTTCTCCCATTGCAGAACTTTTTCTCTGGCTAAAGCCTAATTTCTGAGTTAGAACAACTATGTGCGAGGTATTTACCCCTAGGCAGAGGTTCCAGAAACCCCAGAGGGGTTAAAACTATGAAGCATATTTTTTCGTGATAAGTGCGTCTCTGTACATGCTGTTCTGATGACCTGTTATGATCTCCTAATGTTTCTAGAGAGCAAGTGCTGGCTCTTTTTTCAAAACCCATCTTAAACGTTCCATTATGTGTTGTCCTCTACTTCTCTGGTCCCATTTAGCTTTGTCTTCTGTGTTTCCGCAGCACGTTATTTCTAAGCTGGCGTCGTGGTTGGCGCTGTGCGCTGTGAACATTTGACCTCCTGCCCTCTCAAGCTGGTTGTGAGAGGGAGACGGGCGCTCAGAAATGTTTGTTCAATAAATGAATAAACTGATTTCTTCCATAATTGGCGATTATTTATAAGACCTCATTTCAGGAAAACTTTCTCTGATTAACAGAAACACAATATGAATAAGAATATCATTGATATTCCCGTGACCTACTTCACAAGGAAAATAAAACCGTCAAATAAAAATGTCTCCGATTTTCTGTTGTGAAAACTACAAGCCTGCCTTCATCTTCTTTTCTCCAGTACTTTCTGTTCGCCCTCCCTCCCGTTATGATTCGGCAGCCCCTTCCTCCAGGTGTGTCAGAGCTCCCCCAGCCCCCACAGTGCCCACACTTACACCATGGCTCCTTTCTCTTTCTTGGTTCTTTGGCACCTGCTGTACTCTTCCATCACCGCGTAACTGTTCAGAGCTCGTTTTCATCTTCGTGTTGTACTTTCTCTCTGTATTGTTGCCATATTTTTTTCTCTCCTTATCAAACCCTGGGAACAAGATGCTTAGGTTCACCTCCCCAAATGCACAGTTCAGTCTGCGCTGCTCACTCACTCCCTCAGCCACACGCGGCCGCGATCCCGAGTCACTAAGTGTTCTGTCAACTAAGTCAACGTTTCTCTTTTATTTCACCTCTTCAGCATCATTTGAGTCTTTAGTACTCCCTTTTTCTAAAGGAGCTGTCCTGGGCTTCAGTACCAAACAAAGGTCTTCCTGTTTACTTTCTAACACCCTTAAGTTTTCTTTGCCGAGTCGCTGTTCTTTTGCTGGTTTTTGACGTGGAGCTCTTCGAGGCTTTGTCACCGATGTCTTCCTCTTTTTTACTCTGCGTGTTCTTCCTCATTATTTTATCCAGGCAATTACTATTTATATCTTTGTAGTATCAAATGAATATCTCTACTCCAAATTTTTCCCTTGAGCTCTAGATTCATGTGACCAGCTGCTAACCTACCACCGTTGGTTGAAAGTCTCAAATTAAGTTGAAAGGTAGCAAATTTTATATATTTATACCTGAGCTCAAGACATCTTTCCTCAAATCTAGCCTCCCTTGAGCATAAGCATTATTGTATTTAAAATAGCTTTACTATTTATCCAGTTGCCTCTAGTAGCCCAAAGTGGAAATTCAGAATTCATCATTTTATCTGAAGAGAAGAACACCATTCTGTGTCTGATTGGCTATCAATTTAAGATTACTTTGCTTATCAAAGTAATTAATCTCTCCTCTCCACTTCTCTTTCTTTCTCTCTCTTTCTCCTTCTCTGCCTTTCTCCCTTGTTCCTTCTTCTGCCTCCCCAATCCCACTTGTAGAGAGAAAGAGAGCTGCTTTGGCATGAGGTCACTCATAAAACCCTATTGTGAGGCACATAGGTAAGAAGAAAAGGCATGGTTTGCACCTGGCATTCCTGGAACCGAGTCCTGCAAACAATCCTTGATTAGGTCAGAAGTGGGCTCTTTCGCTTCAGTGAGCCTCGTGATGAGGACAACCCCAGTGGCCCTAAGATTCTATGTGAGGCTCTGCACTGGCTATGCTATTTGTTGCTTTAACTTGCTAGCTTTTTACTAATTTGCCATGCATTAAAAGATAAGGAATGTATATTTAAAGAAGAGAAACTTGGCACCTAGGAGCTCAGTGGGACGGGGTCTTTTAGTGCCCTGTCTCTGTGGCATACCAGAGACAGCCAGGTAGCCACCGCCAGAGTCCCACCTGCATCTGAAAGCTTGACAGGACCGGACGGACTTTCGCATGCTCTGTCCCTCCTACATCCAGACACAGCCAGATAACATTTAAAACAAAGAGTCTAATTTAAGAATCTGAGGAAAAAAAAGAAAAAAACAGAGCCCATCAACAATACCAGGACCTCAACTCACTGTTATGGAACCATGTGGAAATGTGGTAATAAATCTCCTACAGAAGGACCTGAGACCTCAGAAAACAATACCAGGGATTTTTGAAAAAGCAGAACTCAAAGATAAAAAAGGAAAAAAGATGATAATTTCTGGGCCCAGAAGTCCCTCAAAATCAAAGACACTAAGGAAAAATGGGCAAAATAAATAAATAGACAGTTCTCAGATGAAGAAGTTCAAATGGCCAATAAATACATGAAAAGATGTTAAACATCTTTAGCCATTAGATAAATGCAAATCAAAACATCACTAAGATAACACCTAACTCCAGAGGACTGGTATGTATCAAGAACAAAAACAGCAATTAGTGCTGATGAAGCTGTGGGGAGAAAGGAACCCTCCTGTGCTGCTGGTGGGAATGTAAACTGGTACAACTGCTGTGGAAAGCAATATGGAGGTCTCTCAAAAGACTGGAAATAAATATCCCCTTCGACTCAGTGATACCTCTCCTGGGAATATTCCCAAAAGAGTTAAAAACAGCGCATAACAGCGATACATGTTTGCCCATGTTCATAGCAGCACAACTAACAATAGCTAAAACGTGGAAGTCACCAAAATACCCATCAACAGACCAATGGATACACAAACTGTGGTATTTATACAAAATGGAATACTATGCATCTATAAAGTCCGACAGCTTGGAGGCTTTTGTAAGCAAATGGAGGAAACTTGAGAACATCATGCCCAGTGAAGTGACTCAGAAGCAGAAGGTAAAATATTGAATGGTTTCTCTGATATGAGGAACCCAGATCACAATTATTTCATACAACTTAATGTGGGGAATAATGAGAACTGGACAGGAGGGGGAGTGAGGAGAGGGCCAAAAATAGAGAAGGGAAGGATTTGTAACCTTGCCACAATATGTATATGCACAAAATACTGTAGATCAATGTAAACTTTATGTATTGTGCTTATACATATCAATTAAATGGGTGGAAAAGGAATAAAAATTTGTTTTTGTAGAAATAGGCCTCCAAATTATAACTGTATGATTTTTTAGAGATAGCAAACCAAACTGCATATTAGTATTTTGTTATTATTTAATACTGTCATTATTTTCTGAATTAAAAATACTTCATTGATTTTCTTTTCTTGCAGACATAAGGTATAATAAAAGTCTGTTTTCAGTCTGAGTTACCTTTTACTTCTGAAAAACTTGAACTGTTACACAATTATTAAAAATAAAGATTTTAGCCATGATTCATGATCTCTAGGTCTTGATCAAATAATCCAATCAAGTTTGTACGACCCATTTCTGTCCTGTCTTCACCTTCACACATTCTGTTGAAAACATTAAACAATAAAAATTCTATCAAGCTGCCAAACATTGTGGAACTCATTCAAGCATGCATTAATACATCCCATTCCCTGTGTGCAACTTTTTATTTTCTAATTCCCAGGTAAGATTATGAGCTGTTTTTGTGTCTTTTATAGGTGGACATGTATGAACTCAAATTTGACTCCGAATTGTCCTCTTTTTTTTTTCTCCAATTCACTTATCAATTGGTTCTTTTCCCCTTAAGTCACGGTCATTTATTTGTTACTACTTTTATACAAAGTTATTAAAAAATGCAGGATCCACAGCAAGTTTAACATAATAAAGACCAATAATATGGGTGATCATGGTTTTTGGTTAATTTTCCATTGCTGGAACACAAATCCATAACTCTAAGGAGAAATATTTTTTGCACTTATACTAATTAGGGAAATCAGCCTTCAATATTTTTATGTTTTTATAATTTTTTGTTTTGTTTTGTTTCATTTTGTTCGTTTTTCTGATTTTGATATCAGGATAAATCTGGCCTCGCAAGATGAGTTTGGAAGCACTCCTACTTCCTCAACATTCTGAAAGAATTTAGAAGGATTGATATTAATTCTTCTTTAAATTTTCATAACAATTCTGCAGTGAGGCCATTTGATTGTCCTTGTCGGGGATTTTTGATTACGGATGCAAACTTGGTTTTTGTCATTAGCATATTCAGATTTTTCATTTCTTCTTGATTCAATGGTGGTAGCAGGCTGCATGATTTCAGGAGTTTATTGACTGGTTCTCGATTTTCCAGTATGTTGGCTTATTTTGTTTATTATAGTCTTATATTATGTTTTTCTGTTTGTGTGCATGTATGTGTTGTAATATTTCCTGTTTCATTTATAAATTTCTTTATTTAAATACTTTCATTTTCTTGGTTAGGCTAGCTAAAGGTTTGTCAACTTTCTTTTTTTGCTAAAATTATTTTTATTAGTATGTATTTGTGCTACATTATAATCGCATTCAGCCTGAAGGACTGGTGCATCTGCATATCACATTTTGATTGTTTTTGCTCCCGTTTCCTCTTCTGCCCTCTCACTGCCACCCAGGTGCTCTGTCCCTCCCCACAAAAATCGAACTCAGCATTTTCTTGGTCTTTTTTTTTTATCTTCTTGATTGTCTTTCTGCTCTTTATTTTGTCTGTGTCACAATCTTCATCATTTTCTTCTTTCCACTGCTTTTGGGCTGAGTTTATCCTTCCTTTTCTAGTCCCTCCATGTATAATGTTCAGTTGATTTTTTTGAGAATTTTCATTTTCCTTACTGTTTGTAACTTAACTTCATTCTTGCAACTGCTCTTAGTCCCAAGTGGCAATCTCATAAATTTTGGTGCGTTTTATGTTTATTTTCTTTTCCTTCAAATATTTCTGCTTGATTCCTTCTTTCAGTCATTCATTGTTTAGAAGCCTGTTGTCTGATTTTCCCATATCAAAGAGCTTTACATTTTTCTCTTGTTATTGATTTCTACTTTATATTCTTATAACTTGAAAATCTACTTGATATAATTTTAGTCTTTTAAATTGTGCTAAATTCATTTTATGTCCTAATATATAATCTATTGGAAAAATGCTCTCGAGTCTGAAGAAAAATATGTATTCTGTTCCTGTTGTATGGTATGTTCTATATATGTCCTTGCTATTTTGTTATAGATTTTCTGTGTAATTTATCCATTGTTGGCTGCAGGATAACAAATTTTCCACTATTATTTTACTGCTATTTATTTCTTTTTACAGTTGTGTTAGTATTTTATTTACAATGTATATTTAGGTTCTTATGTTTAATGCATAATATTTATAGTTACAATAGTTTCTTGATAAATTAATGCATTTATCATTAAATAATGTCTCTTGCAATCCTCTTTAGACTTGGTCTAAAATAAATATGGTCTTTCTCACCCTCTTTTGATTATCATTTGCATAAAATATTTTTCTATTCTTTCACCTTCAACATATATTTGTTCTTAAAATTAAAGTGGAAGGATAATTGCTAGATTTTCTGTGTTTTGTAATCCATTCATCTGTTTTACAGATTACCAGATTTTATCCACTTAGATTTATGTAATTATTGAAAGATAATGATAGTATTTTATTGTTTATTTGCATTTTATTGTTTTCTGTTGTATAGCTTTTAGTTCCTCTCTTTCTACCTTCCTCTATGGCTTGATGATTTTTCATGTAGTGATAATAGTTTGACTTACATGTAGTACAGTTGTGGTTGTATTTTAGGTTCCATGACTAAGCTGGACACTGACTCTAGGGACTGAAGTGAAAACCGTCCGCCCTGCCTTTTCTTTAGACAAAACCATTCATTTAGTTTTCCGAGGGGTGAAGCTGTGGTGTAATCTTTTTGGTTGGATGCCACTGTGACTGAAAACATGGCGAGACTACCAAAATTCCCACATTGTTACTGTGAACTCTGTCCCTTTCTTTTCTTCTAGCTGATCCCAGGTGGTCTAGCCCTACCAATTCCTCAAATGTTCCTTATAAATTAATGTGGAAGTAGACCTGCCCCGGATGTGTGCCTCAGGCTCCTCCCCACTGGGAAACTATAGGCCTAGTGGAACCCTCTTGATGTGGTACTATGCTAATCAGGGGAGGGGAACCATGAAAACATTCTTCTTATCTGTCTAATGTGGCTTTTCTTTTTCTGTGGTTTAAGGGAGTTTCACAGTACTTTTTTCTGTGGATCATTGGCATTCAGAATTTCTGTGAGCAGACTAGAGCTAGGGATCTCCCATTCCATCATCTTACTAACTCAGTTGACTTTTGCATTGCTATTGTGCCCTATAACATAAACTCATTAATAATTTCCTTAAGAGGGCAATTCTCAGACCTTTTTTCTTAATATGATATCACTTTATTTGTAATTAAAGATAATTTTACCTTTTTTACCTTTTGTTGTCTAACTTTTCCATCTAGAACTCCCACTAAAATGTTGACTAGAAGTGCTGATGTGTTAGATTGAACCAATCTCTTCATTTGTTAAAACTGTAGTCAGATTTTCTACTTATTCTTGATTTAGTAATCATTTGGACCTTCTAAGAATTTGTCTATTTCATCTAAGTTATTTAATAACTTACTATAGTAATATCACCAAGATGCTTCACCAGAGAACATGCTAATTCCTTCTCGTGCCCTAGTCCATTTTCCTCCAACGAATGGCAATGTTTAATAACCTAGTGGGTCTGCACAGATGTAGAATCACTTTACCACTGAGGAAGTCCCAGAGTAAAGACTCCCTTGGTTTATAGGTCTGAGCACCAAGTGAGAGAATGGGAGAAGAAATTACAAAGGGAAAGTGCTAAGGCTGAGTCATCATGAAGGAAAGTGTCTTTAGGGGTCATGGGCCTCACTGCCCCCAACAGAAGGTCTTTGTAGAGATTCCTGAGGAAGAGTAGCAGATGAAAGCTCCGGATAAAAATGTCTCTGACTGAAGGCACCTAGCTAGGAATGCTGACATGTGTAAGAGTATGGCTGGCCAGGGAGGCCTCCATCCTTGAAAGTAGCTCTGTTCAGAGACTGCAGTCCACTAGCTTTGCACCATCTCTATGGAAGAAAGAGCAGAAATTTCTTCCTTGGGCCTTCCAGGTACTGCACTTGTAATTGTCTATGGTTGAAAAATGATGCAAAGGTTTTGTCCAAAACCCTGTCTTGCTCTCAACGCAACAATTTTTGGTCTTGTTCTATATTATTTTTCTATTCTTTACTTCATTTATTTCTTTTCAAAATTTTATTATCTTTACTATTTCTTTTAGGTTTATTTTGCCTTTCTTCGTGTTTATTTTGGTCTTTTTTGAAATTATCTTGGTTTTCAGTATTCATAAATTTGAAATGTAGATAATTAATTTGATATTTTCTTGTTTTTAAATAGATATTTATTGGTATAAATTTTTCTCTAAACACTGCAATGGTTGCATTTCATATGCTTTGGTATTTTGTATAATCATTATATTTTGACTCTAATTTTACTTTCCAATTTCCTTATGATTTCTTCTTTAACAACCAGTTGTTTAGGATTATACTAATATTATAAATTTATAAATTTTTAAATTTATTTATTGCTTTTATTAATGGTTTCCAAATTTATTTCATTGTGGTCATCGAATGTATTTTGTGTAACTTTAATCCTTTCAGATTTATGGGTATTTGTTTTTTGTACAGATATTCGGTCTTTCCTGGAGAGCAACCGTGATTATTTGATTGGTAGGTTTCTGGGTGGCATTGTGTGACCCAGGTCTCTCTGTTTTTTCTCACTGTAGCTCTCTAAGTGACTGTAGAATGAGGTAGGAATGCCATATCTTAAGAAGGAACTGTTTGGTACTGTTTTTTTTTTTAACACTTTTCCGTGAATAGAATGACATTTCACGCTTTGGCCTAGACACCAACATCCCCCAGAGTACAAAATCTAGAGCAGAGTATCTTCGAGACCTGTCATGTGTGGAGTGAATTTATATACATGCAGATGAGATTCTGTTCACCCTAGGTCACTTCCCTTAGCTTTAGGGAACTTTCTAGGCTTCTGTTTTCTCTTTCTGTCTAAATGTGAGGAGTACCTGTGCTTTGATTAACTTATACAAGTATTATGCATCAGTAAATTTGAGCAAGTGGTACAAATGGCAACTCAACATGTAGTTGGTAAAAGTGTTTGACTTCCCATCCTGGGGCAGACCTAATAACCTCTGTGTCCTCCACATAGTAGGGGTCTTTTCATGGAAGAGATGCAGTGAATCCAGTTCACAGGAATTGGGAACAACACAGGTTCTTCTGCTGTTGTATGGAGTGTTCTATAAATACCTGTTAGGTCCAGTTAATTTTTAATGTTGCCAAGTCTTCTGTTTCCTTATTGATCTCTGGCTAATTGTTCTATTCCTTAGTCACAGTGGGTACCAGAATCTTCACCTATTATTACTGAATTGTATAACTCTCTTCACAGTTCAACCAGTTTTGCTTACTATCAAAATCATTGCATAAACATTGACACTCATATCTTATTGGTGGACTGAACTTTTGACTCATAAGATGTCTTCTTTGTCTCTAGAACTAATATCTGTTTCGAAGTCCATTTTGCTGGTATTATAGCCATTCCAGTTCTCTTTTAGTTATTTCCTGCAGGGTATATTTTTCTACCTTTTACCTTCAACCTATGTGTATGTTTGAGTCTAGAATGTCATTGCATTTCTTTGTCCGTTTTATCAGTATCTGTTATTAAGTAGCGTATCTACTATAATTATGTCTAAGACAATTGTTAATAAGGTAGGATATGTGTCTGATATTTGTTTTTTATTCTTTATAGATTTTATTCTTTTATTAATCTAGTACTATTTTCTCTTGTATTAAATCAGTATTTTCTAGTGTACTATTTTAATTTCTTTATAATTCTTTTACTGTGTATTTTTAAATTGATCTCCTTGGTTTTCTCTTGGAGATAATTATTAATATCTTAGATAATCTAGTTTAGGTCGAAGCAAATCTTTTTTTCTGTTCCTCAGATTAGACAATTTCTATGATCAGCTTTCAAGTTGAACAAAATTTCTGCTAGCTGAGTCCTCAGTTGAGCACCTCTACTAAAAAATTTCATTTCAGCTATGGAACCTTTAAATCCAGATTTTTAAAAAAAATTTTTTTTACTTCTGTGTTGACATTCTTTCTCTGATACAATTTTGTCTTTTCCTCAGTTCTTTAATCACTTAGGAGACAGCTGATTTTATAGTGGAGCACAAGTCTGATTTAGATGTAAAACGCTCCCCAGAGTCCCTGTATGCAGAGGTGCCGCTTTGGAGGGCGATCAGATCCTGGGGTGCTCTGTCCATCAGTGGACAAGCACACTATGGAGACTGTCGCTAACTGTGCCAGTAGGAGGTGGGGCTTTCTGGGATGAGGGGGGTCGTGGGAGGCATGGTAAGCAAAGGTGTGTTCTTGTCCGCAGCTCCTCTCCTCTCTCTCCTTCCTGGCTGCTACTAGGGGAGCAGCTTTGAGCACCCAAAACCTCCAGCACGCTGCTTCTGCCTTGCATACACCTGGCAGGAGGCTGATCCTTCTGAAACTGTGAGCCAAAATGAAGTCTACTTCCCAGCAACACAGAAGTGACTAAGACATAGTACTCATGCTTTCTCTAGAATTAATAAATCCAACATGTGGAATTCTCTCCATACAGCTTCTACTGACTTTTTACTTCTGCATTAAGGCTATAATGCATTTTTTAAGCACGCCTTGAAACTGTTTTTGAAGTCTGAGAGTTTTAGATGATACACACAATGTGGCAACTCTAGAAAGTAGATTTTTCCCCTCCACCCCATGGTTTCTTGTTTGCTGACTTAATCCATTTTTGTACTAATTCCACAGAGTCTATGCTCCCCATGGTGTGTAGTCACTGAACTCTTTATGCAGCTGGTCATTAGCTAATGATTAGGCAAAGGTTTACTTAAATACGTGGACCCGACAACCCTCTGAGCCTTCGCTGTGTCAGAGTGTGCCCGCAACGTTCAGGCAGGCAGTTTAGCACTTTGTCTTTGTCCTGACATCAGCTGGCATCAGAGCACGGGACCTCCTGAGGTGAACATACTGTCTAACATTCTAGATTCACAGGAATTTGTCAGAACTTTTTTAAGCCTCTTGTGGATATTCTACTAGGCCAGTGTTCCTCTGAAATGCTTTGCTCAACTATTTGTTTACCTCGACTGCTATTAAAGTTTTAACCAGTTGTGATGCCTCTGATTGGTTTTGACAAACATCTTAAGGGAAGGCTACTCACACTAGCAGAGCTCCTAGTTGGGTCAAATAAGGACTGCCTTCCAAAGTGTATCAAGAACACAAACAGCAATCAGTGCTGGTGAGGCTGTGGGGAGAAGGGAACCCTCCTGCACTGCTGGTGGGAATGTAAACTGGTACAACCGCTATGGAAAGAAGTAGAGAAGTTTCTCAAAAGATTGGAAATAAATATCCCCTTTGGTCCAACAATACCTCTTCTGGGAATTTTCCCAAAAGAAGTAAAAACAACATATAACAGAGATATACGCATATCCGTGTTCATAGCAGCACAACTAACAATAGCTAAAATGTGGAAGACACCAAAATAACCATCAACAGAAGAATGGATACACAAATTGTGGTATTTATACAAAGTGGAATACTAGTCATCCATAAAGACAGATAGGCTGAAGGCTCTTGTAGTTAAATGGAGGAAACTTGGGACTATCATGCTTAGGGAAGTGAGTTAGAAGCAGAAGGTAAAATATTGAATGGTTTCTCTGATATAAGAAATCTAGATCACGATTATTTCATAGAACATAATGTGGGGAATAATGGGAACTGGAGAGGATCGGGAGGGTGTGGGAGAAGGGTTGAAAGGGAGAGGGAAAGGATTTGTCATTTTGCCATGATATGTATATGCACAAAATACTCAAGATCAGTGTAAATTTTATATATTGCATATATATCAATAAAATGGGGGGAAAGAAATGATTTTCAATAAATTATCAGATAGTTTAAATTACAGTTGCCTGAGATGAAGACCTTGAAGGATCTCAATGCCTTTTGTCCACCATGAAGTGTCTGCCATGTTGGTGGCCTTCACAAAATGGTGGTAGGGGTGTTGGTTTTCAATGTACTCACATAAATGGAGGATGGGAACGGGACTGGGACAAGGAGGGTGTCACCAAGGTCACTGTTTTGACTAAGATTTTGCCAGGTTTTTTGAACAAATAATCCACAGATTGTATCAAGCCTTACGTTAATTTCCAGAGCTCTAAAAGGAGGTTAATTTTGACCATTTTTCCAGTATCATTGCTGCCTTTATGGAGGTAGAAATTTTTGCAAATCCTTACTTCCAATGACATCTAGCATTCATTCCGAAGATGATACTTTTCTGTTTCCATGTTTTTGATTAAAATAAGATCAGCATTATATGTTAGCATACCAAATGTTTTTATGGCAAACTTCTATTTATTTATTTATTCCTAAGATAATCAGTCTTGAAATAAAAAACTTCAAAACAGAGTTTTGGACATGTCAATAGAATTCTAGTCAGCCTAATAACTTTCAAATATAGCATCTTGGTCTCCACACGTCTCCAAGTAATGAATTGGTCTTGAAACCAGTAAGCCATAAACAATGAGTATCGGAGGCTCAATTTCATTACTATTCTTATCATTATTGATTACAACAACTATATATTGGGCTTAGGCTATATGAAATAGCCAGTGTTATATTCTGGGACAAATACAAGGCAGAATAAGACCATGTTTAAATTTCATACAACAAATTCCAACGCGTTATTTATTACACTTAGCACAGTATTTAAACATATGAGATTTATTACTACAGAGAAGTCAATAAATCAGGTGCCTTTCTTAACTTAGTAAAAATAAAACAAAACAAAAAACACAAAGAAGCTATGGCAGGACTTTATGATGAAGAAAGCTTTTCTGCTTTATAGCTTCTATTTTTTAATATGGTATACATAATTTTAAAAACAATGACAAAAGAAATGTAATCTTTCCATTGACTTTATTTACTGCCTTTATTTCTTCCTACATTTTCTAAATCTCTTTGTGAACACAAATCAACACATTCTTTTGACTAATATGTTTATAATTTTATAGTGTGGTGGAGGAAAATTGGGGCTAAAATCAAACATAAACAAGAAAGCAGTTGCTGATTCCCTTAATATGCAAGTGATCAGATGCCAATTAGTTTGGTGATTCTGTAGCCTTGCCTGTGTGTGGGCAGGAAGGCAATCCAAGTTTTCATTCCTTTTGCTGTTTCTCCTCATGTTGGTTTCAGTCTACTGCTATTGGATCCAGCTGAAGCCTTTCTCACAGTGGGTGGGCCTGGAGATATTTTTCTCCCCACATCCTTTCATCCTATCTCCCCCATTAGTAGTAAGCATTTTTGTTTCCATCCAAGTAAGATTCTATTTGCTTTCTGTCTTTTATTGCATGATGAGCACTTAGCCCACAGAAACAAAAAAGATAAATACTTTTATATCCACAGAAAAATTTCACATTTCAATGAGAGATCTAGTGGGTAGACTTACTTTAATCCTTTTAGAAAACCTTCTATGTGGTGTTGGATTTGAATGTTCCTTTGTGTTCTCTTCCAAATCATAAATAAGCAACTCTCAAAGAAGCAAGGTGGAACCTAAAATTCGAATGCTGGTCCACACTTTTGACTCAGGTTTTCGGTAGGTCCTTAGGATTATATTGAACAAAATGCTAAAAATGTGTTTTTCCTTGATGATTCTGAAAATAAGCCTTTTGTGTTTACATAGGGTTCAGAAGATTTTGGGAAGAACAGCACCGTCTTGCATTTACTTATATCACCACCTAAATCGCCTGTTTACTGAAGAGAAAATACAAATATTTCCTCTTTATTTAGCCAATAAATATTCCTCCTATTTACCTCCCAGGTATAGAAAGTAGGGGCAGATGGGCTAGTAAATTTGATTTTTGATCTCACATTTCTTTCCGGTTCATATAGTATGAATCCTGAGGAGATATTTAATGAAAAAAATCTTAAACTAAATGTCTGAAAAATTGGAATTACAGCTTGTCTTTCTATTCTAGCGGGTTTCATGATGTTACTCATGATGTCGATTGCATTTTTCTTTAGCACGAAGGGTGCTGTCTCTTCCTCAAATGTCAGAGAGACGCTGAAAAAACGTGAAGGTCAAAGAATTATATACATATGGAACAACACTGAAAGCAGTATGTTAGAGATAATAATCCTGTGTTGCAAAGGAGGGAAACTCAGCGCAAGCTGAGAAGAAATGAAGATTTTTAAAATACGTAATCTGGAAGAAGAGCACACATTTCCAGATGAGAGTGAATTAAATGAACCCAAGAAAATAGTTGGTTTAACTCAGCTCTCTAAAAGTTCTGACAGTGACTCTGAAGTTTGGGCATTGTGTTCGTCAAGTTACACTGGGATGGACTGATCTGGCTGATCTGACTTTGGTCATTTCCACCATCACTAGCATACAGATATGAAGAGAATACCCTTCTTTATGGTGCTGTTTGTGGCAAACAGAGCTAAGCGTTTACCAATCATTTTTCCTTCCTTTTAGCTTACCTTGCAATTGAGGAGTACATGTGGCCAAACTCTGCACAACAGAACATGTGCAAAAGTGTCGTAATGCCTTGCACATCTCAATTTTAAAACACTGCTATGTTTTAACTTTTAGGATTCTTCTCTATCCTCCAGCTTAACACTCACGAAGAGGATTCTATTGCATACAGCCAAAGAAGGTCAGGGTCCCTGAGTGACTGAGTGGAGTAGAACATAATTTCCTCTTTCCACAATCTGTCCTATTGAATGTGACTGAGTAAAATATTTTTACCGTCAAGTTACTGAGAGCTTGAGGTTGTTTGTTATATCAGCTTATCTTTACTAATCTGCGATTGTAGAATTCTATAGTTTAATTTAAAATTCTGGCTATAAACATTATAAAAAAAACACAGACCATACAGTCAATTTTGAGTAAATCTTTGTCATGATTATTTGATGAGTAAGCCATATTGACAAATGAATGAGATGTTAAAAGTGGCCATGTGGCTAGGAGAAAAGCTCTGTGACAGAGCACTTGTCTAGCATGGTGAAGCTCTGGGTTCAATTCCCAGTACCACACAAATAATGTGGCTAGGTGCCCGGGTTTCCACTTTTGCAAGGAACTATGGGGTTAAGACAGTAACTAAGCACAGGCTGACATCTGATTTTTATCTCTGTTGAGGATGGAGAATAATTAGATAATAATTGAAGTGGAAGGTGGATAGTTGATGACACATTTGACCAAGAAAAAATGAGTTGAATAGAATTGCTAAGTGTCGGGCTCACTGAACAAAAATAAGCAAAAATAAATAAATAAAAATAAAGACTAGCTATGATTATTGGAAATACTGATTGAAACTTTCTTAAAGCTATAAAATAGACATTTTGGAATAAAGCATACCTTATTTCAAACCCAACAATAAGTTTAAGCTTAAGTAATGAATATCAATAATTTTAGAACTACAGAGATGCTAAAGATCTGAATAAGTCACATGTATTTGAAAAGATATTAAAAAGTAAAACAGCAAAAATAGAAAATTTGAGTTGACGAATATCACAGCTGAAAAACTTCTATATGAATGGATATATTGAGAAGTTAGATAAATATTAGTCAACAAGGTAATATCCCAGCAAGTATAGAACATTAGCATAAGACCCCAGAAATATCAAGATGTAGGCTTCCAATAAAAAGGGGGTCACCTGAGATAAGCTCCTTTAGAATGCCTGGGCTCCCATCTCAGTCACATAATTATGGAACATGTAACGAGGTCCAAAACACAATATGTTGACACAAACTTAATCTTAATTCCCTAATCTGAGAGAAGACTGAGACATTCACCTACAAAAATGATACCTTTATAAGTCTTGAAAGCATCTACTTTTGTGTTATTTTCCAAGAAATCAATGATGACTTTGAGGAATCCAAGGTTGATACATTCCACCACGTCATTGGTCTAGGCCAAATTCCTTAAGGAAGGGAAGGACCCATGACACAGTGATTTCCTCCCATCACTAAAGAGAAGTTGATATTAGCCTGAAAACGACAGATCATTTTCTTTGATACTTTATTCCCCAGAAGCTGAGCTCCCTAGAAATGGCAAGAGATGCAAACGTGACACAGTCATTTCAGAATTAGTGTTTTCCTGAGATAGTCGCCAGTTAGCATTCACAGATGTAGATTGGCTTAGCTCAGTTTGGGAGGCTGGGAGGCTGAGGCCAAGCAGCCCCCGCAGTGCACCTCTGATGAGGGCCCCCTTGGCTGCATCACAAAATGGCAGGTGGCACCAATGTTGGAGGGGGTGAAAGACAGAGGTCACATGGTGAGACAGGAAGTGGAAGTGGAGGAGAACAATCTTACTCTCTTTGCAACTCACTCTCCTGAGAACTAACTGATTTTGTGAGAGCTGAAATAACCCCTTCAGGCAGGGCACTTCATGAACTAATTACCTTGCACCAAGCCCTACCTGTTCAGGGTTCCACCACTTGTGAGCACTGCCGCATTGGGGACCAACCTCCCAGCACATGAGCATCTGGGACAAACAGCATCCAAACATGGTATCTTCACTGTGCTCTGAAAAGCTTAAGATGCCTTAAGTTCTTATTCTCAGTGTGTTTCTTTTTTTTAAAGTAGTTAATTAGGATCAACAGGAAGAAGGAGAATTTTATGTTACTATACAATGTAGCTGAACATGAATGCATTTTTCTCTACCTAACAGAAACCAAGTTGCCTGAGTTCTAGTCTTGGCTAAAAAACTTAATAGCTGTGTGGCCAAATCACTTATTTTCTTTTTGTCTGACTTTTCTGTATAAAGTGGTAATATTAATCTGAACTGTCATTTGAGATTATTATGATGAGTAACTGAGACGTTGCTTGGAAAGAGCTTTGCACATCGAGTGACACACAACGAGCAATCAGCTATTGATTAGTCACAGCAAATGACACATTTTTGACCAGGCCATCTTGGTACTGCTCTGTGACTCATCCCCATCAGCACCACGGGCTCAGAGACAGATGTGCCACTCCACATTGTCTTTTGTAAGAACCTGCATGAATGTTGTATGAGCTTACACTCTTGCAGCTCACAACGATCTTACCAGTGAGTTATTCCCTCTCAAAGAAGCTTTGAACCACCTACTAAAGATCTGTGGACCTTCCTAGAGTGTAGACTTAGGAGTCTCATTGTGAGTTTTTCTCATAATATTAGCTTCTCTTTAATATTCTAAATAAAATATCAAGGCCGATTTCTGATTAAGTTTTTAAAAAGCTTCCTCTGCCAGCATTTTTTCTCAGTTATCGTCAATGTTTATTCTCACCTACTTCAAATTTTGCTTAAATTAATGGTCTCAGAAATTCACTCCAAACCTAGCTGTTTAAAATGACAACAATTGCACTAAAGCCCTAACTCTTTCCTTTTCTGATTAATATTTCTTTGTAACATTTATCATGTTCTGACAGTCTTCGTTTTCTTCATATTTCATTTTTATTTTTTACTTCTACTAGGATCTAAGGGACCAGAAATACTGTACCTGTCTCACTCGTTGCTCTGTTATAAACTCCTGCACTATCCCATGGCATGGGTCTCAAGGTGTGCGTCAGCTTTTGGGCAAGGTGGCGTATGTTTGTAATCCCAGCACTCTGGGAGCTGAGGCAGAAGGATTACAAATTTGAACACAGCATGGACAATTTTGCAACTTAATGAGACCTTATTTCAATAATAATAATAAATAATAATAAATGGTGTGGATATAGTTCAGTGTAAAGGTCCTGGCTTCAAATCCACATCCTGCAAAAATAAATAAATAAATAAATAAATAAATAAATAAAGGTAGATTAACTGTCAAGCTACTGAATTTCACTGAAAATATTTACTTTTTAATGAATTTCTCAAGCTTCCACAATGGGCAAATGAGTTGCCCAACTAAATAAATTGGCTTTGAAGTCTCTAAATCTTTCTAGCTGATCAGGTACGTTGTATGACCTGTGATGTGTAGGCCAAAGGGTTAAACAGACATCAATATTAACCTATTACAGATGAAAAAATTTTGTAACTTAATGAGACCTTATTTCAGTAATAATAATAAATGCAGTGGATATAGTTCAGTGTAAAGGTCCTGCGTTCAATCCCGTAGGACTTTAATACTGGTTAATTGTTGGGACAATGTTGACTAAATCTGCATAGTACAGTGCAACCCAGAGTGTCTCAAAAGACTCCACACCCTGTATTATCTTTCCCAAAGTGTTTTCTCTCTTTCTTCATCTCTTTCTTCTCTCCTCCCCCCTCCTTCTTTTCCCTGCTTTGAAAATTTCCATGAAGATATAACCTTTCTTTTACAGATTTTTTTTTCTCCACAGAATCTGAACAATTTAGAGCTACATTTGTGTAAGAGCTGGCCCTCCCAGATCAGTTATGGAAATGCAGATCTACAAACATCATTGATTTATTCCATAGGCATTTATTGACTGCTCAATATATTCTAAACATAGGTGCTAGATTATAAGAGCTAGTTGCTAATCAATAGGCCAAGATCATGAGCTTCATAATACATGCTGCACTAAAAACTACTCTCACTCCAAATGAGCTATCCGCGAATGAAAGATGGAGCTCATTTTGACAGTCAACAAGATATCTTGCAGAAATAAAGTGTGAAAATTTATTATTGAAAACAATGTTTCTCTCAGCAGAGCATATAGAAAATTCTAGAAGGCTATTAAAGACTTGAAAAATGTAAAAATGTGAGAAAAATTAACAACTCTTTGCAGATGATTTCCAGATTGACGTGAACCTGATTTGGTTTCTAGACAAGCCTTTCTGCAACTCATAATGAATTGCCTAGGATTTTCTAAGAGGATCCGATGTGGATAACCCCATGGTTTTGAGAAAGCTGGAAATAATATAAACACTCTGAGACAGATGGTGAAATAAATTCAGAGACAGTGATATTTGGGTTATTAAACTGTAAGAATCAACCAACAAGCCAAGGCCTTGCATGTATGAAGTTTCTACCTGACTGGGAGTCAACACCAACTAATCAAAAACATTTCCTGAAATAGTAGTACCAACTTTCAAACCATAAGAGGTGCAGCTGTATTGTATTTTGGTAATTTTTCAAAATATACCAAAACCCAAATTTATTGAGACTTGCTGGGGATTTTTGAAACCATTTTCTTGAAAGCTAACCTACACCTCTAGTTCTGTAATACTCCACACTGTCTTGTGCACCCATGTTTTCCGCACCTATCATTGTAACGTGAGCTCTTTGTTTATTCTCCTGGCTTGTTTCAGTTAGTACTGAGACCCTTTTTCTTGCAGTATGCTTCTTTCTTAAAGGCCGCCCTCACGATCAGTTTTTAGCCCTTATCACACAGTAGATCTAATACTGCTTGTCTGCTTGACTGTCGCCCCCCGCACTCAGGGCATCACCACTGCAGCAACTGCATTCACTCATCTCTAATGTGCCTGAGGTCTTGGCAATTTCTTGGTGAGTCATGCATGGGATCCTAATAAATATTTCTTGAACGTTGATTGTTATTGAGTGGAGATGAGAGAAGCTGGGATTGACACGCCTTCAGTGTTTACATTATTACTTCAAGTTCGGCAGCCTAATCTTCGGTTTATTGTTTAATAGTTTGCAATTATAAGGGTACTAGAGTTCCACTGTTAATTATGACATTGATTTTGAGTTTAAAATAGTTTTCTTTTCTGTGTTAGCAAAGGACATTTTCATTCCCTACCTAAGAGAATATTTATTTAAAAAGTTAGAATAAGATACTGCTGTCATAAACCAAACTTCTCACCTAGGGAAGTGTTAAAATTTATGTCTGTTAGCATGTCTTTGATTCACACACATTTTTATTCATTTTTGGTGAATTGTAATAATTATTAAGTCTGGTTTTAGCATACTAGATAGACTGTTTTTACTGTTTTCTACTTTGTTGATCACGAAAGAATACAATATAATATATTTTGTGTCTTATTACAAAATAAAATGGAAAGCTAGGAATATTCTCCAGATTCTTTCTTTCTTTCTTTCTTTCTTTCTTTCTTTCTTTCTTTCTTTTGAGATAGGGTCTCTCTCTGTAGCTCAGGCGGGTGCTGAACTCACTATGGAGCCCAGGCTGACCTTGGACTCATGGCAATCCTCCTGTCTCAGCCTCCCGAGTGCTGGGATTACAGGTGTGCACCATCAAGCCAGGTTTATGTGGTGCTGTGGAATCAATTCAGGTACTTAGCACTTGAGCCATTCCTCCAGCTTTACTGTCCAGATTTTTAATGTGTCATGGTTCATTGTCTTTGTGGTAATTTTACAGTTAAGAAATGCTTCTTCATTGTATGAATTACCAAGATTGGGAAAAATGGGCACATTGTCACTTCCCTCCATATGCCTTCAGAGTCTTGTTTTGCTTTTTGGCTGAAAATGCTTCATTCTTTTGTTGAATGCTGTCTCTTGTAAGTAATATGCACACACTAGCATCCCTGATTATTTAATTCATCTCGATCCTTCTCTCAGCTGCAGGAGACTTAAAATTAGTATTTTGTTCTTGTCTTCATTATGCGTATGTTTAATATGAAAAATAAGACATTCATTTGTTGTCAAAAAAAAAAGCTAAGTACTCTAGCTGGTCAAACTACAATCAGCTGACCCTCACTCTGGCTTGTTCTCCTGGGACTGTGGCTAAGCATGACTAAGAGTAGACAGGGTCAGGCCTTGCGCAAGTGAGAAACAACTGGAGTCTATCAAGGTTGTCTACGCACACCAGAATTTCAAATGTTCGTAAGCAAATTTTGAGTAGATCTAAATAACATCATTGATTAATAACAATTATCTTCTGTTGTTAATCTACAGGGTGTCACCAAAGTCACCATACTTATAAGAACTTTTAAAATACACAAGAATATAAAATTTGTTCCCTGAGAATTAACTTGACATAAAATTTGAAGTAAAACTAATGTTACGAGTAAAATAATGCAATCACTAAAGTCAATGTACAGGGTGTCCCGAAAGTTGCCATGCCCGGGGAAAAAAAAGAAAAGTTTTGAGAAACCCTGTATATTGCTTATAAATTTACAGAATCTATTATTTATTTATTTATTTATTTATTTTGAGACAGGATCTCACTCTGCATCCAGGTTGGTCTTGAACTCACTACATATCCCAGCCTGGCTTCCAACTCACAACAATCCTCCTGCCTCAGAATCACTTACTACACTTTAGGTGTAAGTGAAGTTTAAACACCCGCAATAGCAAGCAAGACTGTTCCGAGCACAGCCTGCGTAGAGCAGAGTGTGACTGAGTCTTGTTTCAATCAGGTATGATGATGTCAGTCAGTGACATAAATATGTAAGCATTCAGATGTCTTTGAAACTGCTGTTTCATAACGTCTATATTTTATCTGTTATGTTCAGTACATAATGAAATATAGATAAATGATGAGAATGTCCCACGGCGCCTCAGTCATGAGTCAGGGAGAGAGAAAGCGTTTGTGTCTACAGAAGGCCAGGGCTACAGGTGAACCTCAAATGTACGCACAGCACCTCTTCTGTCGTCTCACGATAATGGGGAGACACACTTGATCTTCGTGGTCAGCTCCTCCCCTGAGCTCTAACAATCATAGGTAGAAACCAGTAAATTATGGGACAAAATAGACCATTTATGGTGTAATGATTTAGTCAGCTCAGTTTATTCCTTTTACAACTTAAGAACTAAGAAGCTTAACAGGGAAGTAGTATGTACAGGGTCAATGGCCAACCAACAGCGGAACTGCACGCCAGCACAGATCTCTTGACGCCTAGGAAAATGACCCAGCATGACCCCCACATCAGAGCGACCCGCGGAAACCACCAGAAGACTCTTGCTGTGCTTTCTAAAGTCCTACCTCTCGTTCTTCAAACTGTTCTACTATACAGAGTATGAAAGAGTCAAGAACTTACAAAATGAAAATTTTTAAAACCACAGTGTGCTTTTCGTGCTTCACCTGTCACTTTTAGACATGAAGCTAGGCGACAGTGTTCTTTTCTATGTATGTTAAGTTTATCTTTGCCAGCAGCATCGCCTGTCAGGACCCAACGCCGGCTCTTGGCTTTATTCTAGAAAACGTATCTCTGGGCATGAAAAATGATTCTTAGTCTCTGGAGTCGACCTCAGAAGAGATTCCCATTACCATGGCCCTGTGACAAGTACAGGGTGTTAATTTCACAAAACACCCTGCTGACATAAAAAAAGACCTCCAGAGTCCTTTCAAATGGGAGTCTCTTGGTAGTATGCGGCTCAGAGCATACGGAAAAGGAAAGCTGCCAGCCAAGTGGCTGAGTTGCCAGGGGTCAAAGAATTTCCTAAGTTCTCCAAAAAGAAAAGAACACTGCGTGGTGCAGTCTCAAAGCTAGTGATGACGACCTTTCAAATATTACCACATGTAGATTTGGATTTTTCCTACAGTATGACAATAATACCTTACTGCACTAGAAAGTGGACCACTTAAAACTAAGTCTTAAGAGTCTCAAATTATACCGATGCTTTAATTGCTCATATAGAATTTCTCCAGCTACTTCACATAAAGGGTACCATCAGTAGAAAATATTAATATTGCATATAAATTAATGTAATATGAACATTGTCTTGGAAGATCTGTACAACTTTTACAAATTGAAATACCAATTCATTTGCTGCAGAAACCACTTAACCACATTTTTCTAACATGGCAAGTTGAGGTGATATGATGAAATCAGAGAAGCCTTGGTGAGAAATAAGAATAATTAGGACAGTGAGAAATGGGGGAGCTTGAGAACTCTGGGAAAAGGTTAGAGGAAATTATATTAGTTAGGACAAGGAAGACAAGTCTGGAGAGTAATTTAATAACTACATTCATATAGCATGTCCCCTCCTGATAAGTACAATAACAGAGCACATGGAAGGGATGAAATTATTTCCAGACTTTTGAACATATTTGAACATTTTTCTCATTTGGTTCAGCTTAAATCTTGCTCCACAAAAGCCAGCGCAGACTCGGGTCTACTTCGCTTTGGCAGGATGATGCATACTTCATGCAGTTCTTTCAAATTCCATTTCTCCACTGTTTCTAATCCACAGTTTAGTGATTCTTGCTTTATGGCAGAGCCTGCCAATATGTTCAGTGTACACAACGTCCCCTAAGCTGATGTGTAACGGCATGTCTGTGGACAGCAGTTCGCCTTTCAACTGCCTATCTCTCATTCTGACTGAGCCTTCTACTTGCTCACAATGGCAGAAGAAGAAGGACCTTCATATCCTAGCAACAGGTAGGGTTAACTTTTTCAGGCATCTCTCCTCAGAGGTTTCTTTTAGGATTCTGCCCACCATGCAGAGCAAAGCTGGCTTAGGCCTGTGTGGAAGCACCACACGGAAAAGGAAGGGGAGAGCATTTTTTATTGGGTGAGTGCATGTGTGTGCTGTGCACCTGAACTTGCTTCCTCATACAGGTGCACGTTACAGAAGAAGGTGCACTTAGCATCACTGTCAGGTTTACACAAAGGAATAGTCTAAAATATCAACTTCTTTTGAACTTTTCATAATCACTCGTTTGCCTTCATAGGGAATTACACTTAAAGACTTAAAAATTCTTTTTATAAATAATGCACTTATATTCATAATTGAACAACCATCTCTACAATCTTATTTTAGAACATGTTCATTCCCCCAGAAAGAAATCCTCTACCCATTAGTAATCACTCCCTATTTTTCTCCATTTTTCTTAACACATGCATGTGATAAATATTGTTTACCATGAACTTGAGTATTCTGTGCACATAAATATCACATCAACTTTACCATCCCTTCCCATTTGGGGCCCTCCCACTCCTTCCCCATCCCCCTGACTCTCACTATCACACCGTGTGGTTCTATAGAATGCCTGTGTTCTGGATTTCCCAAATCAGAGAAAATATGCTATATTTAATCTGTGTCTGACTAACTTCACCACTCGTATCACCACTGTTTATCTCAGCTTCCCACCTGTAGAATGCAGTGGCCCTATCTGGATGTCTCTTCTCTGGGTCCAGCAGAGCCCTTTATTGGGACAATTTGCAGAAAGTTACCTTTTTTGTTCTACCTTAGTATATTTTTGTTGAGGTTCTTTAACATGGCCTCACCCACCAGTCTACAAAGGAAAAGAACTATAAAAATGAAATTCATAAGTCAAGAAAATGTGAGAGAGAAAAAAAGTTAAATTTCAAATTCTTTAGCTGAGTACTGAAATATAAATGTACATTTAAAGACATTTGGGTTACCATATTAATCAGCTTTCTTAGGATAAACTTATAAACATCAGAGACTGAATAAGTGAATTGCTACATTAGATGAATTTATGTCTATATCACAAAAGTAAATTTACTCTAACAAAAAGTATAGTCTAACTTTTTGAACTTTGGAAACCCCTTTGAAATGTCTATAAAGGAGAAATTTTGCTCACATTTATAACCAGATGCAGTAGAAGAATTTTTGTCTTATAAAAATTACTTTGTGGGTTAAGGCTCATAGGACAATGGTTAATACTCTTGCCCAGCATGTTCAAAGCCGTGGGTTCAATTACTCAAGCGTTCCATGATCCCAGCATATGGGAGGCTGAGGCAGGAGGATCACCATAAGGTCCAGGTCAGCCTGGGCTATCTTGAGATCAGGACCAGCTTATCTTTATCTGTTGATGAACATTTAGGCTACTTTTAAGGCTCAGCTATTATGAATCGTGTTGCTATAAATGTGGGTATTGTAAGTCAAAAATGTACACGTCATTACAGAACGACATAGCTTGGCCACACAGCACACAGCATTATATCCATGGTTTCCTTTCATGATCTCGTGGCTGTCTGGATGTTGCCAAATGCTGCTGCCCAGTGTCACGAGAAAGTATCATATAATGTGCCATTCACTTGAGAAATGATTAAAATTTAAAAATTGAAGATTTCTAACTGAATTTATATTGGTTTACATCATTATAAGAACAAAATTTCCTCAATTGAGCCATTGTTAAATCAAAGATTACATCTGCTTTGTCTTACTGCTGAAAAATTTGATGTCTAAAATGTTAATGTCACCTTATTTATATACTCCTATAATATGTAAGATAGCTTCATAATAAATTTGTGTTGGTAGTAACAGACTAGTAAATCAAGCTTAATATTTTTTGCCACCCTACTTGTCTTTAACGTAGAAGTATATGCAAACTTAATACACAGATTCATTTTCATTTTTCAATTTTCATGAGTTTTAAGTTTAATTCAATTTTTATTTCAGATTTTTGTCTGCTTAAACCTATCTTAGTACAAAGAAACATAAAAGTTGTGCATATTCATTGGGTACCACATTTTTGATACACGTATACTTTGTGTAATATCAAACTGAGAAAAACACCTCTGTCTCCTCAAACATTTGCCAGTTCAGCTTTTGAAATGAATTTTGTTCTCCATGATAGAATTACTATGCAGCAGCAGGCTGGAACTTCATACACCTGTCTAATTATAACTTAGCACCTGTTGATCAACCTCTCCATCCCTCCCTTTCCTGTACTTTCCCAGCTTCTGGTAACCACCATTCTACTCTCAACAACTTGCTCTTCTGTTTCTCTTTCCTGTCTCGCCTCTTCTTCCTTCACTGGGGATTGAGCCAAGGTCTCCTGCATGCTAGGCAAGCGTTCCACCACTAAGCTACACCCCAAGCTCTCTACAGTCAACTTCTTTAACAGCAACCCTTTTAGATCGCAAATATGAGATCATGCAGCCCCTGTATTTCTGTTCCTAGCTCATTTCACTTAACATAACAATCTCCAGTTCCACCTATGTTATCACAAATGACAGATGTCATTGCTCTTTTTTAGCTGTTGAATAGTGTTCCGTTGTGTGTATGTAGCACATCTTCTTTATTCGTTCATGAATTGATGGAAACAGGTTGATCTCATAGCTTGGCAATGGCAAATAGTTTTGCAATAAATACGAAGTCTCTTTAACACACGGATTTCTTTTTTGAATATATACCCAGCAGAGTTTTGTTGCTTCATATAGTAGTTTTCTATCTAAAATTCTCAGGAAACTCCACACTGTACTCCATAATTACTTCATGAGCATACATCCCAACACCATGCGAGGATTTCTTTTTCGTTGAATACTTACCAGCACTTACCTTTTCTCTTTATGATAATAGTCATTCTTCCTGGAGTCATGTGATATCTCCTTATAAGTTTGACTTGCATTTCCCTCTTGATGAGTGGATAGTGAGCATAATTTTGCATGATTTAAGGTCACGTGTGTGCCTTCTTTACAGACATGTCTACTTTAATCTACCGCCCACTTGTCGTCAAGTTATTTGGATTTTGTTTGTTTCGCTGTTGAGATTTTTGTGCCTCTGTTGGTGCAATTGAGGGTCCTGAATGTTGCATGGGCTTTAGGAGCCATTAAAGCAGAGTCACAGCGTGCTCTTCACATCAGGCTAAATAGTCATGATTAAAGATGTAAGGGCTTGCTTCAGACATTAGGAAAAAAGAAAATGAGGAAAATACACAAAGACTTCTGAAGATTCAGAACTTTTCAGGGATAGGAAAAAAATAAATATTTATTGAAAAAGTAGAACATGTATCTTTTAGAATTGTGGCTATTTTATTTGTTGAATTAATTTCACACTTATATATGGTCCAATTGCCTTGAGTCTGAGGATAACAAAAGCGTGTAACATTAATTCTGAAATATAACAAAAAATTTAAAAGTTAAAATCCCACAAATCAAAATAAGATTAGAGTGAAAGAATAAAAACACAAATAGGACACTCCTTTGCAGGCCGCAAGAAGCAATATAAGTTTCATATGCACGGCAATTTGACTTAATTTTTCTCATATCAAATGAAAGAGAAGACATCTTTGTGCTCATATATCAGTTTTCTACCAAAATCAGTTCCCTCTTTCAGAGGAATAAAAACCTATTGGGACATTTACCTCTAACCAAAATATTTTAAGGGAAAACAATTTAATGTTTAATGTAGGAAATAATGAGTGGTAGAGCAGGAAAAGTTTTCACAATGATCTTAGAGCATATACACTCATTGGCTTGAGTTTTCTGCTTCTATGAAAGCTATTCAGTGCATTGCTATTCCCTAAAATCCACAGAGGACATTTGTTATATAGGCTGCCTAGAGTTAATTTCCGAGGGGAACTTCTGCTTCCCAATTTTTTGGAAGGAATAATAACCTTCTGCTAAGGAGAGTCAGCTAATAATTATGTCTTCTCTATCCCAGGAGAGGTAGAGTAGTTAGTGTAAAATAAAAGCAAATTTAACAAAGAAAGTTCAGAAGACTTGAGGTAGGAGCTCACCTTTCTCTCTCTTGGTATTATCCATTTCATATATTGGCAGGTCAGCTCATCACCTGCTGCCACATCAAGACAGTGAATGCAAGTTAAACTAGGTAAATCGATTGTACTCACCCCTTCAAGGAAGCGATATGGTGATGTAGTCAAAAAGAGTTTGATTCATTCCTGGGTCTGAGAGAGTGTGGGCCAGTTTATCACTTACTGCCACTCAGACTCTTTGGAACTATCCCAAGGCTGGTCCTTCAGTATTTACCCGGCTCTGGGTGAGTTTCCCATATTGTCCAAAAAAACAAAACAAGAAAACAAAAAAACAAACAAAACAAAAACAAAAAACCCCTTTTACTAAAGAGAAAGACAGGGTTTGCTTCCTTTTTTTTTTTTCCTTTCTGTCTCAAAGGATCAAAATGCCTGTCTGTAAAAGTAATTCTGTTGGGAATGAACTTTAAATAGATTGCAAGAGTATATTTTTCCCTCTAATCCTTTAAAAATGTTAATTTTATTTTATAAGTGTATTTGTTATCTTTTATTTGATTAGGAAGGTGACAACTTTTGAATTCAGCAGTATGAAAATACACCTGAGCCATGAGATATAGACAACAGTCTCAAAGTTTTAAAACATATCCTCTATGCTTAGCTCGTAATCTGTACTATTGCACTAAATGAACTGGTAAATGGCAAATTAAAAGGAAGATGAAAGGTAACATAAGATAATCAAATAAACCACTACCAGTCCTCTCACGACAATGCAAAATAACACAGGAATCATTTTAGATCCTGGTGCTCCAGAGTACAGATGTTTATTACTTTAAAGAGGAGAAAAATCCTGTCCAAAATTATACCACCAACGAGAGCAAAAATATGTATATGCGAATATATTATCCTAATGATAAAGAGTGGTTCAAAAAGCTGTATTATGTACCACCCTCCACCACACTGCAGAGTATAACATCCTCAACCAACATCAAAAAGGCAAAAATTAAATATTCTTGTAGACATGATGGAATCACGGTGAGGTAAATGATATACGAGAGCTTGATGAGAAGTGGGTGGGGATGCTTTAAGTCATTTTGAAAATTGCAGTTCATTCATTTACCTATGATGAAAATTACAGTGTTGAGACGAAGTAAAGGACAAAAACACCATATAGCTTTCTTCTCTAACATAGCTGTTTGAAGAATATTTTAATGAAATAGACAAAGTGTGCTTGACCATTGGTCAGACACATTTCAAATTCTTTTTTTTTTTTTTTTGTCTTTTTTTGAGACAGTATCTCATTGTAGTCCAGGCTGGTCTTGAGCTTACCATGCAGCCCGGGTTGTCCTTGAACTCACGGCAATCCAGTTTATGTGGTGATGGGGAATTGAACCCAGGGCCTTGCACTTGCTAGACAAGCTCTTTAACCCCTTTCCTATTCCTTCTGCCCCACATTTCAATTCTTGATATGGACAAGAGATGTGACCTCTTAGCAAAGGGACAAATGATCAAAACTTCCACTCATTATTGTATTTTACCAGCTATTTGTGACATTCTTGGACTCTTTCTTCAGTAATAGCTAAAATGGCTAACAACAACGAAAAACTTCAAAAGCCGTAGCACTACTTATCTCCATATATGTCGAAAAGTATGTTTGGTGACACATGGTAAGGAAAAGTATTTGCATAGACAGTGAACCTCACGTGCAGTGTGATCTCCTGTTTGCTTTCCAAAATCAATTGCACCTTTAGCACAACAGCAAATTACCTGTTAGACAGTGATATGATCATAATTTCTTTTTGAGGATTTGGTTTTGACACTTTAATACTTTTTGATACATGTTGATAATTTACTTTTTGGATTTAGACACACAGAAGACAAAATTTGTATAGGTTTTTAAGGTAAACTGAAGTTCATAAAGATTTTTCTTTTCCATGAGCCATGGCAGTTTGGAGACTTTATTTAGAACCAGACAAAGTTTGTTTTATAGACTGAAGAGATACAAATTCCATGTTCACAACTGGGCCACAGATGTACGCTATTTGAGCATGATGCATTTCTGAACATTATTTTCAGATATGGTTACATCTGAAAATAGTAAGTTCTGTTTGATATAGAAAGAGAAAATTTGAAAGAGTACTGATGAATTTAATTATGTCTGTGATTTCTGAGTGCTTGAGTCATGATTCTGCTTCATGACTCTCTGAGGACATTTATGCTCTGAAGAGTACAAATGCCTGCAAGGTCCTTGTTTTTATTTAATGAAAGCTCGTTGAGGAACATGACTAATAATTTGATATTCCTCATAATAATTAAAACAAGCAAAGTAATGTCAAATTACATTTGGGGAGTAAAAGAAGGACTTGCTGCCAAATTGACTACAAAGACAAAATTTTGATAAGTCATATATTAATTATTTAAATTGCTCACAACTCTTGGTAATACTAAACGTGTCATTGAAAAAAATAAACAATGTATTCTAGGGGAATCACATTTCATTTTACCCTTCAGGCCCTCATGAATAAATTCCATACTTTATTTTATTTTATTTTTCCCCATTTTATTATATGTATAAGCACAAAATTTAAGGTTTACAATGAAGTTTAGCATTTTGTGCACCTACGTATCTTGTCAAGGTGACAAAGAATTTCCCACTCTCCTTTTGTCCCTCCCCCTACCCACCCCTCCTTTCCTCCCGCCCTACCCCCTTGTTTCATTTTGTTTTTAGTTTTAAGTTCCATAAGAGTTGTGGTCTGGGTCTCTCATATCAGAGAGACCATTCGATGTTTCACCTTCTGGTTCTGACTCACTTCACTAAGCATGATGTTCTCAAGCTTCTTCCACTTGCCTGTAAAAGCCTCCACATTGTTGGACTTTATAGATGCATAGTATTCCATTGTGTATAAATACCACAGTTTGTGTATCCACTGGTCTGTTGATGGGTACTTTGGTGACTTCCATATTTTAGCTATTGTTAGTTGTGCTGCTATGAACATGCGTATACATATATCTCTGTTATGTGTTGTTTTGACCTCTTTTGGATGTATTCCCAGGAGGGGTGTCGCTGGATCTAAGGGGATATTTATTTCTAGGCTTTTGAGAGATCTCCATACTGCTTTCCAAAGTGGTTGAACAAACTTACACTCCCACCAGCAGTGCAGGAGGGTTCCTTTCTCCCCACAGCCTCGCCAGCACTGATTGCTATTTGACTCGTTGATGTAGGCCATTCTTTCTGGAGTGAGATGGTATCTTAGCGTTGTTTTGATTTGCATCTCTCCTATGCCTAGAGATGTTGAACATCTTTCCATGTATTCATTGGCCCCTTTTACTTCTTCCTGAGTGAACTGCCTCGTCTTATTTTCAGTTGAAGACTCAATGAATCCTATTAGAGCTTGAAACTGAAATGATCCTTTAGACATATGACCAGCAGTTTACACTCCCAGGTTACTCACTGACTATGGGCCACCATGGGAAAATATCATGACTGGAGTAGGTGATTTTCTGAGCTAAGGCAGCCCCTGAAAGTTGCTGATGACAGAGGGCCACATTCTGGCTGCAATCTCAGCAAGGAAATAAGGCCTTCATTCCCCACATGAGATCTCAGGCTACCCAGCGCAGCATCACTGCTGTGGCTGTCTGTGCTTAGAGAGTACGCAAATACAGAACACTGAGGATGGTGACACAAAGCCTAGCCTAGTTCACGTCCCTCATTCCTGCCTTCAATTGAATATTCCTCAGTGTGTAGGTTTAAGACAGGAAAAAGAAACTAAAAATTTGGGCAAACGAAATTGATAAAAACAATAGTATTTCTATCACAGTATTGAAAAGAGCAAATGTAATTCGTACATAGCATGTCAATTCATATACAGCAAAATCCCTTAGAATTCATATATGGCAAAACATGTTCTCCTTCTCTTCTTCCTTCCTCCTTACTCTCCAACATGAGCACGAGCTCCCTCCTTTACCTCCTATCCCACCAGCAAAACCAAGCCAGGTTGGCTGTGTGGTCTCACTTGGCCCCTTTGCAAATCGGTTCTGATCTCCTCCACTGAGAATTCTCTTTGTTCTCATTAGATTGTGTTGCTCTTATTCCACTCTATTACCATTATATCTTACAGCAAAGGTCTAAGAACACACACACACCAGAAACAACCTTGTGCTGAAGGTCATTTCCCCTCTAGTCCTGAGTCCACCCCTAACTTGCCATTATTGTAATAGTCGCACTGTATTTTCCCCATCGTTGTTGCTTTGACTGTCACTCTAAACAGATGTTAATTGAATATACCGGTACCTCTCAGCTGCCATTTTCTGTAAGCATTTGTGTGGCAGCCAGTTTCGAGCAGGTGTAACTTGACAGCAACTTGTTTCTGTTGTGTCCAGTGTCTCATGATCAACTTGTGTCGTTTCCTAACGCTGTGATGTATGAAGCTGTCTTCTACTCATTTGTGCACAGTCTGGAAACACAACAGAGCTGGCGCAGTCCTGGGCCAATGAGATATGGGAGCTCATAAATGAAAGTTCACTGGCTCCTGGGCACAGTTGTGAGGCCCATTCCGTGTGGCTCTTCAGAAGGACATTGTAAGATGGAACTCTAGTTCACGTGGAGCTGGGTCATTTGGCAGCTCCCAGTGGGACTGGCTTTGCCTCCTTCCCTGGTGCTTCTCATCTATTTCCCAGGATCACTTTTCTAAATGATCTGCACATAAATTTTTGTTTCATGCTTAACTTTCTGGAGTGAACTCCGAGGGCAAGACAAGACATTGAATGAATGAATGAATGAATGACTCTAGAAGATTTTTTTTTGGCAGAGACAATTTTTCTAAGCAATCAAGGAAACTGAAAGAACAATTTCCTGTTACTTCAGAGACCTAGAAGGAGCTGTACTATATCCATTATTCTATCCAATACTTAAACAGTCTAGATGCAACGTCTTTTCTGAACTTTCTGGGACGTGTGTGTGTTTGTGTGTGTGTGTGTGTGCGTTCTAGTTTATAGAATTTATTGGGGTTCATAATACAGTTTATAGATATTATGATTGATTTTGTCAAATTTTGGCGTGTGTGTGTGTGTGTGTGTTTGCTTTGGATAGGTAAGAAATAAAGGAACTAGACTTGCAAACACCAATGACTTAAAAGTGTAAATTAAATCATTGTTCATTCCTTCATAAGCTTTTGGATAATAAAACGGCAAAGCAAAACACATACAGCGATAGAAAGGAACTTGAAATTCTGACAAACTACGATGTTTGATAGCATTTACATAGAAAACATGAACTTTTATTTGATAAAAAGGGTTATTTAAAATTTTTACAGCCTCTTATTAAATTACTCCTTGTAGATCACTCATTTCAAGGGACTTACTTTTCTTAACTAGTGATGGCTAAACATGAGCCTATTACTTTCAGCTCCAGCGAGGCTTCTTATTACAATGAGATCACATTGTTTTCTAGGGGCTCCCCCCTTCCCCTCCTCTAACTATACCAGCTGATTTATCTCCACATTTCCCTACACTTCTTCCTGGCTGTGCATTTTAGAACCGTGAATCAAGAGATTACAATTATTTCAAAATCACACTATGAAGGCATTTATTTAGTATAATTGTCAAGAGTTTATTCAGTAGTTGTGTGAATTATAAACAGGACTGTGCGTTTGTACGAATGGCGGCTTAGAAAGATGTCCTATGCGCTTGCTGATTCCTCCACCACGTTCAAGAACTCCTATGTGAGAATCATTGTGTTACAGCCACAGCAATCACAAAGATCTATGGTAATCCTTCTCCTGTGATGACTTCCCCTTGGCCAAAAGATAAGCGTTCTGAGATTCAATCACTACTCCCTGTTGCTTTCACTGGAGTTGAATGAGGTTTATACCATTGGTCTGCTTCACCTGGAAAATGAAGAGAGTTCACTCACTTTTTCTCCTTCTCTTTCCCTCTTTTTTCTCATTTTCTTTTCTCTTCCTTCTCTCTCATTTTACTTTTAGTGAATAATATTTTTGGAGGCAGAATAGAGAGTTTATTGCATAGTTGTGCTGCACGACATCACCCTTGACTAGCTAAATTATCCTTAAATGGCTGTGGGCTCCCTGTAATCTGAAAGACTAGAGCTCAAAGAAACAGCAACATCTGAGAAAGAGAGAATACTTCCTGGGTAGGGATAGTCCCAGGAACAAGTCCCACAGGAAACTTGCTCTTAGGAGGCAACATAGACTAGGATAGGTAGCACACATAATAACTGTAGAATGCACTCAAGAGCTGGCACACAAACTCAGTTCCAACTTGCATCAAAACGTAAAAGATCTTTAAAATGACTTGCAATTTAACTACAGTGTAAGCCAAAGGAATGAATGAAATAACCTACCCTTCAGGTGTTTCATAGACACTTTTGGAATAGGACTATAAAGAATTTCTCAGATTTTATTTTGATGAGTGAAAACTTTGCTAAAAACTTCACAAAGTATTTGCTTGAAAAAGAAATTCACTTTATCAGATACTATGTGGATTTGGTTGTTCACCTGAGCAGTGCTGGAGACCAAACCCAAGGGCTCACACGTGCTAGGGAAGTGCTCTGCCTTGGAGCTACTGAGCCCTATCAACAACCTTTCTCTTTCAGACAAGGAGACAGTTAACTTCAGTCCATCGTGTCTTCCAACAAAGCAGAAAAGTTCCAAGATATTTGCAGAGTTGAAACAAAGCGTATTTTAAAAATCAAGAATGTATTGGTCTAAAGGCTTCAAAATTTAAGGATGTCAGAGTGAATACGACTTTCCTCCTATGAAAAAGATTGATGCCTGAACTTATCTAATAAATATTTATTAAGTTCTCCCCCACCCTAAACCCCTAGCAATCAATTGGTATATCATTCACTTCAATCCCATGCTGTGAAATCTGAACAATCATCATCTCATCTATATTTTTTTGTTTTTCTTTAATCAAAAGATTGGAGAATATAATTCCAATAAAATCTGAGATCTCGTGAAGAAATATTCAAACAAGCTTGGCTGACAATAATTCCAAGACAACATGACATTAAGAAGCCAAGACCTCTCCTCTCTGTGTTGACCCCAATGGGCCTTCAAACCATTATTTCTCTTCTCACGTTTAGCACGATAATTAAGGTAGCAGAAGCATCTCGGGGTCTGAGGTGATTATAAATTAATTTAAAATCCCATTGTTATTCACATTGTTATCCACATTGTTATAAGTACAACATTACTGTTTCTTATCCTTTAAGGTACTAAATAAAAAAAAGTTTTGAGTTTTCTTCTGGAATTTTTCTCTAGTGTCTCATATATTTCTCAAAAATCACTTTATCAAATTATGATTAACTCTCGAAAAATGTACATTTTAATTTCTCTGACTTTATACATCTCGATGAGTTTCGAGATAGTATATGCCCATGACATATCGCCAAACTTCATGCTTTAGTAACTTCCAAAAAGTTGTTATTATCGCTTGGGAGTGTGTATGTGTGCAGTAAGATTAAGCATAAGCACTACTGTTTTAATAAAATTTTAAATATATGATACAATATTGTTGACTGTTGCCACTCTGCTACACTATGGATCTCTAGGACTTACTTACCTTGCCTAATTAAACCTTTGTACAATTTGACTAATACTTCTTCATTTCTTCTTAACTCTAACCCTTGGTAAACATGTTGTTATTTGGCTTCTGTAAAATTTACTATTTTAGATTTCTAATATAAGTGATATCGCATGCTATTTATCCATCTGTATCTGGATTATTGCATTTAGCATCTGTGTACCATATTGTAGCAAAATTTTAAATCTAGTTATTGTGCTGTTTCTATTGTATCTGCAATTCCTTTCTTGACATCTTGAACTCCTCACACTCATCCGTGACAATTAAAATTCACTTCTTCCAGACTCCTGGAAATGTTGATATTCTGACCTCCTCCCATTTTGAGAATTATTTTTCTTTTTCTGTGTTGACAACTTTGACTTTCTTAGCATGATGAACTCATATTACCTATCTGCCGAGTATTTAAAGATTTACATACACACACACACACACACACACACACACACACACACACACATACACACACTCACACATATATATATGTATGTATAGAAAACATTTTCTGACATTATTTATTCATTATTTTTTGCAACATAGTCAAGAACTAATTTGAAGTTTACCTTTTAAGTGTACAATACATATTGTTAAGTACAGTCACAAAGATGTAGAGCAGATTTCTGTAATTTATCCATGTAATACAACAAAATTTCATATTCATTATCCAACAACTTTCCATCTCCTCCCCTGCAACTCCCAGCTTTTGACTACCACCATTTTACTCTCTGTTTCTATGAGTCTGACTACTTTAAATATGAGGTTTATGTTTTGTGGAATGTCTAGCAGCAGGGCCACTAATAGCCCAAATAGCCCTTTATATGAATTACAAAAGTCTCTCTTGACCTCACAGTATAAGCACATTTTAATAAGCCCGTGAAATACATAAAACAAATGTAAAATCACTTTTGTATAAATAATACAAAATCCAAATAATAAATATAAAATCATAGGTAATAAAATTTATAACCCCAGTAGTTACAAACTCAGAATTATAACCTATAATTCATTGTATAGTAATCTTACTTTCTTAGGAGACAAAAGTATTTTAAGCAGAGCGTCAGTGCTCATTTTGTATATTTTTGTGCAGAAACAGTTGCTAGATCCGAAAGCCTTTGTCATAGCATTGTTTTAGAAGAGATTTGAGGCTTTACGATGGGTCTTCACCAACCTCTGCTACAACCATCCGGTTCTCAACTCACACCTGAAGGTTTTAGCTAAGCCAGCTAGTCATTTTTCCTGTGATCTCATGGCTTGTGTTCTCAGAATTTCTACTCTTAACTTGGTGTTTGATCCAACAATAAGCAAATACTTAATGTTTTCAACTACTTTCCTCAGAATAATTTCTCATCCAAAAGTATAAATATGTGTGTGTAATATACGATTACACTGAACTTGAGGAATTGGCGCCTGAACAAATTGCAGCGTTTTCACTTCCTCCATTCCCACCGTCTCATCTCAACACCCCTCCCTACTTCCCTTTTCCCTCTTCATAAAAATCTGCCTGTCTCCTGGCTACCATCGTTTCTCTTGCTTTTCTACTTGTTTGGACTTTTGATTCTTTAACAGCTAATCCAAAGACCTTTTCCTAAAGCCTGATCCCTTTGAGTGAGACCAACTTTGTCTTGTCCTATCCTGTGAGGCAGAAACCACACCACCATCCTCGTTCCGTCTTAGGGTCATTCCTTTTCCTTGATCTAGTGTCATTGTAATTCTTCATATAAAAAGTCATCAAAGATACTACAAAGAGCACGACATTTATGTGGCCAGTAGCTATTAACCTCACATAATGCTGTGTATAAAATGAAAGATCTGATTCTGAAATTTAGTTTTGAACCGTGGGCTAATAGGGGAGTTTGAAGTCAAGGTAATTCTTTTTTGTATTTCCTAAGTTGAATCATTGACATCAATGTAAAGATAAAATGTTTCAGCATCTATGGTGTAGACCTTGTAAATATGATTACTTATAGTGTAAAATAATTTGGCACAATTTTGCTATTTTCTAAGACATTTTACTTCACTTAAAACATTGAGTCAAAATGAAAATTTACAAAATTAATGCCTAAGAGGATAATTCAAAAATACTTTTAGCTTACATTCTGTAATTTACATTGTTATAAATATCATCCAAGTTTCTGTGAGTGCACACACTGCATTTAATTGGGTTCTAAGGGTATAATGATAGTAACCAGACTTTCTCATTGTGGATTCTGCAACGGTTTCAAATTTGCATTTGATAAAAGTTTTTTGAAATATTTCCATATTTTGTTAAAGCCAAAGGATAGTAATTACATAACCCTTGAATGAATTTATAAAAGAAAAACACTAAGTCATAGTAAACCAGTTGTTTACAACCAAATTTAAGGAATACAGCAAACAGTTTATAATATGTTAGAAATTTTTCAAGAATCTTTTGTAGCATATTATTTTGTTTTCCAGTTTTCCAATTCAGACAATTTAGGATGCTAGGATTCAATTTTTCCTGGCAGAGAGAGATTCTATTATTTATATGTAATTTCATATACCTGCACACACATACACACGCACGCACGCACACGCACAAAGATATACATACATCTTCTTTAGAATCTAGTTCAGAATGCCTTCTCCCAATTAACATGAAATATTACAACATTGTTTATTGTCAGTGTTTGTATTTTACATGAAAATGTCAGTCTAATGCTCTCATATTTGGATTCATTTTTCTGCTAAGTGGGGAAAATTCTCATCATGCATGCATGCATGCGAAGTTTCTTGGACAAATTTTTGGAGGATGAGTCAGTATTGCCCTGCCAATAACTGAATCATGTATTATGAGTTCAAACACAGTACACCAGTGTTTTTCTGATTAGTATATAATGTCTTCATTGCATTACTGACAATTGTAACCATTCAATTTTTAAACAATGAAACTGTTGCTAAGTACTTAACTCTGTTCACCTTTACTAATATACTATAAACGCTACCAAATGTGTATCTAATCTCATATTTTGGTTGACTTTTAGATCCCAAAATATCTTAAAACTGATCAGTGAATTTGTTTGCTTGCTTATTTGCAGAGGTCTCTACACATTCTTGGCTAGCCTTGAATTCGTTATGTAGCCCGGGCTGGATTTCAACGTGCTATCCTTCACTCTCAATGTCCCAAGTGCTGAGATTACAGGTATGACCCACCACACTCAGCTTTATTAATAGAAAAAAATTAGTGCATAATAAGTTTTGTAGGCTTATTAGTACTATCTTTAAAAGTGTAATTTCTTACTTACCCAAGCTATGTGCTTGGATCAGTGAACAATACGCTTGCTATGATAAATCTCTTGCGATTTTTGGTTCCTCTTTTTCTTAAAATTCTGCAGTGATTATTTTCATATAGATTTTCAATAAATTCGCCCCATTCTTCATTTATATTCTGTGATCCTTTTCTACTGATACTAGGAACTTCGAGCCGCTTTTATTTTTTCTAGTTTTCCTTTCATTTATTTCAAAATTTTACTTAGTGATTGCAATAGTTTTGTTTACTTACACAACATTTTCTAGTTTTGTAGAGCAATGATCTAAAAAACTTCGATATTTAATTTAATATTACTTTTGTTTTATATTATTTAGAGCAATTTTAAATGTAATTCAGGTAAGTTGCTAAACTTACTAAGAGTTGAGTTTTACACTAAAAATTGGTAAGCTTTGCTGATTGACGTGAGCTGGGGGTGGTTCGAGAATTTAGTTGAAAAATGTAAGAGATATATCCATATTTGCCACAATAGATTCATGTAATTCAAGATTCTATTCAAATTCTCCTCTGGATTGAGCTAGCTAGAGATATCCTAATTGGATGCAAGCAAAAGAATCTAAACTAGTGTAAAAAGGTTATAGTTTGGGTATGCAACCTAAGGTACACTCATGTTCAGATTGCCTCCTATAAGTGAACTCCAAATCCAATTATTAATATTTCATAAGTCTGTAAACTGCAAAACTGTTCTGCCTTTAAATCTCTCTGTATAAGTTTTTTCCCCTTGGAAAAGTAAAGTGAATGGGTATCTTGCATGTCAGAGGGCAGAAATGATTCCCCACTTCTATAGCGTTTCTGTGCACTCAGTTTAAGTGCAGATCGTAACATTAACTCAAAACAACATGTTGGTATTTGGAAGGCTGTTGCTTAAAATCTTTTCTTCCATTTATTCAATGGTTTCTCAATAAATCAGCTGCATTCACTATGCAGTAAAGTGTTTCTGTGAAGCAATAGATCGATTGAGTTAGCATCCCAACTTTGTTCTTCTTTGTAAAATGTGATATTAAATAAAATTATATTTTTATGGTTATATTGCTTAAAGAACTATCATGCAATATCTTTGATTTACTAATCTAATTTATACCCATATAAACTACTACTTCCAGCTGAATTTATCTCCTTTAGTCATCACTGTCATGTCCAAATGCCAGTTTGGTAGCTCTCTGGAATAACACTATTTTTTTAAATCTTGAAAGAGCAAAGACAACTTCACAAATAAGATATTTGTTACATATCTTCGGAGAGATTTTCAAACTATGAGCAGAGGTATTTGGACAGTTACTAGACTTTTCAGGTTGTGAGTCTTTTTTACAGCTGATGAACAGAGATCTTTCATCACATTGCTTCACCTACGATCAGAGTGAATGTGTGCACTGTTTTTTCATTTTAAATGTTAGAGCACACTCTTTTTTTTTTTTTTCATTGCCCCATTACAAATGAATTTTTGGAAAAAAACCACTACTTTAGCTGTTAGTATAGGAAGCTGATGGAATAATACTTATCTTATTATTTGATTTTTTTCCAAGATGTGTTAATACAACGTGTAGAAAAACAGTGGTAGCGTTAGGGATATGTTAGGTAATACTTTGGTAATTTCTGTTAAAAATGAGGAAATTGAGTGGCTTATAGTGTACTGTTCCCTGGATAGTGATATATATACTGCACATTTTTCAAGAGTCCATGCCAACTTTGGATGACAGACTTCTTTGTAAAATATAGTCCAAGAGCAAACCAAACCTCAAAATCACAGAATAAGTTAGAACTGAGTGAGATATTGTCACCACATATGGATGACAGAATTGTCTGAACTACACATCTGGCAAGTGGCTTGGGCTTACTTTAAGAAAAAGAATTATGGCAAAAGAACATTAGAATATTTGATAGTGTCTCCATTAGCATTGTTTCTGTTTCCAAACTTCCGGAATTGTTCCTTCGCAGAGGGATGGAATCACCATGTTTCTGGCAATTACCTCCCAGTTTTTAGCTTTAGAGCTGTCTACTTCTTTTGCTGTTGCTGTGGATGAGACTAGAAGGGAGGTCCTAAAGAAGAATTTTACAAAAGCAGATTCAGATAAAAATTGGTCACAATAAAATAAACATGCCATGCTTATAAAATAGTCTAAAAGGCAGTGGGGGTGAGCAGTTTGAGTGAAGCAAAATAAAGTAAAAGGTAGACATTCAAATTCAAAGAAGAAAACTATTATCAGTAATGAAAGGACACACAGTAATCTCAGGGCAGTGAGAAATAAGTGTGTGTGTGTGTGTGTGTGTGTGTGTGTGTGTGTGTGTGTGTGTGAAGAGAGAGAGAACCAGTTTTAGAAATTCTATATTTTTCATTTACTTGGCATTTCCTTTCGATTCAGAATCTGAGGTCCACACACATGACCAGATGTCCCCTCTCCTCTGACCTGTATATGTGCATTTTATCACAGCAATTTTGCATGGTATTGTAAGCTAATCACTCATATTTATCCAAATTGTATTTCCATCCATGACTCTGGTCATTCGCACAGTGCCTGGAGAGAACAACTGCTCATAATCATGTGCTGGAGGAATTAATATACCCTGAGATTATGATTCATATGAATCCCAAGAAAGTTAATAAAAACTGTTCTGTTTTATTTGGATTTCAAGACCCCACACTCATTGCTATTCTTCTTGTTCACTTTCACTCACTCCATGTCTGTACTCAGACATCTGGGCTTGGGGATGTCCCAAGACTCAGTCCTTACTACCTCTTCTCTCTTCTCAATCTGCAGATCTTTGAAGATCTCACTCCGTCTGAAGGCTTTGTGCCAACTAATGACTCGCAAACGTGCAGCTGCAGCCCAGACTTCTCTGCAGAGGTCTAGCCACAAACATCAATCTGCTTCTCTTAGAAGTCTCCTTGGCACCTGTAATGAGCATCTTACACTTCACCATACACGCATGACTTCCAGCCCACCATGGCTGTTTAAACAACAGCAATTCAATCTTCACACTTACAGACTGGATCAGAGGAGTTATACAATCTTTCGTATCCTATATTCAATATGGCAGCAGCCATACTCATCTCTACTTTGAAAGTACATCCAAGATTTGACAGCTCTTGTCCCAACTGGTGTCACCCTTACAAGATTCCTTGTTGGTGGTTTTCTGCAGTCTCTCCAGCCCCATTTATTTACTCCCAATGTAGCAGCCATAATGATCCAGCTGAAATGAAATGAGATCTGTGCTGAACCTTTCCCAGTGCATCTCATACTGCTGATCAAGGCAAGAGCTATCAAGAAGCCTACAGACCCCGTGGCCTGGTCCTGCTCCGGCCCACCTGCCAACCTGCAGCATCTTCTGCTGCTATCTTTTCAGCACTAGGCCCTCTGACTCCTTGAAATCTTTCTTTTCATCCTTTCTTGATTTCCCATCCTAAAAAGCAAGTCTTTTCTGCAAGCTTTTTCTTTTTTATAACCACTGAACATTCTTGAAGACCAAATGATACTTAAAAATGTTATTGTCTGTTTCCTTCTGCTAGAAGATAAGTCTAGGAGGCCAAGAATTTTTATTTTGCTCAAGTTATCTCCATGTCTTGAGTAGTATTTGGCTGCAAATAAGTGTTCAAGAAACATTCATTCACTAAATAATGTGAAAACTTCATTTGTTCCTTTGCTTACTTATTCAAGAATGCTATCCAGGACTCTGTTCCCAGGACTGTTCCACGCTGTTTATTTCAAGCCTCCTGCTGTAACTTATCTCTAGGTCTTAGGCCAGTAGTTACATTTAGCTGGTGTTGAGCACGATGCAATGAATCACCCCTTGTTCTTATTCCCTCTGGTTCATTGTGCATGTTTCTTCATCTGTCCTCCAGTTGTTCCTTAGCTGTCGTGGTTTGTGCCTTCTCTCTTCATTTAGCATCATTCCTTTTTGGAGAGGAACGCCAAAGTGACTAATCATTCAATTGAAGTACCGAGAAGAGAAAGCCCCATGTTTCAGACCGAACTTGAAAGCAATAGGAAGCAAGTTCTTTGGCCTCTAATGCTTGTAAGTGTCCAGGTCCTTCTCAAATTTTAACATACTTCCTTTTAATAATACTAAGGTTAAAGTAAAGTTAATGGCCATTCTGCATTAACCTTTGAGATCACTGATTACTAATAATTAAATCGGCAATTCAATTTCTGCCAGAAAAAAATCTCTTTCTAACTCCATAATAACCATCATCCTCTAGAAGAACTTCATCTGGTCAAAAGATAGAAAGAAAGCAATTGGTTAAATTTTTTAATTTCTAAATTATTTTGTTCTTCCTCTGTGTTGTCTCTCAGCCTGCTTCTATGGCTGTTTGGAATGTGGAGCACACTTGAAAGTTCCCCAGCTACCTGCTTCCTTGGTGTTAGTGCAAGTGCAAGTGCACTTCTTCATTCCTCATTCATTCTCCACATCAGCTTTCTTTGGTTGCAATTTCCAGAAATGAAACAAAATTAGCTCATCAGAAATTAATGAATTAATTTGTTGAATAGCACAAATTAGCTCATAAATTTAAAAAGATGAGGGACTAATACCTGTTTTTCTTTAAAACTAGGGGCTCGATATCAATCTATATAAGAACAAAAATAAGTGAATATTCTCTTTAAAGTGGCGTCGTTGAGTGGATGTGCTGAAACTATTGTGCCCATGGAAGACAGACTGTGCGTGCCCTGCCTAGGTAGGGACCTTCGCCTTGCACCTTCCCTTAGCCACCTGAAACCTCAGAGCCAGTCGGCCATCTTTGCTTTCTTAGACTGCCTTGGGAGTCCCGTCCTGTCCTCCCAGGATACATCAATCAGGGGGAATAAACCTTTCAGACCTTCCTTGGATGTGTTGTAACATAAAGCTCAATGTCAGAACTAGACTCTGGGTGAGGACACATCCTACACTTGCAAGGTCGCTGCAACACGCCCTTAGTAGCAAGTCTTACATAATCACAGTGTAATGAGCAAAATCCGGACACTGACACTGATAAACTATCATTATCTAATCTACCGGCCTTATTCTGATGTCTCAACATGCCCCAGTCATGTTCCCAAAAGTCTGAGAAAATTTTGGCAGGTACTATTCATCAGATGACCTATATTATTAGCTTCCTTCATCTGGAAGAGCTCCAGAGTATTTCCTTGTCCTTCCTGACAGCAACATTTTTGAAGAGTTACACTTAGTTATTTTGTAGAATGTTTTTCAATCTGGGTTTGATGTTCCTTCTTAGTTAAATACAGGTTCTGATGTATTAGAAGGTTCTAATGTATTAAAAGTTCCCTTTGTTTGTTTTCTGTTGGTTTTTATGCGCTTCTGACCCTAACAAGAGTTTCTTCTTCCTCCTCCTCCTCCTCCTCCTCTTCTTCTTCTTCTTCTTCTTCTTCCATCTCTCTGGGAGAAACAAATTCCAATACAAATCCAGACTTAAGCTTGTAATATCCAGGGCTGAGACAAGATCCAGACACAATTTTTGAATTTTCTCTTTTTCTACTGATCTTAAGAAGATGGTGAATAAATAAAAGTAACTCACAAACTGTTGCACCCTTTGTATTTTGGAAAAATTTTTTAAAACCCTCCTCTCTTGAGAGAGTCTTACATGGGATTTTGCCCAAGAGATGCCATTTTAAAGTCTCCTCTTACATGAATCTGTTTCTGTCTCTTGGTTAAGTTATCCCAGAATCTAAAAGAACTACCAAAAACTAAAACAAATAGAAGAGGATATATAGTAACTGCAATATTATTATTAGGGATTGTAATAATTAAGTATTGCTTGTAATGACCCCATTTTAATGTAGGTCTTTATAAATTATTTATAACAGATATGTTCCTTACGAAACCACAAAATAATTATTTTCATTAATAAAAACCTTGTCCATAACTAAAGCTGTCTCTTTCTAATAATTATACTCTTTCTCTTTAAAGTGAAGCTCTTGAAAGTGTATCGGCCCGATGTCCATCTCTCTTCCTTTTGGGTTCTTCTGTGATGATCGCAGCATCATTTTTCTACCCACTTCCTCCTTCCGGGCCCGAATGAACAAAGTTCTCCGTGACTTGCTTCCCCACCCGATGATAGGCTTCCAGACACCCCGATTAGTCCAGCTAACTTGGTTCGCACTTGCCCACGATGATCCAGTGTCCTATGTAGCCCATTCCTCTCTTCTAGGCTAGGGAATGTTGGGCACACTCACTCGTCCACTTCTCTACCCAAGGTCACAGGCGCTGCGGTGTCAATCACCACCACCTTTATGCCCTTGACTTGCTTGGTGTCAGTATCTAACTCAGATGGGAATCTTAAGGTTCCCCAGGTACCTGAGTCATTCCAGCCCCTTCCTTGCTCCCCACGCTGAAGCTCTGCCAAGTCACCCTGTGTGAGGCTCCGCTCTCTCAGAACTGTGCCTGAGACTACAGACATGGAGAACAGGAGGAGAGGAAAACCCAGCAACACACTTCTTCGCTTTGGGAAGTTTGGGATGAAATCCACATACCAGTCTCTCTTAGGCGTTTTTTTCATTCAGTGTCATCTAATTTCAAAGATAAACAAGCTGTTTTAAAAGCATACACTGTTTATTTGATATTTGGAGCAAATTCTATTTCATTATTACTTAACTGTCTTTTCTTTGATAATGTCAATAACAATTAATCATGAAATAAAATAGATGGCCTGAAGAGAAATACAGAGTAAAATTTTATCTTTATCCAATTTGTATATAATGAAATTTCAGCAAGAGAAAATGAGCGTATAGTAAATTTAACGTTACAAAAATAAATAATAGGTTTTTATTTAACTCCATTAATTTTTTAAGTGGAGAAGTTTTACTTCAATATTATTCCATTGCAAAAATATTACTTTATCTTAGTGACTTTACCTTAGAAATTTATTTAAAAAACTTCGTCAAGGTTGGTTCTCTTCTGATCATCATATTCAAGAGAGGATATGGCTAGATTTGTACTTTATTGTTTTATCTTATGTATTTATTTTTTGAGATGGGGTTTTGGTCTATAGTGAAGACTACTCCTGTACTTGCTACGTAGCCCAGGTTGGCCGGCCTGAAGACATGGCAATCCTTCTGATTCATCCTCCTGAGTGCCGGTATTACAGGTATGGACCACCATTCCCAGTGTAGATGGGTCTGGGGAATCAAACCCGGGGCCTTATGCTTACTAGGCACAATCTCATAACTGACCTATGCCTCCAGCCCTCAACTTTTCTTTATTTACAGCTAGTCAAAGGATATTTTCCATCAAGTCTGAAATCTAAATTCCTATTTTAAGCTAAGGCTTAGGGAAAGTCTTAAAAATAGTGTGAAGTTTGCCATTGATCTGTAACAATCTCATTTCATTGTATCTTCCAAGATTTTAGTTCTACCTACTAGATTTTAAACATCTACCCACTTGAAAATTTTCTACTAAGTGTCTTCATGATTATATATACTTGTTAATTATAAATTACTATTATTTGCTACATTATTCTGAGGTTTTCTTTCTGCAATTTTTTTTCTTCTGGAAAAAATGGACAAAATGGCTGACAAATAAAAACATTATGACTTTTTGCTTTATTGAGCTAAAATACCGAGTTCTTAGTGAAAACTGTGACACTAAAATCTTGCTCCTTTGACTTCTTCTGGCGAGTCTGATAGTGTTCCTGAGTTGCTCCTCACACCCGATATCTACTTTATAGCGATTTCCTTCTGTTCTGTTGTTGCACCGATGTCATCCTAGTCTCCAGGGGTGGGTCTTTAAGGAGTCACTGAATAAGAACAGTTTGAGTTTGCCTCCAGATATCTGCAAACATGTTGAAGCTAAATTAATTTATCTAAGTCTACAAGCAATAAGCAGGATAATCCCAAAACAGGAAAATCTCATTCATCGGAGAGCAACGTGTTAGCTGATCTTCTTGGGTTCACGTTACCTATTAGATCACACAAGACTTCAAAGTTGGAGATAAACATTTCAAAATGTGTCTACACTACCTGCTCAGCTTCTTAAAGAGTAGTGAAGCTTCTATGGAAAGTCTTCCCCGGTTAGATCTTTATTTTACAACACTTTCTATGAAGGGTGAGACCAAAAAAAAAAAAAAAAAAATCTTTCCTCAAAGCTCCAAAAGCTGACACAACTGAAGAAATACTTCCAGCAGAATGACTTTGGCAGAAATTTTAGGGAATGGCTGTTTACAACATCAAGAAAGAATTTGAGTTAAATTGTTGAATGTTACTCTGAGCATCAATGAGAACCCTGGTTGTAGTTACACCATAATTACACCCCTTAACATAGAATGTAAATAAAAATTCTCTGGAAATGCATATGTGAACCGGCATTGGAAGGATTTATACTAGACAGAATTGGGACTCAGATGGATCAGGACCCAAAGACAGGGATAGATGATCTCCTTCTATGGACCCTGATGCACATAGAAGAAAAAAATAATGACGAGAAGAAAATATTGGTAAAAATCAACATCGTCGATGTATAGCAAATTCGCAAATATCAACAGGGACACGTGACAGTCTTTCCATTTATTCTAATATTGTTGCTTGGCCGGCACTTTTTCCAAATGATTTGAAAGCTAATTTAGCAAAGATAAGAGAACCTCTCGACATCAAAGATAAACCTTCCTATAGTTTGACAAGAAGGAAAAAAAAGTAGCCAAGGCAAATGTCATAACTTCGTGGTTTTACAAATCTTCACCAAATAACAAAAGGTAAAGAAAAGAAAAAGTTGAGAACTTAACTTATTCAAAATCAATAATTTACTTGCTTCATGTTTTGCTGAAGACTGCAAGATAACGAGGCAAATGCTGCATCACCCAGAGCTGTAGTCAGCTTTAAAATGAAAAGGAAACTCACAAATCCCTGAGTGTGCGACATTGAACAACTTTCCTACTTAGGAAAAAGAGCCACAGGAGAAATTCCACTGAAACTCAACGAAGAAAGCTACTGATAGAATCTACCTAGAGCAGATGAGTAAGGAGAGGAGAAGAGGGCGACATCCGACATGGTTTATTTCACACAATTAGGTTCTTATCTCTACCCGGTCTTCCCTTCTTCCGTGGTCACAGAGAGGACATGTCATTGAAAAAACAAAGAAAATTTTCAGAGTTGTAATCACTTTCAAATTCCAACCCAGTTTTGAAGGAACATTTTGCTACAATTTAACGTTATTCCTTCTGAAAGGAAATTAATTTCGTATCTTTGGGAAAAGTGTATCAAACGAACATAGGAACGCTATTTATAAAACAAAAATGTTTTCGAATGACTAACGACAAGGATAATTGTAGTATTGACGGAGAGGTGAGCTATGCACAAGATTGAACAGTCAATTCCTACTCTTACCCAGCAATAATCTTTACTCTCGCCTGTCAGGGTCCAGCCAAGCGAGAGGCTCGGACAGTGCAGAAAGGCCTGCACTTTCTCACGCATCTCCCAGGTTCCATATTTCCCGTGTTGTAGATCAAACAGTCAACTGACGTCACCAAGAATTCTTATGAGATTCCTCGCACAGCAAAGAGTGTTTAACTCATTAAATATTTTTGTGTTATACCTCAAGAGTGTGGTGGATAGTTTAGGTAAAATTCTCTAGGGATTCACGTCTTTAGATCACGAGTTTGTTCGTTGTATGTAACACTCCCCTGGAAGATCTGTTCCTCCTTACAAATACCACCAGCTTATTTACCTGGCAGCCCAGTTGAAGGACCTGCCTTCTTTTCTTGTTCCCAAGGGCACACCTTGTTCCTAGTAAGAGAATGAGGGTCTCCGGCCAGCTTCTGGAATTCCTTCCTGTCAGTAACACTTTCAGTGTCTCACAAATGTAAAAAAATGAATAGATATGTTCATGTCACTCATAACATTTTTAGAAAAGAACTCTTTGAGGAGTCTCTCTTTTATTCCTGGGAAGACTGACTACGTCCCCACAACAGTGACCAATATAAGACAGGCAAGAAATAGCAGTAAATTTGGCTGAGACTCATAAACACAATCTTAATTGACTTAAAATCCCCTAAAATGTCGATATAATGTTTCTTCTAGATGCTTTCCAATTTCTTCACAAATGAAAATATTTCACTAAATCAATAAACTTGTTACAAATTTCTATTCTATTTGGTAAAGTATTCTGAGAATTTTCTTCTGTAAATATTTGAGAAAATCAGGCCCAGCATTCTGGGATGCTGAGGCAGGAGGATGACAAGTTTGAGCTCAACTTGGTCCACTTACCTACTTAGTGAGATCCTGTCTCAGAAAAAAAGGAGTGGGAGATGGAGAGAAATGGGGGTGTTGGGAAGGCTGTGGGTTCCATTCCCAGCACTAAAAAATAAATAAAAGATAGATAAATAGATAGATAGATAGATAGATAGATAGATAGATAGATAGATAGATAGACAAGCTGGTTCTTAGTAAAATTTGAAGTAGACATTAAAATATTACTCTGTTTTTCTTTGTTTGGTGAATGTTAGTAGACTGATGTTTCATGATGGCAAAAATATTCCACTCCATATTTCTTTGAAATTTTGAGAGTAACTGTGTACCAGCTGATGATTTAACAAGCATCCTGCAAACCACTACAAATTTTTCCAACTTTCTGCAAAACATAAGAATAAATATTTATGTAAAAATTTTTGTCACACTAAAAATTTGTGCTTAAATCCTGTGATTACATTGAAATAGCAATAGTTGTATAAATAATCATGCAGTAACAAGTAAGTACATTTTAATAAAAACAAACATTGTAAAGGTACACTTTGAACAACTTCTAAGCCAAATTATTTATGGAACATTCTATTCTCCTGACTTATTGCTCAATTTTAAAATAATTTCTACTTCTGGGAAGACTGCCACTGACCTCACAAAAGAGACCAACAGAGTGATATGACAGAAATAATGCAAAAGGTATATTTCAAATTGGATAAAATATTTCATGCATGCGCTAAAATTATCCACAATACCACTGGAATACTTCCTAATAGTATATGTTTCCATTGCATGTATAATCTTATAAAACTTCACTGTGATTACATTGCTCAGTACTTCTAAATATCTAAAATAGACTGCACAAAAATTTCCAGTAACACTTGCGCCATCAAAATAGAATTTGACAAAAAAACACAACTATGTGCCCTCCACTGGAATTCCAATAGACTATGAAAATGACCAGTCTAACCACAGACTATTAGTCTAGTCCCCAATGACTGATATTTGAACTCAGTATGCAAAACATCTCAAAGTATCCTACACCCTGGGAAATATTTTCCAACAAGCTTTCCAAAGCAAAAATACTTCCTCCTCATCTCTTACTGTCCTTATTTGTCAATATTGCTTGTTCATATTAACAGTAACTTCAGCTGACTTTTCTCAATCCACCATTTTTTTGAAAATTCATTCTTTCTTTCAACATGCATTTATTAAATATCTTCTAAATGCCAGAATTCAAGATAAAATATGTGATTTATTCCTTTAAGAAGATAACCCCAGAAGGAAAGGAGGACAAGTAAATAATAAGTTCTAACCCAGATGCTCCTTGAAGATGCAAGTGTCTACTAGAATGTTTTCTCTGAATGCTTGGGGGTTTGAAGGGTGGTACGCCTTGGAAGGCTCTTGCTCCCACAAGGATTCAGGAATATCCAACCCATGACTTGCAGGCTGCACGGGGCCCTAGACAGCTAGTGTCATGGCTGCAAAAGATAGTAAACTTTTAACAATGTTATATGATATTAGTTATTTTTAGGACTCAATGACACAGTACCTGAGCATAGACTGTACAGGTGACAATGGAAGGCTCTGTAGGGTACAGCACATCCCTGTGTTAAGACTATATCCCGTATCCACCACACACCGTCAACCGAATCAAAGTCGATGTGGCTCGAACCTTATGTGTGCTTGTGCCACTCAGTAAATAAAACACAAAGGTGACAAGTAGCAGTGTTTCAGCTACCTACACCTGTGTGCCTGGGAAGACACCCAGGCATCTGTTGTTATGAATTAGACTTGAATCTCTTCTTATTCATTAGTCTTGAGCTTGTTGTGTTGTTTTGTAAAATCATATAATAAATTAAAATATAAAAGAAAATTTTCTTACTTACATAACTATACTATTTATATATGGCTCAAAACAATTGTGCCTTCCACCATTGTAGCCTGTGTAAGTACAAAGGTGGTATGTACATGCATTGAATTGCATTTTCATTTGAGAAAGCCACTTTAGCCTAAAATCAAAGATTGAAGGGCCAATTAATAATACTAATTTGGATGATTTTTTAAAAAGGAAGAAATTGTAAGTGTGGAAGATAGATAGGAATGATTGTCCCAGTTGTGTGTCACAGAACACCACCTTGATTAGTCATCCTGCCAGAAAGTATTCACGTAGAACACTCATCTTTATTTACTAGGCCATAATAGTGAGCATTGGGTAGAAAAATATTTGTGAGCCAAACTAAAGGTAGTGTCTTTGATAATAAAAACTTGAAGCAAAAATTTTATTATCCTTCCAAAAACCACAGTGGGAAAATACTGTAGGGGGAACTACATAAATTTCCACAAGTCGACCCATGTTTATACTCATCTTCTATTTCTTCCAGGTTCAAATAATAGATGACTTTACATAATAATAACTATAGATTGATAACTAAGAAAAGCAAATGTCCAGAAAACCCAAAGTCTTCCAAAGTGATCCAGAACTGGCATAGTTCATTTAACAAACATACCGAGGACCTGGCTCTTCTTAAACAAAACCAAGCACAAGTTTCTAAGGCAGGAAACATTATCTTAAAAGGAATACAGTGACCACGCCCTCGACCGCTGCCTTTGCATTCCTACACCTCCTAGTTTTCTCCTTCTCTGAGTGTCGCTATAAGTTTCACAGATGGCAGAATGGGATTGAAACAGACACTGCTGTGGGGTCAGATCAAGAGGGTCAGCACTCACGTGAGCCCCGCGGGTGATGTGTTTCTAGGAAGGAAGTGTAGGGACAGAGCACAGCATATCATATTTGTGAATGACAAGGCGGTGGTAGTTCCATTCGGGCTCCATTCAGAATTTCCCCACCCAGAGGAAGGAAGGAGAAGAGGAGTCAATAGACCAGAGGAGCGGAGCTCCAATGGTTTCTCTCGCAAAGCTTTCCAAGTTATTTTGATTGACTAAGGCATCTAAGTACAACCTGCTGATCCCATTGTCAGCACAGCTCGGAAAGTTTCCCCAAAGAGGACTCCTCTGCTCATTTGCTCCAGCGACTGAATTTTTGGGGTGGCTTGGTGGCATCGAGCTTAGATAGCAGGGCAGGGGAGGGAAAAGGCCTGAAGATGCCACGGTGATGAGGGTTGTATGGCCATAGAGCTGGTATCGTGATTTGGAGAGATTCATTGGAGCCCTGCTCACACAACTTTGGAGTGTAAGTCACAAAATGCTTATATTGAACTAGCGAATCTATGGCATATAATAGGAATTTGAGGGAGGAGGGTCATCTCTGCCACCTCTACATCATCAGTAGCACCATCACGTTCCTTCATGAAGGACGTTACTCTAACTCCCAGGCTCAATTATTTCCAGCTGAACTGCTTGATTTTCTAGTTTCCCAAGTAAGATTATGCAAACAAGAGAGAAGCAGCAGAATTTCCTCATGGCCTGAGGACTAAGAAGGACGCAGCAGCTTCTCTTGCCAGCCCAGCCCCTACGCCAGATTGCACCAGCCCAGGACAAAGTCCATAAATGTAGCTGGTGGCCATGGCAGCCACCCTGCTCTGGAGTGGATTCATCCCAAGGTGCACTGTGGTTACCCTTTGTATTTTTTTAAATTTTAAGCTGCAGCACTGAAGACATTTCGACAATTCACTAACCTACCCTTGAAGGGAAAAACCAGCCATGGATAGGCTGTGGGAGGATCAGAATGTTGAAAAATAGTCACCACAGGGACAACGCCTTGGCTGAGACTTTTATAAATAATTCAGTTATTATTCTGTGTGCCTTTTTCATCTTTCTCTCTTTACCTCCCACCCAAGTGGAAGCAAGGATTCTATTACCAAGTGAGGTTTGAGAGATAGGAACCCCCAAACTGATGGTGCCTAATTTAATTTTCTTTGAAACACAATGTTGCTCTGTAAACAGATTCTGAACCAGTCGCTCGTGATTGCATCAAAATCAAAACCAAAATACCTTTCAAACGTCAAGGAAAATAAATTTAAGTAAAACAAAAGACCAAGAGAATGATGTAATCCACAGCTGAGTCATTGGTAATGTTAATATTCTCAGTACATATTATTATTGTCATTATCTTCTTATTGAATTCTATTCTTATACTCACCCACATATCAATTTAGCACACTTTTATCTTAGTAACTTAATGTGCGTTTAAGTTCCTGATGTCCTAGAATATAATGCAAATAAAAGATATCTTTTTTTATGCTACAGATGATGCACAAAGTCATGAATCCGGGCAAAAGTACATAGTTAGTGATCTAGCAGACATCAGTCTGTTCACTTCTTGATTATTTACTGTGCGCCCAATAGTTACCAAAGATGATCAGGCAAAGCCGACTGGACCGCGGAGCAGGAGACAGATCCTGGATTCCACCGGCCACCCCATGATGTTCGCTCGAACTCAAAATTCTAAGTGGGCTTTGCCCACTCATCATGTCCAGCACGTTACTATGAGGGAGGTTTGAGAGACGCGATATATTTTAAGACAGCTGTGCACGTTAAAGGAGAGTGGATGGGGTTTCATCAACTTGTCTGAATTCCTTCTAAACACCTGTGTTAGGGAACGCCACCTTCATAAGCATGAGATCATCTCCGTATTCTCTGCCTGTAATTTTGCAAAAGGGTGCGCCAACTCTGGGTGGGACCTGACCTCAGGCCTCAGGCGCTTGCTTGAGGCTGCCTGCGTTTGATCGCGTTCGTCGTTTATCAAGCTTATTAAGCTGAGGAGGAGAACGGGGATCCACTCATAAGACTGACGATTTCTCTTCCAAATGAACTTGTAAAGAAAGCAAAGCAGTTTTAAAACAAACACATGTGCAAGGGCACACGGAGGTGGAAGGTTTGGCACAACATAAAAAAATAATAATAAAGCCTAGAACTGTTTTTCTTCAGACTCCAGTCATTATTAAACAGTTAAAGCAAATGTAATAAAACGAGCTCAGGTGTGACTTTGTGACCCAACCCCGAGGACTGTTTTTAAAGTAAAGATTTGAAACATTTCAGGGTACTTTTCCTACCACTTCATCTGGAAGGTGGATGTGAAAAAGAATTATTCAAATCAGGGAGATTTCGCTTTTTTTCATTTTTTTATTTATTTTTAACGTCCAGTGAAATTAACTCCTTTTGTTTTATATTTCTACGAGTTTGACAATTGATAGAGTCTGTTATGTAACATCACTGAAAAGATACAGGGTCGATTCACCAACCCACAATCTCCCTCACTGTGAACTGCTTGGTCTGCCCCTTCCCCAGCCTCACGTCCTGGCAGTCGCCGTGGCTCTCCCTTCCCATGAAACACACAGGCAGCGATACACGTCTTTGGGATCCAAGCTTATTGCATGTAGAGTGATTCATCTGAGATTCACCTGAGTTGAATCAGCCGTATATCCCTCTGTGTTACGGTGGATCGGCCCATTCACAGTTTATCCCTAATTAAAGAACATCTGGATTATTTCCAGATTGGGCACCAAGCCTGAATAAAGCTGCTATAAATATTTGCATACAGCTTTTTGTGTAAAACAAATTTTTAATTCTCTTGGACAGATTAATAAAAGTATGTCTGACACGAATCACAAGAATTACATTATCTCCCTTTTGGCTTTCCGTTTCACTGATTCTATCTCCAACCATATTCATCTTACTTTAATTCCATGTACTGCAGGCTTTATTTCAGTCATCATATTTGGGATAAGTAGTACTTCCTCTTTTTCTCTTTTCACAACCACTTTTCTTTCCTTATTGCTTTTAAAATTTTCTCTCAATACACTTGTTTGTGTTAGTCTTGGCTTATTTGTTCTAGCATTGGTCTATACTACTGAGCTGTGGGATTTTTCTCAAGGTAGTTTCACACCTAGGATGTTGAGTCATTGCATATCATCCTATATTAAATATAGGATGATATTTATATATAGGTGGGAGGCCCCCTCCGGTATTTAATATAGGACGACATTCACTTTTGCACCATGAAATCCAGATGCTCTGTCCATTATCCTGTAGGAAATAAATATGCCCCAATAATGCAACACCTGGATTTTTATCTTTAAAGACACACAGAGTGAAGTTACGTGTTTTCTTGCTTCTCTCTCTATCTTTAGCTCCCTTTCCCCACGCGTGTTGATATCTGCTGCCATATCTCTATGTCTCTGTGCCTGGGGGGATGTAGACAGACAAGAGGGAGAGAGTCTCTGGAGGCAACTCATAGCCTGAGTATCATGAACGTGGGCAGAGAAGCTCATCAAGTCTTACTTTCCTCTTTTCTAGAAAGGGTATAATATTACCCAACACACAGGATCCTTCGTGATGATCAAGTTGTATAATGAACATCAAGTGTCTGGCATAGGGCCCGACATGTAACAGGAATGTTAAAAACCAGTTCCTTCATACACCAAAGCAAACACTGCTCACAATCCTTGATTTTGAAATTCACTTAAGTTGGAGAAAAACACTGTGGCTTCATAACTAGAGATAAGACTTATTAGTGAAATACATTTGGGATAGGTTATAGTTGGGATAAGCAACTCATTCACAGATACTCAATGAAGCATAATTTATTTATAGAGCCTCTTTCTTGAAAATATAGGCTTATTTAAAAAGAGAGGAGGAAGAAATGAGAATACTGGATATTTGAGGTAAGAGAGGCAAAGGTGCGGGAAATGCTTACTTACTTTAACTTGAACTTTTTTTCTGAAAATGGTTATATGTCCCCAAGTCCAGTTTAAAATATTTTTTCTGGGGAATACCAGTTTTTAGGCAGCATATTACCATCATGTGTCATAGTAAAAATGAACCTGCACTCTCAAATACGCTTTTCTGGTTCTCCCTATCATAGACACAGACTTTATTTTGAATTATATCCTAAGACCAGTTGTGGTATAATAAATCTTTATTGTAGTAGGACTTGAAATCTTTCCTTTTCCAAACAAAGATAATGTTCCTCCGGAGCTAATCAGTGCAATTCCTGGCTCAGAGATAAGAGGAAAATTTTGAGTTTTCAGTTGGCAATGACTCAAACGTGGGCTGTCAATCAATGCGAGTCTCGGGGGCACATTAGCTTCAGAGAGAGTGACTCTGGTAATGGCACTTGTGGATTTTGTGACTCCTGTGACAGTCGTCTGTCCTTGACAACTCAAATCTGCAGTATCCCCAGCACTGCTCCAGATCATTCATAAATGTGATGAACTGTCCAATTTTTTTTCTTCTGCAAGTACTTGTTAAATTTATCAACTTTTAAAATAAAGTCTAAGGTAACACTGATATCAACTTTGCAATACGGCTTTCAAGACCGTAGGTGGAAACCGTGCAGGAATGTTCCCGAGTTCATGTTGTCCTGCAAAGTGACCTTCCTCACACTCCTTTTTCTTTTGTCTTATAATGGTTCCATGCGTGGAGCATTCCTTTCTATTATGTTAGAAGTGCTTTGGGGAAGCAGCAAGGAATGGTCTGGTGCAAATTTTTCTATGTCATGAGTTTCTGGAAGACAGAAAGTACAATTTATTTATTACAGTATCCCTTCATCAGTGAGGGAGACTTATTCAACATGTTTCAGGCTTTGTCTCAAGTGTCAAAAATCCCATGACAAAATGAATTTCCTGCCTGCTGGGTGGGACACGGTAAGGACGGAGAACATCTGAAAACTCTGGTGTATCTGGCAGAGTTGCAAAGATCTATTCTTCATCCAGAATCGACTGAGTCAGAAACTGTGGCGGGTGTCCCGGGAACTAGACCACATAAACTTTTGTGGGTTAGAGATTGTGTCTGTTCTTCTTTTTTATTCCCAATGCTAAGCACAAATCCTGAGGCATTTGCTAAATTCAATCATTCCAAAAATATTTGAGTGACTTCTATGGACCAGATGTTGTTCCAGTCACTTTTATCCAAGAACAAAACAGACAAAATTCCTCTCTGTTATGGAGTTTGGGCGAGGAAGGAAGGGAATTAAACAAAACATAATGAGAGGGATGGTATAGTATGGTGGAAATCAATATGCTGCCAGGGATGGAATCAGAGCAGGGAAAGGAGATGATGGAAATCAGGAAGGAAGGATGCCACGTTCAGGTGCCATAACAGACGTTCTTGAGAAGGCAACTTTTGGGAAAGCATTTGAAGGAGGTTGGGAAAGATGTTGGTAGATACCTGGAGCAGAACAAACCCTGGAATAGAAAGTGGCTAGAGCAAATGCAATTACCCAGAAGTGTTCTGGTCACATGTGAGTCCCTGCAGACATCCTTATGGGTCCCGTCTCAGGCAGAGGAATGAAGAGACAGAACGAGAGGCTCCAAGGGACAGCTCATGAGCAAACACGTAGGCCACTGTATGGATTTTATGGAAAGAATGAGTCAATGATTGATGAGCTAATAGATATAAAATTGCTACTCTCTCATGTGGCAGACACTAAACAAAGATATTCAGAGGGCGCTCAGAGGGGAGTTTATTGTAAGAATTTAGATTCTGTTTTAATATTAGATATCTTCATTCATATCACCAATGGCTAGTGAAAATTAAAGATGATTCTAATAACAACAGGGCTCTCTCTGTTTTCTTTTGGCTTAATATATGACTATCCTTAAATGAGAAAATTCTTCTATTCTACATTTTTATAGTAATAACTAATTAATCAACATGGCAGAATTAGGATTAAAGCCCTGGCTCCTTTTTTTTCAGTCAAAAATTCCTTCCATTAGCTCACATTGTCTCAAAATATACAGGATGTCTAATAAATCACATCTGTAATTTCAAGGACCATAAAAAACCATGGCCCTAATGTGACTGCCCTAATACTGACTCTACCAGGAAAATATATTTTTTAAAAGGATCTAGCACACAGAATTTGCCACATTGACATTTTGTAAGGTTCCAATAAAAATTCTTCCCAAAGTATCAGACGTTAGTCTACAGGCAATTCATCCATGGCCATGACCGTTTCACATATTTCATGAGATTATATAAATTTGTCGACTATAGAATAACTATAACTTTGTAAACAAACAAACAAGTAAAAATATTAGAAAAAGAAAGGCAAAAACTGTATTTCAAAAAGAAGGAACTGGAGAGAGAAATTTTCAGAACATGGTAACAGAGACAGCACAGGAAATTCTCTTATTTTCAACCTAATGATTTTATATGAAATTGCCAAACTAATTTCAGAGAGTCTGAATATTTTTAAACTCTGCATGATAGTGGATTGTTGCACTTTGTGGTCATTTACTTACATTAGTGTGATAAAAGGTATACTGGAACTAAAATGTGATATCTTAGAACCATCTGTTGATGCTTGACACCCGTATATCGATGTGTTTCAGTGGTATTTTAAAGGACGTTTTCATCCTTCAGGTTTTATGATGTTTTTAAAACTAACTGGAAGATTTGGAAAATGTAATAGCTTGTGTTTATTTCACTTTAAATAAGGTTGTGTCTTACTGTTTGCTCCATTCTCTGTTCCATGTGAATAGCCTTCAATACTGAAATCTTTTCTCACCCCACCATTAGTGAGCATTATTCTCCTAAAATAATTTCTTAACTCACCATGTACTAAGGAATTGAGCTAACTTGGCCACTCTTAAAATCATCTACATCATCAGAATACATATAAAATGATCATGAACACATGTAAGATCCCTCTCACCTCATATAGCTACAAATTCTTAATTTGCCTTATATTAATATCTTAAATATCTTACAATATAGTATGGAAATGTGTTATTCAGATGCTTGATGCTTATGTTTTTCCTAAGAGCAATCCTGGGAAATACATCATCGAACCTCTATATGTATATTAAAACATATTTTGTTTCCGGTGTGAATTTTAGACTTTTTCTACCTACTTCGAGACTTTAAAATCTTTGAGAAATACTTTGAGAAATAAGACGTAAAAAGCAAAAGCGAGGTATAAAAAATAGACAAAATAAGTCTTGATAGTCCAAAGCCAGCCACACAATTTCACATATTTGCAGTCTCCTGGGCATAAAAATATACAGCAGCTGTACACTCATAAGTTCAGACTTTGTAGCTTCAGCTTTTAATCTTCTGGTGTCTATAAAACCAGAATATATTATGAGCGAAAGATGTTTATGAAAAAAATCTGAATGCGATACTTAAAACGTTATGGTTTTAAAATGTGCCTTTTTAAGGGAAATTAGTTTATTTATATTCATAGACTGTACGAGTCACTGATCTGCTTTAAAATAAACTCTTGAGTGACACAAATCTCAGAGACAAATCAGTATAAGTAAATGCTCTAATAAAAACTCCCAGGAAATAGCATTTTTCTTCCTCCTGGTAAGACCCCCCTGCCCGTTCTCACTTTTCCTTACGCCTTGCCCTCTTTTCTTCTTCCTCCACGAGGAATATGTGGTTACATTTTCCCTGTTCGTGTTCGTACTTCCCACCTCTTTAATTCTCCTTCGGCTTTTCTTGGTGTGGCCTGCTCTTTAACCTCTTTTACAGCAGTCTTCCTTTCCCCTTGGTTACATTAAAATCCCTTCTGGCAAAAATCTCTCCTTTAGATGCATCAGGGCCCTTGCATGAAATGCCTGGAAAATTAATTCCATGTACGTTTTAGGAAATCTTGCTCGCAGCTGCATTTTTCCATTAGAGATGGTTTCAAAGGCTACATAAAAAACCCACAGCCAAATGAGGCAAAGTTTAAGTGAGAAAACATGTGTGCAGCATTAAGCCAAGTGACAGGAACAAGGTTACATTTTCAGAGAAGCGGAGACTTTCTGTAAATGCCTTTTAAATAAAACAAGAACATTTTTGAGCTTTGAAAAATAAGAAGGATGGCCAAGATGAAATTTGCCAAAGTAAAATTCGCATTTGCTTTGAAAGACAATTACCGCTCAGCTTAAGGACTTAGAAGCAAGACCCACGTATAGGAAGAATTTGGAATGCACTCGATGACAATGACAGAGAATAAGGACACACAGAGTATTTAGGGGGGGGTAAAACAGAGCATTCCACCAATTTACTAATATTCTTATTGACTATTTGATCATAATCGTTTTCTTCCTTAAAATCATAATCCACTCAGAACCCTGTTGTTTATGAAATCCCCACTTATTTAGCTCATTACTTCATGCAATTCTTACGACTAATACATGTTTCCTTTTTTTATTTTCAATAATGGTGCTTTCCCAATAATTTTGTGTGTGGTAGACATAAAATCATTATAAATGAACCAACATTAGTAGCAGTAGATCACTAGACGATTACCTAACATTTTCCCAATCACCCAGTGTGCAGATCGCCTTGCTGTCCTTGGTACAGGTATTGAGACCAACACTTTCTATCCTCATCTACTGTACACATGTGATAAGAAGTAATGAAATAATGACTTTACAACTTTCTATACTTCAAAATAATTTGATTTATATGCTTCTTGGATAGAATTATTGTACTTATTTGAGTGACTAAAGGGAAGTGTTTTATTCTTTAGCTCAGAGACAGAGAAGGGGAACTCTTATAAGAATATTGAAAGAAGTTGGTAGTCACTCTGACATTAAATGAGTGGTCATTTTGGCCTTATGCCAACAAATGTTTACCACCATGCTGGGCTTCACAGGTCAACTGAAAAGGAATTGGATATAAAATAATCACTTGACTTATAAAGAGAAAGATAGATCTTAATTACCAAAAAAAAATTTTTTTCAAGAGAAAGTAGCAGGCAATGAGGAAAATAATTCACTTAAACCTTCATGATCATCTTGCATTTCTGCTAATTCATAAAGACCAAATATGAAATATGAGTTGTTTGGAGAAACCATCTCCCACTTCACCACCTCAGACCCAATCAGTTTGAATTGAAAGCTTGAATTAAAAGTATGAAGGGCCTAGGTATCTTGTGCACAAAATGCTAAACTTCATTGTAAACCTTAAATTTTGCTCTTACACATATCAATAAAATAGGGAAAAATAAAATAAAATAGAAGTATAAAGGAGACCCCCTCTCTCCAGTGACTTGAAAACTTTCTCCAATAACTGATAGTTAAAGCCCTTTTTTATTTCTATTCTGAAATATGTGAGGGACTACAGTAGTTTGGAGCAAGTCCAAACGGTTAAAAACTGTCAAAGACATATATAGAGAGTAGGTCTGAAATTCCCACCTAAGCCAGAACACTGCGCTCTAGCGACTGGAGAGGGCGGTGTGCAGTGGAGGACCCCGGGATAGGGCAGACGTCCTGACAGACAAAAACAGGGTCAGGATGAGAGCATGAAAGCAGTTAGTTGCCATCATATAACTACAACATATATGAGCTCTATGTAGGATCAATATTAAGAAATAGGCATTGGCAGTATTGGAAGAAGACAATTTTGCAATTTCTGTCTATTCTTTCATTTGTTTAATTTTAAAATTATTTTCTCTAAGTAACCTATGCTCCAAAAATCAAATAAAGGTGTGAAACTGCCAAAAATAACCAAACCAAAGCTCTGTTACACTCTGATCTTTCCATCTTTACCTAATCCCTTAACTCATCTAGTGATTGATATTTGTCTTCATACTTTTAAATAACATGTGCCCCTTAGCTCGTGAAGTTGATGTCATTTGTGGTCTAAGGTCATCAGCCACTTTTAATTAGAACAGTTGAGGATTCTTAGTCCTGTCCTAGGCTTTCCCTGTTCTCCATATCTGATGTTATCATAATTTTTGGCGTAAGTCATAATTTTAAGCTAAAATTTTAGTCTCTCATATACTTCCACTGTTACCTTATATATTTGCAAGTACTTTTTAAGCACTCAGATTCAGATTTGGTTTTTTTTTTTGGAAGCAAGATACTTCCTAGGTGATGTATGGCCTGGCTAGCTCTCCATTTGGGATGTCAGCAACAATTGACAGTGAATAACTACACTCATTAATTCATAAAAAATTGCAAAATGTTGACATTCTACTTATAGTATTGCTTTCTTGTAAGTTGAAAACGCATTAAGACAAGTTTGCCTTTACAAATCATTTTCCTACAATATAGATTAAATAAGAAATTCATAGTATGTTAATTATTTCCCTGAATATGCCAACTTTCAGTTCAGTGAGTTAGTTTCTTTGTTTCTTCTAAAGATAATTAATAAATTACCAATTGATATCATCATAAACACATCAATTTAAATAGATCTGATATATTTCACATGTCCAAGGATGCTGTGGGATGCGATGAGTAACTTCAAACTGTGAGAAATTTTGCAGGAAAAATTATTGTCTTCTGTTATACAAAAATAAAGTCAAAGAAAAAACAAAAATAAATGATGGGGAAACCTGTAGGGTTAAGGAAAACTTTAAAATATGTGAATATATTTCAATGAATTATTGGTGTTTGGATTCTGATTTTTAAAATACAGTAAGATTTCAAGAATGAAAAAGAGAATAAATAGTCACGGAGAAATTGGAGAAAGGTGAACAGCAATGGAACACTAAGAAGTGATTGTCGAAGTCAGGTGCAAGCGTCGCTATGTATGGACAAGGCCCTGGGCCCAGCCCCCAGCTCGTCTCCCCTCGTGGGCCCTGTATGTTGTGTCTTCTCGTAGTTGTGGAGCATATCCTTCTGAAGTTTCCCAAGAAAAAGTGCATAAAGGATAAGTTTTCAGTCATTTTTGTCTGAAAATATCTTTATTGTGTTTTTATACTAACTGATAAAGTGGCTAGCTACAAAATTTTGGACTGGAAATAATCTTCATCATAAAAGCCCCTCTCCCAATGTTTTGTAATATCTCATTATGTAAGAAATCTGATACTACTCTGCCACTTGTTCTCGCAGTCTTCCTGCGTGACCTATTTATTTTCTTTGGAAAGAAAAAGGAAGCAGCACGTCAAAAATAAAAAGCTAGAGTCTTCATCTGAGCAGTATGAATTTTCCCGTAAGGTACATTGTCGTATAATTAATATAATATCTTCTCACATCATACTTAGCATAATGATTTTAGGTTTTTTATATAAAATGGAGACTGAGGGATTTTTTTCTTTTGATAGGTCTTATTAAAGTCTAGCAAAAAAAAAAATAGGATCAAATTCTTGTTGAGTTGAATGCCGGATTGCAATTCCATAACATTCCATTTGAAACCTCATAGGTAATGTATGTCAACTAAAATTAGAGTCACATGTATACAAAAAGTTGATTTTGTGGAGGAGAAATCTTAAAAACTATTCAAAATTTTCTGGAAATGAAGTGTGTCAAAATGCATAAAATTGCTCATCATAATATAAGCTTGCCATAATTTAAGTTTCATTTCAGTTGCTGTCATGGTTTCAGACGTGGCACAGAGAAGTTGACTTTTTCCTTAAAGATATATGTTTAACTCATTGAACTAAGAAATCAAATCCACCAAAAATGGTGTCTGTGAGTGATTTTTTACCTTCAACTTAAGGCACAAATTTTTGTTTTGTTTCCAAAACAAAATTTTTGTTTGATTCACTTGATTTCATTTTACAAATGGTAAATTCCTTTTTTTTTTTTAATTTTAAGAAGTTTTGCATTCAATGAAGTTTCCCTTTTGGACGCAGGTTATTCACACATAGTATTTTTGATTCCTCTATGTAATTAAAATACACAGGATATGTATAGACTGATAATGCTATTTTGTATACATAAAAACAAGCTTGTTTCTCACCATTGTTATTAATATATACCTGCCATACATAGTATTTACAATGAACTTGAGTATTTTATGCACATACATATCACATCAATATTACAATCCCTTCCCCTCCCCGTTTTTGGCCTCCCACACCCTCCCAATCCACGCCCCCCCCCCCCCCCCCCCCCCCCCCCCCCCCCCCCCCCCAACTCCCACTATCACACCCATTTGGTTCTACAGAATGTCTATATTCTGGTTTCCAAAATGAGAGAAACGGTGAGATATTTAACATATTTAATCTTTCCATCTGACTCACCTCAACACTCAAATCACCACTTTTTAACTCAGTTTCTCATCCTTATAATGGGCTGCAGTGGTCATATCATGATACCTCTTCTCTGGGTCCAGGAGAGCCCTTTATTGGGACAATTTGCCAAAGTTCTTTTTTTTCTGTATCTTACTATATCTTTGTTGAGATTCTCTAACACAGTCTCACCCACATAAAAAAGAACTACAACAATAAATTCGTAAGGCTAGAAAATGTGAGAAAGAAAAAGAGATGTTAAATTTCATACTCCTTAGCTGGGTGCTGGAAGGTAAATGTTTGCACATCCAAAAGTCATTCAGATTATCATTACATCGATCAGTTTTCTTAGGATAAGTTTAAATCTAGGACCAAATAAGTGAATCACTACATTTAAGAAACTTAAACCTATGTCATTTAAATATACTGCCCTTAAAGCAATATAGTGGCATGTTTAGTTATTTCAGATTTTTTTAACTTTCATAAATTATTTACTCATACTTCACTAATTACCAACATTTTTCCAGATTTAATTTGTCATTTAATCTACCTATCCACCCATCAATTCATGCATATGTATTTTTAAAGATTTGGAGGGAGGGGTGGGTAGGGGGAGGGACAAAAGGAGAGTGGGAAAGTCCTTGTCACCTTGACAAGATACGTAGGTACACAAAATGCTAAACTTCATTGTAAACCTTAAATTTTGCACTTATACATATCAATAAAATGGGGGGAAATATTTTATATCAATTCTCCAGATTGAATATAATTATATTTTTCAAACTAATATACTATTAAAAATAATAAAATGTTTTCATGACCAAGAACCCCTAAAGAAATTGTGACCACTAGGCCAGCACTGCAGAAAATACTTGAAGAAATCTTTGAGAGAAGCAGAGAGACAAGCAGCATCAAAAAACATAGAGGAAAGGAAACACCTAAAGAGAAAGTGTAACAACAAAATAGTTTGGTATTTGAATCATTTGATTGGTATGCTACTAAAATAGTACCAACTGTCTCATAAAATCTGTAAAACTTCCTCCCCTCATATTATTTTCAAAGAATAAATTTTTTCAGCATTTTCCTCCAGCTAAACTGTCTTGCTTCAGAAAATTAAGTTGTGTCTCCATAACCAGCATCCATACTATTAAGGAATTATTAGAATTGACAATGATTCCATCTCTTGGACCTTACAAAATCCACATATTTCATGTGATTTGCATGATATTAGCCATTATGAAGCTTTTGCATGAAAATTTTCTTGATGCAACATGCAGTAATATTTTATTAAACATAAGTTACAGATGGTAATTTCATCATTTCCTTTTAATTTTATAAATCCATTTTACCAGTAATTGCCATCATACTAAATTATATTGAAAAAGGTTAAAGCAAACTGCTTTAGTGTAGTTTTTACTGTATCACATAAATAAAGATATTTAGATGTATTTTTTCATGGTGCCAAGGAAGCCATTTCTTCAATGATACTATATTTGTTATCAATATCACTAATAAAAGTGACAAGGTGAGCCCCAGTTAGAATAAACACTTATATCCATGCCAAAGCATAAAATTTGAAAGCAACAGATTTATTCTCCAAATCTCTTTTGATTTTCATGCTTTTTGTTAATTAGCTCAGATGTAGTCTGATAAGACAGACCAATTTTAGAAAAATCCTCTTTTATTTTTAATCAGGACAAACTGTATCTCCCATATCTTCCATGTATTGTTCAATAAGTTGGTCATCAGAAAATAGTAATAATTTTTTGCAGTTAGATTTACTACCATATAACCAGTTTCTACAATAGTGTCCAATTGAGTTGTAACTTTTTAAAAATAATTGTTGAAATGATAGACTATTCTTTAGTTACATCATTTTCTCTTTACCAAATATCCCATGATATGCATTACATTTGGTGGTTTGCTTTGCATATAATGTCTTTTCAAAGTGTGAACTTGGAAACTGGTATCATTTTCCTACAAGTTAAGTATAATGCCTTAGTACACGTCTGTCACTTTTTTCATTGAACAGTCTTCCTTCCCTCACTACTTTTCTTCCTGTTGTTTTGGGTGTGTGGAGGATTCAATGTGACAATGTTGAAGTCATACTGAAACTTAAAAAAATAATTAGTAAGTAATGATTTGTTTTTCTAGGATTACCAATGTCATGTATGTAATTGTAATAATATAAGCAAAAAAACTATTTGATACAGCTTTGTATTTTCTATACTACATCTCTGAAAATTATTTTAACTTATGAAATTGTTTTATGAAGTAATACAAGCCAAAATTTAGTAATTAAATAAGAATTTTCTTGAGACAGGGTCTTGCTCTGTAGTCCAGGCTGGCCCTGAACTCACTATGTAGCTCAGGCTGGACCCAGACTCACAGTAATCCTCCTGTCTTGGACTCTCCAGTGCTGGGATTACAGGCGTGTATCTCCACACCCAGCTTTATATGCTGCTGGAAAATTGAACTCAGGGCCCTGCACTCACAAGGCAAGGGCTTTAACTGCTGTGCCATTCCTCCAGCCCCTTAAATAAGAAAATTTACATGCCTACTTAACATCAATAAATACTTATTTTCAGAGGTATTTTGAGATTGACGTTAACAGTATAAAATCAATATGATAGAGCGGCATTGTTTCTCCACACTGGACCATCAAAGGTTGTTGTCAGAAGCATCAGAAGGGTGGCAGCAGCCACCTCTGTGCCAGCCTCCCAAGTTCTGCACGAGGTTGTCATGTCAGGCCATTATCCAGAATTAACTACAGAGGAGTCTGAGAAACGGACAACTTGCCCTTTAGACTCTGAAATTCAGCAAAACATATGGAAGAAGAAAAGAAGAGAACGTGAATGTTTATGAGCCTGTGGTGGTTTGGATCTGGACTGTGGCCCAAAAGCTTCCCGTTCCTATGGGCACTGTGTAGGTTTGGGAGGTGGGGCCTGGCTGGAAAGGGCAGATGCTTGGGGCTTGACCTGGAGATGCATACTCTGGTTCTGCCCCCCTCCCAGTCTCTCTCTGTTCCGCCATGCTGTGAGAAACTCTGTCTCCTGGGTAGGCAAGGCTCTAGCTGCAGCCCCATCTTGTGATTCCAGCGGCCCACCCATGAATGGACTGAGACCTTCTGAAACTGTGAGCTACAATAACTCTTTCCTTCCTAAGTGGTAGATGTTGGGTATTGCGTCACAGCGAGGAAAATGTAACCAAGGCAGAAATCTACCTGACTTGCGCAGTGTGGATAAAAGCAGGAGAAAAACAGGAAATGGAGTTTCAGCTGTTCATGTTTGGACATGAGCAAGACAGAGAAAATGGATGCATGATGGTGGCATGCTCGCTGCCTCTCGAGGGCTACGCATATTTACTCCTGCTCCTAACCGCCTCACCTCACTCCATAATAAAATGAACAAACAGGGAATGGGGGTAAAGGTGACAGCGGGAGAGGCAAATGATCTTGAAGGTGGACACGGCTGAGAGAAGCAGTGATTTCATTTGTTTTCACATGTCAATCAAAGCGTCCAACACATACGTAGGAGGGAATAAGCAACTGATAGGTAGGAAAATGAATAAATATACAAATAAGTAGGTTTTAACAGCAGTTTGTTGACATCTAAAGCATCTGCCTGATTCTTTTGAAGCATTGTAAGGATCAAATAAGATTAAAAATGTATTTAAATGTCAACACTTTTGAGACGCATATCATTTTTACCATCAATTTAAAAATGTTAACAAAGGAAAAAAGAGCAATATTGTTTAGAGCAATATTTTCTCTACACTTTCTTGTGGTTTTTATGGTTACATTATCTGACACTGAGTTTCCAGTTTGCAGTTATTATTAATTGAAATGAATCTACATGTGCAGCCGTGTGGTTAGTAAACAGCACAAATGCATCGACCCATGAGATATTTTTATCATTGCTAATAATATTCCTTGTTATTTTTCCTTTGTGAAGTCATCTGGTAATTGACTGGATTTCCAACCGAGAACTCCAAGAGCCAATCCAAGCGTCACTGTACGGAACAGTTACTCAGTGACGAGCCCATTCTCTTCATTCTCAATAGGGTTCAATTTATTCCGGAAACATGATTCGAGTACTTTCATGGGGCATTGAACTGTAGATGAGACAATTGCAGCCATAAAGTTCTATTTCGTGTAAGCACTAAATAGCAATAGGTTTTAGTACAAAAATTGAAATTTCTGTCAGGCTAAGTTAACCCATTTTATGGCTCTAAATAAAAGTTTCCTAAGAGCTAAACGAGAAAGGAAAAAAGTGACATTGATCATTTCATCTACAAATTATTGTGTCCTGACCTTTTCTTTAATAGTAGGTCCCATGTCAAGTAGTTTAGACAGACTAATATTTTATTTTATAAATATCAAATGATTCTCTGTTATATTTGCAAAAGTGTCCTTGCAGTACAATGATGAAAAATGTGACCGCTTCCCTAAAAGAATCTATTAATAAAAAAATAATTACTATACATTGGCAATATGATATTAATATGCTACAGAAAAATACAACAGAAACCCTCTTTTAGCCAGGAAATACTTCCTAGAGAATGTGGTACCTGAACAGGACCAGAGTTCGGGAGGTGCAGGGGCAATGTGTGGAATTTTGTGCTGTAATATTCTAAATTAAGAGAAAGGAAGTACAGAACTTTAGACAGGGAGAATGTAATCAGGCTGCGTTGTGGAGAGATCCCAGCGACTGAGTGTGGGAAGTGGGAGAAGATGGGGTAGAGCCTAAGCAGCCAGGTGAGGGACAACAGTGCTATGGGGACGGAAAGAAGAAGCGCTTTAAATATTTAAATCAGAACAATCAGCGACTCAATGGGGTGAGGGTGAGAGAGGTCGGGAATGACTCTGATGTCTCTGGCTTGGACCAGATTAGTAGGAATACAAGAGCATCCATCGTAAACATAGCTAACAAACTGAATATTTACAAATAGATATTTAATTTTACTTCTAACAAAGGCTATAAGCATAAAATGCCATTTTATCCCCCTCAAGTCAGTAAAAATGTAAATTTCATAGAATGTGTTGTGTTGACAGCAATATGAGGACATGGGACTATGTCATGGGGAGAGAGAAGGAAAAGAAATAGAATTCTGGATGCAGTGACATAAGTTAAGAGCACTTTGAGAAAGAGGCGCTCCAAGGCATCTGGGTGCAGGCAGTCCATGGTATTTTTCTTCTGTTCTATAAGCAGCTTGGGAGCTCGGGAAGATCTAGACCATCAGAGAGATGACCGGGACACTGTACAGAATTATCCCTCAGGGACCGTAAGGGGCAGAACTCCTCAAAGGAGTATAGTAAGGAGATTCTAGAAGGCTGAGTTGAAGAAGCAGGGAAACGTTAGGTCACAAAGCCCGTGGAAAATAATGTCCCACAAAAAAGTGAGTGCTAAGTGCCACCAACTTTGGGCAATCAACCCACTCGGGGAAGTGGCTATTTGGGTTCAGCGAGATGCTGGAAGAAGCAAGGTATGACGAGTGAGAAGATGCCGAACTGAGACGCTGAAGGCCTGAGTGCCAGCGGACATCCCAGGAAGAGTGGGCGCAAGGGAACGCGGGAGTGACGGCTGACACTCAGGTGACAGAGCTCTCCTGCTTTTTTTCAACATAAGAAATACAGCAGCTGCAAATGTCAAAAAAGAAAAACTGAAATAGCTGAAGTGGAATAGTGAAAAAATGTAGAATGGAATAAAGACACTCCATTGAAAGAAGCAGGAGAGGGAGGAGAGCGCAGGTGGAGGCGTGCTGGCCTCCGAAGCCGTGACTCCTACCTCAGCAAGCATGTATTATTTACCTGGCTCTGAAGATATACACACGGAGAGATTCAGGTGAAAAGAAGGAAAAATAAGTTTTGCAAACAAAGATGTGAAAAACAGAGAAAGTGAAGGTGAACCAAGTAAGCAGGACATTTATGGTTACATGAAAAAAGGGTTCATTTGGGGAGGCACTGAATTTAATAAAAATTTTCAGCTAACCTCTCTAATTGGACTTTCCTTCTAAGCTTTCTCAGCAAGTATTTTATGTCTTACCACAGGAGACTATAGGATCCGAAGCCATCTTCTTGCCCTCAGAGGAGTTAATCAACCCAAATGTTTTCTTGGTTTTTCACCCAGTGATCCGTTTATCCAGGCCAGCACTCGTTACTCAGCTGGATTTGTTTCTTAAACACCCCCAGAGAAGTGGTCAAGAGAGCTCATTTCTCTGGGCCACTTAATACCAGAGAAAAGTAGTTTCCAAGGACATAGTGAGGAATTGGTCACCCATCCTGTATCTGATGTTGCTCAACATTTCTTCATTCAAGAGAATCAGATTCTGTTTTGAAGTTATCTCTTCATGCCACAGAGGCTGAGACCAAAATAAAATAGAGCGTGCCCTTGTACAAAGAAGAAAACCTCACACAGCTTTCTGTGGTGAAGGGGAAAGATCCTCGGGAAGAAGAAAATAAGTGTGTGCCGGCTCGCACTCATGTGCTGCTTGGGCCTGGGCCCCAAGGAATCAGACTGACAATTTCATGAAAGGTTCTGATTCAACTGCTCCTTTCAAAACTACTTCAAAGGATGGTGATGAGGGATACCAAAGGGATAAAAGGTTTCTTTCAGGGCTGTGTTAATTTATTTTAGACCAAAGAGCAAATATCCCAATAGACAAGGTAGGTGATTCAATCTTTCTGATTGTAGTGACAAACCTTGCACAAAGACCAGGTCAGGAGGAAGATGGAAGAAATTCCTAATCAATTGTGCGGCAACTTGCCTATGAAGTAAGTCTCTTAAGTTACTCTAGCTGGAATGCGTGTACTGATAGTTAGGCCCAGAGAAAAGTCAACGCGAGTGAGCCCAGAGAGGAATCAGGCCAGCAAGGGCAAGTGAAAATCTTTGCTGAGCAGATGCTAATAACATCTCTTTGGGTCCAAGAGCCTGAGACAGGCAGAGGCGAAGGACGCACAAAGGACAAACAGGAGCCAACTGTTTTGACTCCAGTTAGAAAATGAACTGCACTAAGATTTAGAATCCGGTTCTAACGTGCTCCAGGTGAGGTTACCTGTGATACTGGAAGAAAGCAACTTAATGTCTCCACGTTAAAATGGTGACAGTTTATCAAGAGTAAAATGTGAAGTTGTTCAGTGATTTAAATGAGATATTAGATCTTGAGGTATTTTGTAAACTCTTGTATATTACACAGTAATTAAAGTGATAATTATAAAACTTAAACATACTGTGATGTATTAGAACTTGAGAACTATATAAATGACGGCAGTAATAAAAACACCACGAAACTACGTAGAAATTGACAAGCATGAACTCAAGGAAACTGAACAAAAATCAAACTCAGATAAAACATTACAGCAGTTCACAGGCTGAGGCTGTGACACATTTTGAAAGATGAAGTAGAAACAAAAGGACAGAGAGGAGAAATGGAAGGTAACCCTGGTTTCACCACGACTTGGTTGGTAAGGCCTTTGGAGTTAAAATCTGATGTAACCTGTTGGAGCTCTTTGTGCCTAAGCCACGCGTTATTTTTCCAAGGATAGAGATGGTAAGCTGTCTTTCACTGTTTCCATTTTATGTACATCTTTTTATCTCACTTACATAACACTGGCAATATAAAAAGATATACAATTTCACTCATTATAGAGGTAATGTAAATTAACACCATACCATTTTATACCCATCCAATGAACAAACACACAAATTTTGATGAACATATTACATTAGCCCCAGTAGGAGGACATGGTAGCTTCCGTACATGGCTGGCATTGTGAAATGCTTAATTCAGCACATTGCCATGTGTACCTACGCGTCACAAGTACAAGGTCACAAGTATTGCGTTGCTGCTAGGAAATTTATCCTAGATTTTACAAGTGTGAAACATTGAAGTACATATTCACAAAAACCTTTGCAACTTTATTGTAGAAAAGGATGGGAAGTCATTAACTGTTATTTCTAGAAGACTGGAAAATTAATTACAGAACACTGATACGGTAAAAATATGGACCTGTATAAGGAATAAAACCCACATATATTGATATAGAAAAGTGTCAAAAAATATATCATGAAATAAAATACAAACCACAGAACAGTATGTGAAGTAAGCTAATATTTGTGCAAAAAGGAGAAAGTGATGTATATATTCACGTATATATTTGTGTGCACATATATACTAAAATCTCTGAAAGAAGACATAGGAAATTAATACAGCTTATCTATTGGAGAAAGTTGTTGCTGAGCCAGACAAGGGTACAAAAGAGATTCCTTATTTTTAGATTTTTTGGTTTCTAAAACATGCTAATATACTATTATTTTGAAATTAAATAAGTGCATTTTTAAAGATAGGATTTGTGTGGAAACCTACTTTGCTCTCAGGGATGAGGGCTTCCGGGTTGGGAACTGTTTCTGGCTTCCATAGTCTCCGTGCCCAGACCAGTGCACACAGAGCCTATGGCACTTGCTTCCAAGGGCCTGCTAACTAAACACTAAATAAGAAAACCTAGTTGATTAAACTTGCTTGAAGGAAGTGCAAATATCCGGCTCTAGTTTTTAGACAGAGTTCTTTATGTGCTGAAAGGGATGTGGTGGAACAGCACAAAATAAGTAAGCAGATAAGAAAAAAAGAAAGAAAGTAGAATTTAGGCCCAATCCTGACTTTAAGTGGCACTCATTTTCTAGTGCTTTCCAGAGTTTGCCAGCTGAGGTCGTGGAGAGTAAGAGGGACAGCTTCAAAATGTGTTCCCAAAAATGACAGGCACAAGGCAGAGAGAGAGAGAAATACAAGGTTGAGGACACAGAGTTGCCTCTCTCTATTGAGATTCAAGGTGACTAGGGGTTTATTCTGTTTCAGGCAAACCATTTTTCTTAGAGACATTTTTCTTTATAAATAGTTTCAGACGTAAATCTTTATTTCATGCTTTTTTAAATGTTTAAGATTGTTTTTCTTTTCATGACTCCATTCAAAGTAGTCAACTCACATATGTTCAGTCAAGTGTGAGTGATTAGTGCTCGCTATGATCTGTGTCTTCGACTGGAATCTCAGGGGTCTCTAAAAATAGTTCTAATGTCTGCATCTCATCCCTGGATAACCAAATTTAATTGGTCTGAAGAGTGGCATATGTATTAAATCTGGAAAATTTTACCCACATGATTCCAATATGCAACAGAGTTTAAGAACTAAAGGTTTATGATGTTCTGCAGCATTTATATGGAGACAAAATACCACCTGAGTCAACCAAATGTGAAGCATATCACTTATTTTGAATAATTAATTTTTCTAGCTAAATCTCTAAGCATAAAATGTTACCCTGGCAGTGTGGGAGGCTGAGGCAAGAGGATCACAAGTTCAAACCCAGTGTTGAAGTAAACGACATCTTGCGTAGACACGCACACACCACAAAACTTTGGGGGAAAACAAGAGAGTGCTAAGTACAGAATTCAAAATGGCTGCTGCCTCTGGGGGAGAGAGAAGAAGGAACAGGATGAAAGAAAATGCATAGATGGGAGTCCTTGTCAATGAGCCAGTCTGGGTCTGAGTAACAGGCTTGTGGGCGTTCGGCGTATTATTAAAGTAGAGGCATTCAAAACTGAACATGAGTATGAACAATGGGAAGAAAACGTTCGCATTGGGACTTGCTTGGTGCAGTCAGTATAAATAGTTCAATATTACACAGTAACCCAAAGTAACCAAACACACAAAAAAAATATAAACTTTAATCTAAAAATTTGTTTCCTCGGGATGAATTTGTCATAATATTTGAGGTAAAACTAATAAAAACTTATGAAAGCACACAATTTAATGTACAGTACTTCCCAAAAACTACCATGCAAAGAAAAAATTAACAAAGTTTTGGGACACCGTATGTTGTGAACTTTATGGGTTCTGCTTCGAGATAAAGAATTATACTGGCAGAATTTAACATACTGATAACATTTGTTTCCAGCTGACATACTCCCTGAAAGGGAATCTGTCATTTTGTTTATAATGAAACATTTCCAGCTCTACCTCCAGAAAAATCAGTTTATGATAAATAAATGACATGAAAATCAGCTTCCTAGAGTAGCCCTGAATTTTGGTTTTCTCTAGCAAGTGAGGCTAAGTGAAACTAAAATCTCGTGAGAAACTAAACAAACAAAAGATGGTCCTCTCCCACGCTCTCTCCTGGTTCACCTGGCTTTACCCGCTTACTCTCTGCAATAGAAACAGAACAAAACAAACGATTCATGCCTCTGCAGAGCCTTACAGTTTGTAAGAACTTAACTTCATCTTTCACATTTATATAAACAACAACAACAAAAAAAAAAAAAAAACCAACGAAGAGCACTGAAAAATGTAGGACAAGCATTAGCTCAAATACAACCATAGACGTTTCTTACAATATGAAAAACTGGATTCAAAATGTAATACGTAGATGTGTAATTGAACATAAAAATATGTTATGCACATGTTACCTGATATTACTATCTGTGCCTACAATTTTAATATTTGTATACTGCTTTTAATTTGTGCTCATCTGCACTATTTATAGACCATCATGCTTTTTCATTTACAGGAGTGAAACAAAGTTGCCTTATAATATAAACATTTTTAGTAAAAATAAATATATTCAAACATCACAAATAGGCACAGATGTTATTTAAAGCACATGAAAGTTACAAAGATAAAACACGGACAGTTCAAATGTAGAAAAAAATGAATCATGGCACAAATATCCATGAATATTTTACTGCTCCCCAAAATGGTAAATACACATTGGTAAGCCACCTGCAACTAAATTAGCTTGACAACCACTTATTGAGGAATAATTACTGTTCTTTTTTTCTGTGTCTGCTTGAGGGCCTGGGTATTGGTGAAACAGTAACGCAAAGAACGCAGACTACCTGCTCATGGAACTTGCAGTTGAAGGACAAGGCGCACAGGCTGAGCAGGGGACCTGCGTGTCCGAGAAGAGACCAGACAGCAGTCCTTAAGGGAGGTAAGAGCAAGAGCTTCATGAAGGAGCTGCCACTCAAACTCAAAACCAGGGAAGGAGCATTCTAGGAGGAGGAGGGAACAAGATGTGCAAATACACGAGTCGCAGAGTGCACGGGTACAGCTCAGATTGGTATTAGATGAGGCTGAAGAGAGAAATTGAGTACCAAGTGGTGGAAAGACATTCCCTGCAGCTTGGAGTCCTCACGGGGAGGAAACAGAAATGGGTCCTAGATTACATAGGGCCCATTGGCCCTGGGGAGGGGTTAAATTGCAGCTGGGGAGAGAGGGTTGAGGGCTGTCACAAGATACGAGACAGAGATGACAGTGAAGATGGTAAGGGGGGTAGTGGAGGTGGGAGAGAGACCGAGAAAGCGGAGATGTAGGGGCCAGGATTCTCCGCATCGGGGCAGAGGACTCGTGTTTTTCTGGACTCTCCTGCTGCTGAACCGTGTTTCTGGACAGGCTGAAAAGCATGGCTTCAGTGACTCGGCCTTTAGGAAGGGGAGAAACCAAAGAGGTGGTAGATTTGGAGAGTGAAGAATTAGCTGCTGCCTCCATCTGAATATTTCTGGTGGTCCCAGAGTCTATAAATCAGAACTGCTCTCTACTCCCCACTTTCAGCAGTGCGAAAGTTGCCTAATTATTTTCCAGTGCTTCCTGTTTGGCCATAACATATAACCTTGACCGTCCCCCATAATGGGATGTAGATTTATTAACGCCTTTTAGTCAGTTGCCTGCAACTGTATATTTTGGCTGCCTTCCAAGTCTTTAATTCCTTTATTGATGCAATTCATAATGATTGTTGATTCTCTTTAAAAGCTTTCTGCAATCTCTGAGTTTTGGAATACTATCTGTTTCTCTCATCCATTCCTTCATTAAAATTGATTTTCTCTCAGCTTCACACATATTTTTGTATGAGGCAAAGAAGTCTAGCTAGATACCAGAACTTAAGCACCAGAGGTAGAGATGGGGAACAACTGAGGTCTGAGTAATGTTATTTTAATTGCAATTTAAACCCAAAAGGCAAAGACTTAGTAAAGGGCTGTTTTCATTACAGTTGTTCCATGCATGAAATGAACCATTACACATTGGAAAAGAAGAAATCATTCCAGGGTGGCTTAGTTATAGCAAACAAAATGAGTTCCAACAAGCTGCTTTTAGTCCTGTGGCCAAAAGAAAACTATTCTGTTGGTATTTAAGGGTTTGTTTTTAATGTGGCATTATATGTTAAAATGTTATTTCATGTTCTACTCTCTGTCTAGAACATATTTGCATTAAACAATGAGAAAATGACCAGCTGGTCTCTAGCAGTTACAGAGCCTTTATTAGAAGCAGCAGGATGGTGGCAGATGGAAATTTTAGAATGAAGTCTCACGAAGAATAGATTCAGAGCACCTCGTTGATGTGGAAACACAACCTCCAGTCAGTGAGAAAGACAGTAGGGTTGTTTATTGAGATACTGATTTGCATTTTGATTTCAGTACTTTTTTCTTGCCTCCTTACCACAGAAAAAGTTTTTAGGTGAAGTGTATGTAGCTGCAAGGTTGTCACAGGTAAGCTTATTTGTCATCTTGACTGGTTTGAAGCCAAGTAGGAGATGAGTGCCTCACATTTCTGGGTGTGCCAGGGAGTCATGCAGGCATGAACTCGTGTTCTCTACCGGGTCCATTGCCTGCTGCTCCCCTTCCGTGCCCACCAGCTACTGTGGGCTAAGCGTGTTTATTTGGCCAAACCCTTCTGCCACCATGGACCTGCCTTGGAGCCTGGTCAATCATACACTACACCTCTGAAACAGCGGGCAAAGTTAAATCTCTCCTCCTTTAAGCTGTGTATATCGTGTGTTGCGTCCCATTGACAGGAAGTCTAACCAATATTGGAAAACGATACCAGGTAAATGGGGCTGTTGCCGTGATTATAACTATCCATGTAGTTCAGATGCCTTGGGAGTAGTTTTGCGGGAGAATTTTAGGAAGGTTTGGAAAAGTGGGCAACATAAGACCTAGAATGTTAGTAACAGAGTCAGATGGGGAATTCCGACTGGAGTTTAGAGGACTAGAGTGCTAATGGGAATGTGGGCACTAGAGGACACACTCAGGAAGTTTCAGTTGGAAACTGAGAATCAGACCAGAGGCCATGAATGCTACATTCAAAGAACTTCTTTACATTTTGCTCATGTGCAAAGTCTTAGTGAAGCTGAAATTAAAGGTTGTGGATCTGGTGGAAGAAAGTTTAAGACAACTTAATTTTGAGTCTATGACATGGAATATATTAGCTGCTTTTAGTCCAATGTATAGCAGGAATAGAGAGAGAGAAATAAAAGAACAAAGTAACTTGGAAAACTGAAATTTTTACTCTAAACGAAGTTCGTGTTACTAGGCATGGTGGTAACACCATTAACACCATTAATCTCATCACTTAGAAGGCTGAAGCAGGAGGATCATAAATACGAACCCTGTATGGACAACCTTAGAAAATCTTGTCTGAAAACAAACAAAAAAAATTTAAAGAATTGGATATGCAACTTGGAGCAATGGTCCTGGATTTAATCCCCACTACTGGAGAGGTGGAGAAAACATGCTGCACGTTAAGTTGCAGCCAAAAGTCAGTGTGGCTGCTGAAGACGCTGGCTGCATTGAAGTGACACCCGATACTTGCAATGAGGAAAAGAAGAAAGATCCTTGAGAGTACCTCAGGAATTGGCAAGATGCCACCCATTGCGGGCTGAAGGGTCTGGAGAGATAAACACATCGTTTGACAAGAGAGTCCCTGAAATCCCTTTTCAAGAAAGATATCCTATTGAATTGACTTCTCTGAATCTATTTCAGTGTGTTCAGCCATTCAAGAACTCAGAGACCACGGCAGCTGTAGTCAAAGGGGGCTCAGCTACGGCATGAGCTGCAAAGGGACCTGGACGTTGCCTGTGTAATGCTGCTTTTAATGATACTCAGAGAGCAAGAGCTGTGGAGTCATGGCATCTTTCACTCAGATTTCAGAGAAAGGCTTGGGATGCCTGGCAAACAATACCCAGAGACGGGTGCATGAAGCTATGGAAATGAAGCCAAAGGTACTGAGGAGATTGCAGGGAAGTAAAGCTCTGATATCTTCATTTGTATTGGTTCTTTTTTGTATTTTCTCTGCCTTACAATGTTCAGATGTGTTGGGCAGCTTTCCGGGCCTGGAAGAACCATCTCCTCCAAGGGTGAGTATAGTAGGCAGCTTCAAGCTACCATTTAAAAAAAAAAAAAAGAAGTATTTGAAGCAATTAACTTACAAAGATAAGTAGTTTCTGAAGTCCATAGTTCTGAAGGTTCCAGGCCATTCTAATTCACTTTCCTCTCGCTGAGACACAATACACAATGCTCACAGGTGAAGGGAAGAAAGGTTTCTTTTACTCATAGTTCAGTGCTTCAGTCTGCTCACGGACAGCTGGCAATGGCAAACAGGCTTGCTGGAAGGCCCAGCAGAGGGTGCTGACTCACCCGATCGTGGCTGCAAGTAGGGTGAGGTTCACCCCCCACCTCCAGGCCCCACCTATTAACAGCAAATGAAACCCACAGATTAATCCACTTGATTCAATTAACCCCAATAATCCAGTCACTTTCCAAATACATGAGGTTCTGGAGGCACATTCCAGATCCAAACCATAACAAAAGATCAAGTGGCCTTCTTACCTTAGACCACTGTTAAGGACATTGAATATCAAGTACGGTTAATGTATACGATAAGAAACAACTCGCTTCATAAGCCAGAAACAGAGTGAGAGAGATGGGAGATGAGTAAGTTCCCACAATCCCTTTCAAAGACACATGTTCAATGACCTAAGGATCTCCCATACAGTTCTACTTCCTTAAGGTTTCATCTCATCCCAATATTGCCATCCTGGGGACTAATTCTTTAATATTGGGTCCTTAGGAACACTATCCATATTCAAACCATAAAAGCTATTACATTCTAAAAATAGTCAACAATTCTCATATATAAACCACCAAGCTAGAGCTAATATTCCCAGCCACTTCCTCTGTCTAACTTGTGCTCCACACCGTTATATCTCCTGTCACAAATCACTCTAGAGCTGGGTGCCAGGAAACTAGAAGCTGCTTCTACACCCCAGGCCCAATAGAATTATCAAAACTTGCCAACCATAAACTGAGCACTCTGCCTCCCTGACTTTTCCAGAAAAACCTAGTAAAGGCTCTAGTCTTGCCTTTTGATGAACTCTTGCCTCCTCTTGATGTTTCTATTTTGAACACAAAATTTTATTTATTTTTTTTTTGCCCCACAGTCCTGCTAGAAAGAAGAGACTTTTTCCCCCATTTTACGGATATGTATTAGTGCAAACCCTAAGGTTTGCAATGAAGTTGAGGATTTTGTGCACATATGTATCTTGTTAAGGTGACAAAGACTTTCCCATTCTCCTTTTGTCCCTCCCTCCCTGCCCTACCCCCCTGTTTCACTTTGTTTTCATTTTAAGTTCCACAAGAGTTGTGATCTGGGTCTCTCATATCAGACAGACCATTCAATACATGAAAAGATGTTCAACATCTCTAGCCATAAGAGAGATGCAAATCAAAACAACGCTAAGACACCATCTCACTCCAGAGAGATTGGCCTATGTCAACAAGTCAGATAGTGATCAGTGCTGGCGAGGCTGTGGGGAGAAAGAAGAGATTTACAAGAACAAAACACAAGGCAAATATTCTCTCTTTCCCACATGTGTGCTCTCTCTCACTCTCTGCCGCTCTCTCTAAGCCCTCTGAAAGATGAAGGGAAGAAAAAAGCCAATAAGAGGAACTTCAGACTGCAAGTCTTAAAGAATGACCAAAAAAATGGTGAGTGTTCTGGGTTATCTTTTGGTCTCATATGTCCCAGACTTAGAATAGAAGAAAAGTGTAACCAGCAAAAGCCGATAGTCTCAAACACACAAGGCCCCAGTGAAAAGTTCAAGGAAGGTGCGAAACAGAAGACATCAGCTCCATCTAGCAAAATGCCAGGGGAACGAATTGTGGCTCTATCTTCACCAACCAGCTAAGGTGAGGTTGCGATGAGGTGATGCAACTCTGTTGCAGGGATAGCATTAAAGAAAACCAAGTAGAAATCCAAAGGTTTTTTTCTCACTTTTGTTGGTAATGGGTCCCTTCCTCACTTCCTCGTGTCAGTGGAGATCATGATCATGTCCTGATGCCCCTGCTGCCCGGTAGTAACGCGGCTTCCTGTCCTCTCCTGACTACAGTTGTATCAGAGGGGGGCTAGTGAAGAGTCCAGACTTTCACCAATTACCCAGCAATAACAGTACTAATAAAGCTGTTCGTACCACAAAGTCAGTGGAAATTCTGCTACCTCCGTCCTCCACCCGATACTAAGAAGACCTCCCCGTCAGCATCCCTGGAGGCTGAATTGTGAACCTGAACTTCTCTGTCTAGCAGGAAAAAGATGAAGAAGAGCCATCTCCTTGTGTCCCTGCGAGACTAGTGTCAGAGACAATCAACAAACTGAAAAGAAGACCCAGCCCCGGAACATTAAAAGAAAAAAGTCTGAATTCCAACTAAAAATCTCAATGTATTGAAAGTCAGGAAATGCACTCAACTGGATGGAAAAGAAATAGACCGTCAGTAGAGTCCAACACAAAGGTCATAGATAAGGAAGAAATATTGGACAAAAATGTGAAAGCAAATAAATAAATGGATCAAATAAATGGATCAGTGAGCAGGTAAACCATAAACATAAATGGACCAATGATCAGTTAAGCCATAGTCATAAATGGGTCGATGATCTATTAAGTCATAATCATAAATGGGCCAATGAGTAATTAAGAATGTAACTGAAACAATAAAAATCTAGAAAGCCTTGCAAAGAAATAGGAAGGGTTTTCTTAACAAAATAATAAAGGATATAAAGAAGAATTACATGAAAAACTTGGAACCGAAACATACAGTTGAAAAAAGGTCAAGAAATTAACAGTAAAATGAAGAAGACAGAGGAATCAGTGAGCCAGAAAATAGAAGAGAAATAACTCAGTCTGAACAATGGAAAGCAACTTTAAACATAAACAAAACAAAAACTGAAAAAAAAAACAGAAAACATGACCCCGTAGCAATATATCTAACTTGTGCATCATTGAAGTTTGAGAAAAGTTGGTGGGGGAAGTAGAACCTGAAGAAGAAGTAATTGGAAATGTCCCAACTTTTAGAAGAATCCAAGGAAGATAAAACAAAGATATCCACGTGGAATACATTGTAATCAAATCAGTGAAAACAATAGACAAATGTTTTATAGCAAAAAAGGGGAAAATGACACTTTTCCTATAGGAAAAAGCAATTCAAATGACCAGATTTCTCATCAGGGACCTTGAAGGTCAGAAGGGAGTAGCGCAATATTTTTCAGACATTGAGAAAAAATGAAAATGTTAACCTAGAAGCCAACCCCCAGGGAAAACATCATTCAGGACCGAAGGAGGAAATCAAGACATTTTCAGATGAAAAGAATCTAAGAGATTTTTTTCCAAGTAATTTATAAAGAATGGCTAAGGGAAATCTAAAAAGGAAAGAAATGCTGAAATGCAAAACCTTAAAATATCAGGAAGGACAAAGGAAGAAGATAAGCAAAATATGGGTAAACACTGGGCTTCTATTCTCACCTAAGCTTTCCAAAGTATGTTTGATCCTTGAAGCAAAAAATATAATGCTTTTTGTATCACAGATGTTATTCTAAATGTATGTTAGAGAGATATTTAAAACAATTCAATTGTTAACATGTGAAGTGAATGAACGTAAAAGTGTAATGTTTGTGTAGTCCAGTTGTACTGTTAAAATGAACTCTGATGGGGCTGGAGGAAAGGCACAGCAGTTGAAGCTCTTGCCTGGCAAGTGCAAGGTTCTGGGTTCGATTCCCCAGCACCACATAAAGCTGGGCACGGTGGTGCATGTCTGTAATCCCAGCACTCAGGAGGCTGACGCAGGAGGGTTGTGAACTCCAAGGCTGCCCTGGGTGACTTTGTGAGCTCAGGGCCATTCTGGGCTACAGAGTGAGACCCTGTCTCAAAGAAAGAAAAAGAACTCTGATAAACTCTGATAAGTTCTGGACACAGGCACTTTGCAAAGTTTGAAATCTTCTATAAAAAAATGAAATGCAACTATCATACAAACCAGCAACTGAACACTATGCACCTAACCCCACACCTCCCCAAAATAACAACCTGTTCACAATATTTATATGATATCTTCCTCTATAACAATCAAGAAAAAAGACCGAGATGTCTTTCACTGGGCAAGTGAGTAAACAAACAGGTCCTGTCTTTATTATTTCTTTTTACTCTGCAGAAAAAAAGAAATTATTGATGCAACAACGGATGAATCTCAGGAGAATTATGCCTACTGGAAGAAAATAATTACAAATGGTTACATAATGTGTGTTCCATTTACATAACATTCTTCAAATGACAACTCACAAAAATTGAGAACAGATTAGCGGTTGCCCCTTTTTTAGGAGGGGAGGGGCAGGTAAGCGTGAGCGTGGCTGCAGCCGGGCCACAGGTGGCATGTGTGGACGAGGTGCACACCTTCGCTGCATCGAGGTCAGTATCCCGGTTACAGCATCGTACACGTTTTTACAAGACATTACCGCTAAGGAAAACTGAGTGAAGGATATAGCAGATTCTTTCTGTGTTATTTCTCATCAGCGTATGCAAAATTATAGTTACCTCCAAACAAAGTTGGATTTTAAAATGCAGAGTTCCAGGTGCCATGCCAGAAGGTTTGACTCAGGGGATCTAAAGGAGTGCCTTGCAATCTGCCCCTAAAAAGTTCCCAGGTAATGCCAATAGTGCTGGTGGGGATTACACTGAGAACCTCTGAGCTAGAAGTTACCAGGAAAAAAAAAAAAAAAAGCCCATGAGAGATATTTCATTCCAAAACTTTTTTATCCTTTCCCAAACCTGCCTTTTATTCCCACAGTAATAAATCTGAAAGCAGGAGACATAAGAGGGGCCAAGAGACCCAGTTCACAACTCTTAGGGAACTTAAAAAGAAAAACAAAGTGAACCAGGCGGGTAGGGCGGGGAGGGAGGGAGAGGTTAGTAGGGGGAGGAGCAAAAGGAGAGTGGAAAAGTCCTTGTCACCTCGACAAGAAAAGTGGGTGCACAGAGTGCTAAACGTCATTGTAAACCTTAAATTTTGCACTTATACATATCAATAAAATGGGGAAAAAATAAAAATAAAAAGAGGGGCCCAGAGGGGACTGAAAAGAGACCAGTTCTAGCCACAAGACGGATGTGATGAAAAAGTGTGCTGCCGCAGCAAGACCAGAATGGAGTGGCCGGAAGTCACCTGAGATCCTGGCCATTCTCTGCGACCCGGTAGATTACTATCCTGACTGGGAACGGGACATCTGTGGTAAGGACGCTGCTTTCCAGATGCTGGCGCCACAGCAGTGGCATCAGAGCCTCTTTGTAGGAGAACCGGATTTCTCTGCTTATCGCCAAGCTTCCCAGGTACTATGAGCACATTAAAGGTGGAGAAGCGCCGGGTGACAGCAGTGGTGCGCAAAAATAAAATAATCCAGAAAGGAGAACAGGGAAAGCTGCCGGCATAAACCAGTGCGGTACACCCGGGGAACCGGGAAGAGGCAGCACTTGTCTGTCTTACAGATGGGAGGCTTCGTTACCTGTTGCGGAGCACCTGCTCTGTGTCAGGTGTGCAACCTGGTACACCGTGGACTAATTCAGTCCTTACAACAGTCTTGTACGATAGCTATTATTATCTTCATCTTACCTGGGAGGAACCCAAGGTCCAGAGAAGGTAACAGCTGAATGAATACCATATTCTTGGCAGTAATCAAGCAGGGCCTCCAAACGGAGCCTGCTAACTTGCAGAGCGCAACATCACAGCTCACCTTAGATCACAGGACCACTGGAACGCCCCAGTACAGTACGTCAGAACGGAAACAGTAGGAGGAAAGGGAAGGGAAGCGAACTAAGACCAGCTGCAAAGCCAAGATGTGACAGCGAAGTCGTGCGGGAAAGTAGCTCCTCGTGTCGTGCAGCAGGGATCTCGTGCAGACAGAGGGCCAAGGCAGGTACGGCTGGAAGGAGCAGCTGAGACTCACAGGGAGGAGGTGCGCAGGACAGAGCTGCACTTACCACCGGTACTGCGAAAGCCGCCTGCTTTAAAGTAAGATGGAATTTTCTATTTGCAAAATAAAGTGGAGAGGTATAAAAATATATTTAGGAAGCTGTCCATACTTTAACAGAAGAAACAGCATATCTTCTGAGAGACATAAATTGCCGCAATAATATAAAACCACAACTCTCCAAGGAAGCCAGTGTCTTCCAATTTGTTCATTTCCAGTTTTAAACATTTGCTTTCCTAGGACGTATGTCCTATAGATAATCTAACACCCAATATAAAATCTGGCAGGAAATAGAGCTCATTAAATTTTTCCTATTGTGTTTTCTTTATCTGTCATATGCTTTAATGTGGTTTTAGTAACTGTGATGATTGTCCCTCTACTGCTAACGATAGTATGATACTGTCAACAATCCACTTGCAAGGTGATTGTTGTTCCCCTTTCCAACTCCCTCAGCGATAGGACTAAGACTATTGCGTATGACCCCTGGGTTACAGCAGGCGTGTTTTTTATGCTTGCCTCAGTTTGGACACCTTTCCAGCCCGTGAACTCAGGTCTCCGCGACTGCACAGTTGCGCTATTTCTTCTTAAGCCTTACAGTTGCTGTGTGGATGCAATGTCGTGGTGGATGTGCCTTGCCTGTTACATGGCCTTCTCTGAGAATCAGTGGTTAGCAATAGTGCAGTAGCAATGGTTGTGCTTGGGAGCGCACACGGTAGTAGCAGTATTTAAATGGAGTTCGGAAAAAAAAGAACACTTGGTATAGCTCTTGTTTTGGTCTAAATGAGTCATTTTTAGGAGTTTTACTTGTATCATCTGGAGGGAAAAATGCTAGCGTTTGACCCAAACCAAGGGGTCTCCGGTTGGCATTGTTTACCCAGGACCTGCGGCCTCCCCGCTGACTCCTCTTGCTGCGAGTCCATGCTTCTAGTAGCCCCTTAGCTGAGGCTCATTTTTTGTGTGTGTGTTGCTCTCCAGGGAGAGAACGCACTGATTTTCTCATATGCCTTCTTTAGGCTCTTTGTGGGTTTTTTAAAGCTATTATTATAACTCTGATTTACAAAACTAGAAAGGAAAGGAAACACCTTGTTTTAAAAAAAATTCATCTGAGGGGTTTATTTTCTATTTCATTCACTGGATTTTCCATTGAGTAGGGAAAAAGTGAGTACTGAGGATCTTTATCCAAGAAGCAAATATAAATGTATGCTTGGGTTTCTCTTTATGAAGGGAATTATTCAAAAATCAAGTGAAATTTAATAGTAAATAAGACATTTTTCAGAAGTCCATGCCGAGGCTGCTATCAACAATGGTTCCTAGCAGGCTGCTTTCCCCTCTCCAGGCCTCCTTTGTACATGCGAATGAAAGTTACCTAGACGATGCCACACAACATACGTAGCAGTGAGAGTAATACATGAACAGCACTCTATGTAATTTTTCCAATATTTATATTACCGTGCCATATGGAAAGAAAAATCTCCAAACTGTTCTAATTACCCAAAATGCAAACATTTGTAGAGATTTTGAAACAAACTCACGTATAGTTAGGTTGTTGTTAGTAAGGCCAGACCAATTTTCTTAGACATTCAATTTCTCCAAAGCTTGATTGATTACCTTCTATTGCAACACCGTGGCCCGCTCCTCACACATTGTGTCCTCAGCCGGTGTGGACATGGTAATTAAACTTCTAGAAAGGATTTAGTTGGTTTATCGTGTTTTATTTTAGATGAACGGGTATTAAGTGTACATAATAAGGCATACAGTGTATTATTTCAAACCTAGTATATAGCATGTCCTAGTCAGTCAGTATAATTAGCAATTCTCTCTTGATATCATTTCTTTATTCTTAGAAATTTTGAGTTTTTTAATATTTTTATTAAATATACAATAGGTTGTTTTAAATTATAATCATCCAACTGTGCTGTGAAACACAAGAAATTATCCATCTGTGTTTTGATGCTCATTGTGAAGTCTTTTGCCCTCTTCTCCTCTCTCCACCTTTACCTGCCTACAGAAATCGCTATTCTAAAACCAAGTTGACTTTTCTGGGTTCCACATATGAGAGAGAACATACAATAATTGTCTTCCTGTGCTTGGCTTATTTCCCTTAAATCAGGGTCTTCGATTTTCATTTTTTGCAGTAAGTTACAAGATTTCATTCTTTGTGGCTGAATAATATGCCATTGTGCATTGTGTATGCAGACCTTTTTTTTATCCACTCATCTGTGGACGGCACCCAGGCAGATTCCATATTTTAGCTACTGTAGATGGTGTCACAATACACAGGAGGGAACAGCTACTTCTTTGGTATGCTAATTTTATTTTCTTTGGGTATATACCCAAAAGTGGGACAGATTAGTTATACAGTAGCTCTATTTTTAGTTGCTTGAGAAATTTCCAGACTGTTCTTCATTATATCCACAATAATTTACATTCCCACCAGCAATGCAGACTGGTTCCCTTTTATTATCTGATCTTAGCAAATTTCAGTTGGGAAAGAGAAAGGAAGTTTGTGGAAGAAAATTCTATAATTACAAAATAAGACTGAAGTTATCAAAAGAAGCTTGCTACCTTGTATTGAAAACAATGGAAAGATAGAGAGCTGCTTCAAACGCTTCACTTAAGAAGTAAAAGAGTTTCCTTGGCAGATTAGAAAACATAGAGATGCTGATTTAGATGAAAATCTTCAGACCACCATGACTGCTCTCCTTGAGGGAAAGATAAAACAATAGGTCAACAAATTTGAAAAGAAGGAAGAGAGAACAAAGAAAGACAAGAGGAAGAGAAAGGAGGAGCCTGAACAAAGTGCAGAAGGCAACAAAATGAAATGAAAGAAAAAATGAGGGGCGTGGGACAGAAGTAAGAAAGGAAAGAAGAGAAAATAAAAGAGAAAATTGAAAAAACAAGAGTTGCTAACTTTTATTCTTTCCCTTCCCTTAACCTTCAATTTGTGTTGAGTGAATATTTCCTAAATCAATTAATGAAACATCCTATTCTTTTTAATAGGTGAGAATGTCAACTGTGTGAAATCACAGGTGTCCTTCCCACTTTCCTGGCTGTTTTCTCTCCAGCGTCTAGAACAGCAGCCAGCATGTAGATGACATTCTATATGTTGGCTTAAGAACCAAACGTTCATGGTGTACTTTCAAATACACTAAGGAGAGCCAGTCAGTTGGATGAGTAATCTAGTTCCCAGATTGAGTACGTTAGCAATGTGGCGAATAACTCTGTTGACAGAAGGGATTTTTCTGTGCAAGTATATTTTAGTATAATTCCCGACATGCCAACCTTGGAGATATCTCAAAAATAGCAACAAAAGTTTGTCAGTTGGATCTACGTGGTGATTCATTTCTATATCCACCCAGAAATTCCCTGCCAACCAGGAAAATGATGTTGGCGTCACAGGTAAGCAGCAATGGGAAGAGGGCACGGTCATATCGAATGTGAAGCTACCAGTGCTGAGCAAAAGAGGAAGCGAGGTGCCTCCTGGTAGTGCCTATCTTTTCCTACTTCCCCTGGAAAATGTCAAACTAGCCCACAGACACTTAGGTTAGGGTGGCCACCATGAACCCAAGTGAATAAGCACTAACACTAATAGCCATAATAGCTTCTCTTATTTTGTATATATGAGAACATAAACTCATTTACTTGTCCTAACAGTCCTGTGAGAAAACACAATTTCTTTGTAGATACTTTGCACATTTTTCTACATCTTTTAGCATTAGATACACAGAATCTACATGGTACACTAATACCATGCCTATTTTAGTAAACAAAATTGTTAGAAAAATAATATGACCATTTATTTGTGTGTTGTCCATAACTGCTTTGACATTGTAAAAAAAAAAATAGTTGTAAGGGAAGTTGGACAACAGGCCTCAGAACACAGAGAGAGGAAATAAGTTCTGCTGGTCTGCCACTCAGCAGGATGGCTGGGGCTCACACTAATCTATATTTTATGAGGATCTGGAAGCGATGCGCTCACAGGCTCCAGACTTAAAGAAATGGGAACAAGAGAAAAATGCCAATAATCCTGATGTGATCCATGCATGCTTCAGCTCTGCATTGAAATATCAGACTATACGCCATTAATAACTACAATTAATACATGTTGATGAAATAACTGTTTTTAAAAAGCAATTGGCACAGCAGTCATATGGTTCACAAAGCCAAAAATATTTACTACCTGGTAATTGCCAACCTGGCCCTGTAGCATACACAGAGGCATTCGGGGACTTCTGACTTCCTCCTTCACAGCTCTCTAAAGTTCTGCCTCTGCCTCTCCTGACATTTGATTTTGAAGAATTAGCTTAAAACTAATGGTGCAAACTTCAGAGCTAGAATCCCAAAGCACAAATTCCCTTTGCTTTACCTTGATGTACTTACTGAATTCCTCTGCGCTTAAATTGTGTTATCTGTTAGATTTCTCCCATTTCTGTCCTATTATTGCTACTTTTTGTTACTGCCTGCCTTCAGCTTTGTTTCATCAGGGACTGGAAGACCCTGGTTTGACACCATGACAGAGCTTCCAGTGGGCAAACTTGTTACCCTTCCACACAAAGCCAGAAGACTTAATCCTGCATATGTTTTCTACCTCAGTTCTTTATAGAGGGTGCACCTGCCAGGAGCCGACATCACTTGTGAATAATGAGCACCAGATAAGTGAGGGAGAAAATTAGTCTTTCTTCTCCCAGGAGTTCCTGGGAGACCCACCATGTCCCTGCTGTGAACTTCCCTCGAGCAGGATACCTATTATTCAAAGCCTTTCTGCTTTCATTGTTCACATGCCAAGTTCACAGTCAAATCATGGGATAGATACTGAAGAGTCCATATGCATCCCCCCTGAAGCATGACAGTGGAATGGGCTCTGGGTATTGTTTCTTGGATTCTACCTCTATTTTTACCAAAATTTGCTTTATTACTGTTATGATTTGGATCTGAGATGTCTCCTCAAAGCCTCACATATTTGAATGTTGTGGAGTGCCTACAAAACCATGTGCTGTTAGGAGGTGGGCCTTGTCAGAAGTGGCAGAGCATGAGGGCTTGACCTGGAAGGGACAGATAACTGGGACGTGACCTGGAAGGAACAGAACACCGAGGCCTGACCCAGAAGGGGTGGAGCATCGGTACAAGACCACATTTGCTAACCCTTCTGCTCTGTTCACGTGGCTTTCTCTCTGTCGTGCTGTGAAAAGCTTTCCTCCAGCTAGGACTCTATCCTGTGCTTCTGCCACTTCCAGCTGCCCACGAGTGGACTGAGGCCTTCCGAAACCATGAGGTAAAATAAGGTTTTCCTCCCATAAATTGTGGATGTTGAGTATTTTGCCCTAGCAATGAAAAGTCATCAAGACAAAAATCGATACCAGAAGTGGTGTTGTTGCTGTGACTTTGCCTGACCATGTGGTTTGAAAATCTTTAAAACTGATTTGCAGGAGGAGTTTGGAAAGATTTGAAGATGCCAGTTAGACAAGCCTTAGGTTGCTATGAGACAACCTTCATAGGAGGCTCTGGTTGGAGCCCAGAAAACCAAAATTTTGGGAACAAAAGTAGTACAGATTGACAATGTCAGGCTCAAGAAGCTTTAAGAAGATAGGAGGGCTTTACTGGCAATTGGTCTAAAAACCATGTCTGCTATGGGCTTGCAAAAAGTGTGTCGACATTTTGCCCTTGTCCAGAGACTGACAGAGACTGAGATTAAAGGCAGTGGACTACTTCATTTGGTGGAGGAAAATTCAAGGCAGCAAAATATTCAGGCTGTCTAATAGGTACTGTTTACAGCTCTTAGCCAGCTACACACCAAGAAACAGAAGAAAACAGATGTAAAAAGTTTACAGTTTGGAGCAAAACAGAGCATGATTGTTAAAAAGATTAGCACTAAAAATAAGCCAAGTACTTGGAATCAAAACTAAAAATATGCCTTGAGGGTGTCTCAAGAATCAATAAGATCCCACCCTATACCAATTAAGGGGTGGCAAGGCAAAATACTTTGCTTTAAAAAGAGACCCACAGTACTACAGAGTGAAACCCAGTCTCCAAAAATAAAAATAAAACAAAAATAAAAGGAGACCCTCCAAGTATTCTACATGGCAATCTTTAGAAGTAAATCCTTAAGAAATTCATCCATCTAAGAACTCAGAGGCTGCTGTGGCTGCCATGGTCCTAGGGGGCCAGACTCCTGCTCAGTCAAGGTGACACACCTTGGCAACATCCATATGGTACTGGCTTCACAGCCACTCAGATGAGTTGCAGAGTCATGAAGGTTTCCAGTTTAAAATTTGCTTGGGCCCAGTTTCTTTCTAGTCTCACATTCCTCCTGTTTGGAATAAAATGGGAATGTGCCTTTGTATGCTGGAAGTGTTAATTTTTCTTTGACTTAAAGGGGTTCACAGTTAAGAGTTTACCTTGAGTCTTAGAGAACACAGAGGACTTAGACTGGGCAGCTCTTAGAAAAGGTCTAAATGCATTTTACATACAAAGGTGGACATGAGTCTTTTGGAGGCCAGGGGCAGAATGTTATGGTTTGGTTCTGGGATGTCCCCCAAAAGTCTCATTTTGGCGGTGTTGTGGAGTGCCTATGAAACGATGTGCTGTTCAGGCGTAAGCCTGATCAGAAGGGGCAGATCACTGGACTTGACCTGGAAGGTTGTATTTTAGCCACACCCTTCCTTGCCCACTTGGCTTCGCGTCTGCCTTTCCATGCACAGCTTGCTCCTGCCACGTGCTTCCACCATAGCCAGTCACCCACGAATGGCCTGAGGCCTTATAAAACTGTGAGCTAAAATAGACTTTTCTTTCCCTAAATTGTCAATGTTGAGTATTTGCCCCAGCAACAACAACAACAACAACAACAAATTAACTAAGATAATAACCTTAACCTGTCCTTTAAACCTTTCTGTAGTTTCCTCTACTCGTCTCTAAAGTCAGGAACAATAGATAATCTCCAAGGTTTTCTTTTTTGCTATAGATTTTCATGATGTTATATCCATTATAAGGAACACTTAGGACTCACACAAATGAAGTTTATTCAAGAAGACCTTAAGTTGGCCCGAGTTAAGATGATCAACTGTCGGGAATATCCACGTAACGGCTTTTGTCTTAGAAAAAGGGATTAATGGGCCACCCTCTCAGGGCATTCTTAAAATCAAAGAGGTTCGAATTTTGTAAAGAATAAACAGAACATAGCTTGCATAGTTTTTAGATCGAGGTCAACTATTTTTTGCAAAGAAAAAAGAAATGACTCACTTTTCTTAGGAATAATTTCTGCACTTCAAGCTATATTTTAACGTAAGCATCTAGGATCATGGTGGAAGAAATATATACGACACTATATTGAAGGTATTTAAATTTTCATATTTACTCAATACTTTCAAAGCAGTAGCTTCAATGAAAGGATAAAAATGACACCCAAAGACTGAATTTGGGGCAAATTTTAAAGGCTGCTCATTCATGTGAAAAAGAAGAAAAAAGATAACATGCTGAATTGGAAAACAAAAATAGGAAAATATAGATGCTTGAATTTTAATGGCATAAAATAAAAAAACTTAAACTATTCCTGACTTGTTTTGTAAGGCCTTTATTTTCAAGCCTATTTCAAGAGAACAGGATTACAGACATCAAATTTTGGCTTGTGGGACGATATCCCTCTAACTCCATTCCTGAATAAAGAGGAAACTTACTCAGTACAGACGTTTGGGCCACAGCATTGTAATGAGTTCTGAAGACATATCCACAGGTCACAGTAAAGAGTGACATATTTAAGGCTATATTTTGCAGGTGCTATTTCAAGAGCTTTACTGCACTTGTTTAATCTTACGTATAATGAAAAAGAGATAAATTTAAAAACTTTTTTTGGTAATTAGCATGATTTGATGTAGGAGTCCCTACAAATTGATTTATGAAACTTTTTACAAGAGACGATTATCTTCCTTCCCACAGGTTTTACAGTAGATTGATATTCACCTTTTGTAGTACTGCATTTTATTTTCATTTGGCTTCCTAAATGTCTTGGACGTCATAATTGCTTAGATGTATTTACCCCTTTTGTGTATCAACGAGGGTGAGGTAAAGTATAATGGGGAGTTTATTAATTAATTGGATAAGGTATTTGATAAGGTATTTCAGTGTTCATTTACACTTACTTAAGGGATCCACTTTCAGATGGTGAGAGCCTTTATCCCTCTAACCTTTGTTTATATATAAAGATCTGTTCTTCTACACTTTGCCTCCTTCATCTTTGATTACATTCTTAGACATTGTGGGTTCTCATGCACACACATACACAAAATGATGCTTATATGTCACTCAAATGTAGTCCCGGTCAGTACTGTGGTCCAATCAGAGTGATTGTCACCTATTCCTGGAAGCGCTTGAGCCTGCCAAGCACATAACAGGGCTTCACAGACTTGACCTTATTTCACATAGTCCCTCTTGCAGCTAGAGCCTGGCACAGAAGCAGGGCTTCCTTAGGTAATTCAGGTACCCTGGGCCACCAGAGGTAGCAAATGTACTTGACATGTACTGTATGGCCCAAATTCACAACTGTAGCATATAACAGGAGCTGGGTTAATGAGTAACCTGTAGGCAGAGAGACGGACCATCTCAATGGAGATGTCTGTGGAGTTTCAAAGCTCACAAAATAAATAAACGCAACTGGAAGCCAACAATGGCTTATGGGTTATGTGTGCTAAACATATACAATTCTCACTAGGAGAAACACAGCCAGGTATCTGAGGCAGAGTTGGAGCGTGCCCTCATGTGCCAGTGGAAGGCTTGTATCTCTTATAAGCACTGCCAGCTTCCTTTGAAACTTGCATTGGCAATTTGTAACCTAAACAATGCAAGAACCACCTAGGTGTCTGTTGAGTCAAGTTCTTCTTTATTTCACTGGCTGCTGAACAGATATGGCAGAATTGGGAAGATCGTTACCACATGAATATAACCAAGCCTTTCTTACATCCCCTCTACCAAAAAAAAAATTGACAAGAGAAAGTGTTCTTTTAATATTTCTTATTACTGGAAAAGAGATTCATGCCTTTTGTTAAAACATGAATTTTATTAAAAATACACAATGCAAAACAAGGAACATAAAAAACACCAGCTGTGCTCAGGTAAGATTCATTAGTATTTCAGTTATTACACTTTCACCCTTTTTTATACGTGTCTATGACTGATTTAAAAATAGATAGTATAAATATAAAGATATAGTCTTGCCTTGTTTTTACACAGCAAAACATGATGGTCATCATTTCCAAGACATTTCTTCCAGTGTTTCACTTTTAATGGCACACGATATTGCCTTGTATAACTACTGTAATTTAATTTTAAAACCTCATTTTGTCCAACATTTGTTATGTCCAAGTGTTTTGCTGTGACAAGCAGTGCTGTACTGAACATTAAGAAGGCCCATGTCCCTTGAAACGGATTCCACTTAGTATTTCCAACTGTTCTTTTCTGCTGTTGTCTCTGTTGTAAATTAACCTTACGCCCACTTGATTGTTACGCATCTTAGTTTTTTCTTTATCTGAAACTTTACTGATGTCCCAATATGAAAGTTATAAGTTGAACTGAAAGAACTACAGCTACCCCATGCGTGAGATTTTTATATATAATGCTTCTACTTTTTTCCCTAAAGACAAAACAATCAGCTATGGAGGGAGAAGATGTGTCCCCATCTAGTGATCTTTGAAGCGATGGAATTGGCTACTTTGAGGTGATGAGTTCACATTCCTGGTTTTCAAGCAGGCTCTAAACACATCTGCTTAGGACCTAGTAAAAAGCATTCTCATTTTGTATGGGAAGTAAACTAGATTAGACTTTGTCTAGTTTTTATTGCTTTTTTAAAAATGGAAACTTTCCTACAAACTGCTCTGAATCCATGTATAAAAGAAGGCAACAGTTTATTAGCATAAATGTGGTGCTCAGTCAGTGAGAACAAGTTAAAAATGCTCACCCTCAATATGTTCAAAGACTTAGGATCTAACATATCTGTGAATAATTTTACTTGCAATGATTCTAAATTTCTGGGGAAAAGTTGAAGAGGATTGCATCTGTATGCATCCATTTCATGATGTAAATTTTGCTGTATCTTATGCAGTGATAACAGCTAGTAACAACATAAGTAGCGATCAGGGAGTATATGAGTAGTATTGTCAGTCATATTGGGGCAGTGTGTGCCCTGAGGTCAAGAGAAAGCTGACATGAGTGGGCACTAATTCTCACACAGAGAGTTCAAAGTAACATAGGGACAAGATGGAGTAAGTGGAGCCAAGTAACAGGATCAAAGTACAGGGACAGCAATCACTGAAATTCAATCTGGGGACACCGATGGCAAGGAAAGGTGCCAGAAAGGAAGAAAGTAGCTTGTTACATGGCAAATTTTGCTCTCAAGCAGGAAGTCTCTCTCTCTCTTGTTCCTACCAAAGTCATACTATAATCTCAAGTCGTGAGTAGACCAGAGCTTGAAATTATAGGTTGGTAGAAAGTTCTGTCACAAAGAGGAAGAATAGAATGCCTCTAACCCTACTGCTTTATGGATGGGAAGCTCCCAAAAAGCCGGTTCTTGCAAATGCTATTGGTTGGTCTGGCAATTCTTTAAGGGATTTTCTAGTCTGTGAACACATCCCCTCTACGATGAAAGAGCTTAGTGTGATGACAAAGAGAAACTTGGAGATTAATTTCTCTTTCATTCTAAGCAGAGATTGAATGAAATGAGTGTATTCCATAATGCTGTTTCCAGGGCAACACAGGATCAGTCCCTGATGTCTAAGAAAAGACGACGATTAAAATGGTCCTGTGTTTTCTACAATGCATGTTGTCCTCAGTCTGTGCATGTATTCATCTGAAACGATGTAAAAGCTCTCATACATGTCATTTCAAATGCAAAAGCTGCATATAATGTTTGCATATGTCTACATAGTTATGTAGTTATCTTTCAATCTTGAAGGAAATACATATAGTCATTAATTAACCACTCATGATTGGTTGTTCATTGACCTCCACTGTACTAGGTACTTACTGTTAGACATACAACTAAATGATCTCTATTCTAAGCTAAAGAAAATTATAATGTTGCTGAGGAACATAATATATATTTTTGTAATATATATTCATGAAACAATAGTTTCGTGTTAAATGTTTTGCTGTTTGTTTTCATATATGTTATGCCATTTCTTTGGCAATATTTCAGAGATTTTCCTCTCACACAGACTCAAATGTCACATTCCCCATCAAGTGTATGAGTTAGTTGGATGTGATCTAAAAGCACTGTGACTTACCCAGACATTAACATCGGAGTCAAAACTTTTGACTCAAGACCAGTTGTCTTAGTTACTTTTTTGTTGTTGTGACCCAATACCCGACATCTACAAATTTAAGGGACGAAAGGTTTAATTTAGCTCACAGTTTTGGAAGGTCACAGTCCATCAAGGGCAGCTGGCAGCAATGGAAGTACATGGCAGAGGCAGAGGTGGAGGCAGCTCCTCACAACATTATAAACAGGAAGCCAAGTCAAGGCAAGGTGAGACTAGTCCTCCAAGGAAGGCAGGAAGCAACTTATATACCCTTCCAAGTCTCATCCCAGTGATCATCCCCTCCTGGATCCGGGTGTGGAAGGTGTGGTAAACCTCCACTACATGCTCATAATCCAGTTTACATGCCTGTAGTCCAATTCACATGCCTGTAATCCACCTCTCTAGACTAGGCCCAATCCCCCAACAGCACATGGTTCCACAGAAAATCTATAGCTTTCAAATACATGAAACTTTCAGGGGACATTCCAGATCAAAACCACGATACCAATGCATTATTTTTTCAGGCCCCATTTATTCTTCCTATGCGAATAGGTATGGCAAGGCCTTTTTCCTCATTTAAAGTACATTTTAATTTTAGTTTGTCTGCTTCAATTCTGAGATTTACAAATAGCTTGAAATACTCTTTAAATATTTGAGGTCTATCATTATACAAATCAGCTTTTAAATTTAGAAAGTAGTATTTCATTTATTTATTTATTTATTTACTGAGACAAAGTCTCGCTCTATAGCCCAGGCTGGTCCTGAACTCACTATGGAGCCCCAGCTGGCCTTGGACTCACTGCAATCCTCCTGTCTCAGCCTCCTGAACACTGGGATTACAGGCATGCATCACTGTGCCCAGCTTGGGTGGTGCTGGGAAATGAAGTCATGAACTCAGGGCCTTGTACTTGTTAAGACAGCACTTTAATTGCTGTGCCATTCCTCCAGTCCCTATAAAGTAGTATTTTTAAGAAAGGATTAAAACATCTGTTCCTGATTCATTTATAATCAACTCAAATATTTACTGCAATTGTTATTTGACGCATAGATGCTTTCTGGGGACCTCAAATAGGGTAGATGTTATAGTTTATTAAAGTTAAATAAATTTACCAGTAAAATCATCATTTAGGTCTCAAACTAGTCTTTATACTATTTTATTAGATTCCAAACTTAATGAAACTGGTAATTTTTTTTTACTAAAGAAAACTTAGTCTCCATTTATATTTCTTTCCGATTTCTTATTTGCTTTGACATAGATTCACTGAATTTATTTTACACTTTCTCTTTAGAACATGCATATCATAGTTACTAAAATGACTTTTATTGTCAAAAAGGAAAATGCAAAAAGAAAAATATCACTGAGGGCTTTTTCCTTAATAGTAATAACAAGTCTTTAAATGAAACGCTCCTTTCACCGTTCAGACGTGACTGAACTTGGCATCACACCCTCTCTCAATTCACTCCATGTGTTCACTGCCCACTATTTCATTTTTAGTGCCACCATTTAAAAATTGCCTGAAATATTCCATAACAAAAGTTATCAAAGAGCTCAACATTTCAGTATCGTGTGTGTGTGTGAGTGTGTATGTCTGTGTATACCCGTGACCCCTATTTTTGATGAGGTAATATTTATCTCTTGTCTCTGTAATATCAAAGGCACCGTTAGAAAAAAATTTAAATTTTTTTAGTGCCAGGAAAGTTTAATCACTCTTGTTCATTCACTGAAGCATCTTTGTTTAAATGTGTATTAATTGAGCACAGTGTCATATACACACACTGAGATTTACAAATTACTAGCAACAAAACAGAAGATGGACAAAGTCTAAAACTTTGGGGAGTAATGAAAACAAAGCAGTCTCAGTGCAACTGCTAAGTTTCACCGAGGAGGGCACAGGTAACAGCAAGCTCTTCACTCCTTCTCCCCACTGTCTTCAGACCACAGACATCCTGACAGGGGTCACATTTGACCACTGAGTAAAGGAGGGAACAGTAGAAAACCCGAGAGCCCACCAGCCAGACTTGCCTGGGATAGGCCAGGCTTCCCGGTGGGTCTTCCTCTTTGGAAAGCAGCCCTTAGAGTTTCACAAAAAGCCCTGGTTACACTGTCTCCATCCTTGAGTAGCTCACAACCACCGTTTCCTGTTTCCACTGGATTTCTTGGCATTTATTTTTAAAGTCAAAATCAGAAAGCTTCCCATATTCTAAAAGCGTTTCTTTTACCTGAGCTATACATAAAAATACATAAAAGATACTTGACCAGATAGTCTTCATTTTTATGAAAATCCTATAATTTTAGCTTCTAAGATAGCATCTTGTGCCTTTTCTTTTTTAAAAAAAAGTCTTTTCATTTTTATTAAGAATCTGAAAATACTGGTGGGAGCACAGAGAATGAAAATTTGGGCAAGTAAGTACGTAATCTATTGGTTTTCTTTATTTTTAAGGAATTTTTGTAATTATTATTCCAGAAGCAATATATCCTGATAGATAGGTAGCACATAATTTCCAGGGCTTCAAGGAAACTCAGAAAGAACTTTTTGGCATATTTTTTAATTTACAAAAGAAAAACTTATTTAAAAATGCAAAATTCTATACTTCTGTCTTTTGTTTTGAGAGACTGATATAACTATTAAAGAAAAATGTACATAAAAGACACAAAAATGCATAATATTTAGTAAATGGTAGGTCTTACTATTCTCATTTATTCTGAGAAAGCAGAAATGTTTTCATTCCTTTTACTAGAGCCTGGACCACCTCTCAGGATAGGCCTGGGTCTCTAAATTTTATTAGGCCATGTTCCAGGACTTAAGGAGACTAGAATGTAGCTAATATTCCCAGCTTATCTGTCACACATCTATAACACATAACTTTCTGCAATTCACCATGTAGTACTCTCTTTTTTGATTTCTAATTGCTTTCCCGGCATTGAAATCCATAGCTGTGTATGTGATACATATCAATTTATCCAGCCAGTCACTCCAAGCTTTCCAGTAAGCTGAGCCCAGAAGAAAGTTTTTTTTTTCCTCCCACAAAGCCCATGATGTAATGCACACTAGCACACTCTGCCAGAGTCTATGCTCGGTTAACAAATGGCATCAGGTTTCCATTCCCCAGAAGTCCTGCTAGACAAATGATCTTTCAGGCAAGACCCTATCAATGACCAAGTCTTCAAACCAATGGAGTACTAGTTGGGGCTCGGGAGCAAATATTTGCTAAATTACACTCTAGTATCCTCAAGAAATAAGGACATCTGCAGAAAAGTTCATTTATACTTGGAGAACAAGTTACTCATGCACAGGATCAGGCTCCAAGGTTATATATTGTCTCAGGGATCCATGAAATTGTTTCTGTGCTCAGAGGGAAAAAGGAGAAACAAGGGGACAATTTTGGCTGCTATATTTGTGTTCCCTTATGGTAATGAAGAACCCTTTCTCTTTCACAACTCCTAAAATTGTTTTCGTCTTGAGGCAATTTGGGCTAATGGCCTGTGTACTGGCCTTCTGGGAGTTAATCTTAAGTTTACTGCTGACTGGTGGACCAATGGACGGCAAGCTACTCCTTTTCATTTTCAATTTCCTTTGCCTGATCCGTGAAATGGGGATAAGTATATTTGCTTCCCTACCTCGCAGTGGCCTTTGTGATTAAAGTAATTAAGTGTGTAAAGTTCACCAAAACCAAAAAGAGCTATATAAATGCTAAAAAGTATTATTATAACTAATCCCAACTGCTCGTCTGGTTAATTTCCTGCTAAACCAGACAAAAGAAGAAATCGAATTGGACTTGCAGGATGGGTGTGACTGGGGCCGGCTGTACCATGATTACTTAAGATTGTTTACAGAGACTTGCAAGTGTGATTCTTTTCCCCCAAAGACGTGCATGGCTTAAATTAAAGGGCGTTCTTTCATTCTGTGGCTATGGGAAAGATCTATTGCTGTTTTTTAATCCAAATTATGTTTGACACGATCCTCCCTTTATAGTCAGTAAGAATTGTCTCAGTGTCCACATAGATGCAATGGGAGAGACTGAAACCTTCCCTCCAGTCATTGTTCAGTTTGTTACAGGTACCTGTCATGTCCTAAGATCAATAGCAAGTTGAAAAGGCACAGCCTTTCTTTGTGGGAAATTGCGGTCCAGATGGGGAGATGACCCATCTACGGACCGTGAAATCACGAGAGCTGCAGGAGCAGTAGCACCTACGTGCCCAAGTCCCCTAACCATGAGCTTATTTTCAAAAGCCACACCATTCCCATTTAAAACATAATAACCAGGAGAGGTACAAATCTTAAAATGGGCTGATCATACTTTATGACCCGGATCCTTTTCAGCACACAGCACTTTTCCTATTCCCTCTTTCTCCACAGGAGGGACTCAGATGAAGCGTTTTCCTCAGTTCCCGTCCATGTCTTCACCTTTGTCTACTCTTTGGCTAACCTTCAATGCTTCAGATTTTGTTTACGCACTACATTCTCCTAAAACTTCTCCTGAGGCCCCAGGGCCCTCAACTGATTCTGTCACCCTGTATCTTCCCTGTCCTAGCTACTGCTGCCCAGCAATATAGTTGCCTGTTGCCTTGCATTGTGCAAAATACTGCTATGTCAGAGGCAGCAGCACATGTTCACTGCACCCGCACAGCAAATGTACAACAAACATGTTGGGAGATTAAATGTAGGAGTCAATGTGTAGCCTAGAAGCACCCAGGAGTGGAGCACTGAGTTGGTAAGTGAGTGACTTAGCTTCAAGAGTATGAAATTCTTTCTGCTTGACTTCTCTGACATCACTTTTCATCTCTACTACATTACCTCTAAATCCAAGATGTACAACTACGATGACTTTCTCATGCTACACATCCTCAACAGGTATATATTATTTATACAATAATGGTGTTCTGGCTTTTCTACAATACTACTGCAACAAAAATGCTAATTGTGTGACAAAACTTTTAGAATACTTTCAATTATAAGCTTATATTGAGTTTCTGTGTCATTCCTCTCGTTCATAAATGGGAAAACAGAGATTTATTGACATGCATGGTCACAATATTGAAATCAAATATGGTACTTTTTTCAAAAATTAACTGTATCTTGTCGTTTTCATTTTCTCTAAAAATCCATTTTGACATGGTTCCAATTTTTTTCTGTAAAAATGGCATTTTACTGCATCTAATTATGCACTTCCTGGTGCCCTACAGCTGTTCTCAGGTACTTTCAGCAATCAATCAACACGTATTGAATGCCTGATAGATAAGAGCTTGGCACCAACATGGCAGTTATGGGGGAAGAGAGAAAAAGTAGAATTGGTCTTATTCCTGGCCTCAGACAGTGTGCAGTCTAACTGAGGAATCACCTGACTTGTAAAAAAATATAAAAAATAAAAATAATTACGAAGCAAGAATAAATCCTTATCAAAAAGCTTAGGAAAACATAAAGTGATTTATCCTCTACTTCCTTACCATTCAAAGAGTAGCCTGAGTAGAATCAGCATGAAAAGGAAGTTGTAAAAAATAAAGATTCTCAGACCCATCTTTTAACTACTGAGCCACAATCTGCATTTTAGCAAGGTCCTCAGGACATTAGCACATATTTTAAAGTTTTGTAACACTGCTCTGGTAAAATGGTTGGATTTTTTTTTCTTCATTATTGTTGTTTTTGTTTCTGTTTCTGTTTTGGTGGTATTGGTAAATGAGCCCAATGCTTTTACACAAAGCTACATCCAGCTCATTTTTTATTTTTATTTTTGCTTCTGAAACAGAGCCTCACCAAACTGGCTCTTTTGTCTAGGATGTGCCCCAACTTGTGATACTTCTGCCTTAGCTTTCCAGAATACTGGGAGGATAGGCTGGCACACGGGGCCCAGATTAGAATATTTTTTCAAAATAGCCTACAGATAACCTGTGTCAGGTCACTCAGAGATACTGCTCAATGTGCAAATTCAGCTGAGATTTTTGAAATCCTAATTTTTGCTTACCAAATCCAGGAGTATATTATTATAAAAAATTTCCCAGGTGACACATAAACTCTCTAGAAGCTGAGAATTTTTTACACAACAGGATAAATGAGTTAGATTCAAATAGTTATAGAAGAGCAGTTAATTTTCACTAATATACAAATATGTATAAACACTGTAATGCATGTGTGCCCTTTGATGGAGAAGAAAAAATCAGACACCTACTTGTTTGACAACAGAAGTATAAAATTCTTAAATTTCAAAAGGGTTCTAGAATTATAATCCAATACATTTTAATTTAATTCAACAAATATTTAGCACTTAATACTGGTGAAGAATTTATTCTACTGTAATGATTTATCAGCATAATACACATTTTTTTATTGAGTGTCCAAAGCTGCACGTGAATACAGCAGTGTGATATGATGTGGACTCATTTCTCAAGGAGACTTAGTAAATGAGTGTTTTGGAGTTTTCTTAGAGTTTTGCTTGGAAGCATCATACGTCAGAAAAGGGAGAAGTGCAAAAAGATGCCTAATGTTTATGGGAATCTTCTGAAGAGTGCAATTTATGAGTAAGTACCTTGCATTAGAAGAGGTAATTATCATATTGAATCAGTTTTTTATATTTTAATTATATAATTCCATGTATACTAATTATATATAATTCCACATTCATCATTGATACTAAATACAAATATTTTAGCTTTTACTGTTACTAATCTTTGTTTCCTATTTGTAACAAGTGAAGCATGCAAATTTAAACTACAAAGACAGGAAGCTCTAAAAACTCATTTGCTTAAAAACAACCAAGTCTATATTTTTTTGCAGTTTTTGTGGCTATTTAGAAAAGCAGCAAATACAGTGGAAATCGTTCAGGGACTCAGCTGAGGAAGGCTCCTTCCTAAAGCAGGTTTCCAAAACTGGAGAATCAGAAAGAAGGAGATCGTGCCTACGCCCGCTCCAGAGGCTTCTGCCCGGAGTTGGCCTACTTTGCTGCTGCTCCCAACTCATTGGCCAAGGCAAGGCGTATGTTCACTGAACTCAAGAGGATGGCAATGAGTACAACTTGGACATGAAGGGGCACTAGATTTTCATAGAGTCTACCACAACAAGTAGATATGAGAGTTGGTTAAGTAATAATTAAGCTAACGAGTTTTAACCTCCAGGTTTTGGAACAACATAGAGGGCTATCCTGTTGTGAGGAGCAAGATTAAAGAGGAAAACCACATCGAGGAGTACAACTACCGTGGGGAAAGTTCTACTTTTCCATTTATTGCTCTGAGGCTCCATTTAATTCCTCTAGTTTTTCAACTCAAATGAAAATCGAAAAACCATGCTCAGTCCTATTCAAATCATTATCCAAAGCGCCAGTGCTCTTCCTCATGGCCAGTCATGTCTTTTCCAAGTGGAAGCTGCTTACCCTTCAACCATTCTGTATTAGTCAGCTTTGTGTCCTCGTAACAAGATACTGGACACAGGCTAACTAAGAAGTGAAGAGAAATGTACTTTGGCTCACAATTCTGGAGATTCAAATCCAAGTAACGTGGCACATCAATGGGGCCCCTGGTAAGGGTGGAACATCATGGCTAAAACATGAGTGCGAACAAATTCTCACATCTCAAGCCAGGAAGCAGAGAGAGGAAGAGAGAGGACATGTTGGACTCACATTATCTGCCCTACCCAATGACCCTCCACCAGCCTCCATGCCTTGCAGGGCCACAGGACTTCCCAACAGTGCTGCCATGGGGACCAGGTCTTTCACACGTGACAGATACTTGTCATCCAAACTACAGCAGCATCCAACACGGCAGCAAGGGGTGATAAATATCTGCCAGATGGCAGATTGGTATTATTTTTTTTCTCCTTTGTCCATCGCAACCAAGAAAAGCCCTCTTTATTTGCATGCCTGTTACCAAGAATGCTTCAGCCTTCTGGATTTGGCAGATTGGAGTGCAGTTTGATGATCCATTTATAGCCGCTCTGATTCTTTAACCTAATAAAAAAGGAAATCTCTACATATTATAAACAGAAATTGCAATGCATTTGTTGAGGAATGTTATTAGAGATGTCAAGATAATGCCGAAAAATAGATAATAGATATTCCTTATTTTCAAGTATCTCAGCATCTCGCAGTTGTGTAAATATGTGCAAAGGTTGAATATTCTTATCTTTCAGAAAAGAACTTCTAGTGACTGAGTATAAAAGTAAAAGTAAAAAATGTAGAAACAGACCAAGTTTTGTGGAAATTCCACACCTGATAAGTAATAGGTAGATAAGTTCTACTAACTAAAGAATGCCCATTGATGGTAGTATGCATTCAACAGAGTGGAGAAACTCAAGTCAAGAGGAATGGACCAGGCAGGAGTCTAGGCAGAACTGTCTTGTGGGAATAGAATTTAAATGACCTATTAAGCAGAAAGGATCAGAAGAGAGGTCAAGAACTATTGACCATCAAATTTACTCTCTCCTTCTAGGCAATCTCTGCCTGCTCAGGAATACACCCCTGATAGACAATGAGGTACTTACTCTCTCGAAACTGTGATTTAATACCTGACACCCATAATTTAAAGGAGGAAAGTTTTATTTTTAGCCTGCAGTTCAGAGGTCTCGGTCCATTATTGGCTGGCAGTGGCGGTAGTGCATGGTAGGGAGCCTAGGTATATGAAAGCTGTCCACAGCACAGCAAGACAAAAAAGCAGGAGTTGAGGGCAGAATATGTCCCTTCAGTTTCCATCCTCAGTGACCAGCAACTCAAGCCTAGAGTTCAGGTCCTGCCTTTTAACAACATGTGAAATTCATGAATTAATCACCTTGATTCAATTAATCCTCACAATGCAGTCACCTTCCGGATACCTGAGGCTTTTGGGGGGACATTCCAGATCTAAATGTGAAACCAACATGTAAACAAAACTTTAAAAGTTTCCCTTAGGCATTTTTTATGAGAAGATTAATTATAACAGGCTACAAATGGATTGCCAGTAGAGGTTCCAAAGCAGGCAATGTGCTCTTAGGATCTCTGCCAGTCCTTACATGTCTCTGCCTGCAGATTTAGGCTCTCATTTTAGATAATTTTTGTTGCTTCTTATTTTCATGTCAATGTAAACCTCATTCTTGTTTATATGACATTATTCCACTTCATTTTATCACTATTGAAAAGGGAACCAGGTTTCTATGTTTCCATGGTAATGTGAAGATTTTTTTGTTGTTGTTGTTCCAGAAATCCCTTCAGAGGAGATGTGATTAGACTAAGTTGAGTTGATGGGATCTGAGATCACGAGTGTCCAATACTTGAGCTCTGCGTACATATTAGGTCTCCTCTTATCAGCCAAAGGGCGTGAAAAATGTGACATGAACTCTTAGAAGTTGGTAAGAAGATACATCTGGTCTGTTTCCCCAAAAGTCTCCTCTTTAAGTAAGTCGTAAGTTTCCTCTTGTTGATTGGTAATGTGTCTCACTAGAATAACAAGTACCACGAGGAAAGGGCAAGAAGAAAACAGTGGGGTGAAAGAGAGTAGATAAAGGGGAAGTAGGCAGGAAGGAAATTGGTGTTTTATGAGTGAGGTAGTAGAGGTGGGATTGTGATGTTAGCAAATCAGCGCGTACAGACCTTGGAAGTGACAAGGAGGCTTGTGTGACCAGCAGGAAACTCTTCCAAGCTGGTGTGACAAAGCAAAGATCTGTTATGAATTCATCCCTCTCGTTTCTGAGGTTCCAGTGGAAGGAAAAGCCATAGATATGGAATCCACCTGCGACAGATGAGGCGCCAGGCGGACAGTGCTTCTCAGAAATGGACATACTACTGCTTGCGATTCTACCTAGATACCCATAAGCAGACAGGTGAAGCAACTGTGCAAAAGTCCTATGGTGTCAAACAGTGAGGCAGAGAGCAAGGTGTGGCTTGAGGATAGCTCTGTGAAGAGAAGCCCATGAAGACACTATCGCTTATGGAGTTCACATGCTTATCTGAAAGGGAGCACAAACTATGGACCTCCAATCTTGCTGTTCTCCTCTAGAAACGCCCTATGTTTTCAGAGGTTCTCCATTAACAGAAGATATATGCCAAGATCTAGAAAGTGAAATCTAAATGAGAAGTTACTGTGTACACATAGCCTTGTCTGCACAGGGCACCATCAACTCTGACATGGTGTGCACTGCTTTTCAAGGCTTCTTTTCTGTCCTCTTGACCACTGTCACTCAGGGTCAGCAAAACAAAGTAGAGACAGTAATTGCCATTTTTTTCATACTCTGTTTTCAAGTATGTGCATCTTCAAAGAGAAGACTAATTTCACAGTGAACAATGCATTTACCATTCACTTACACTCAGTTTATCAAGGCCATAGTTTCTGCTAATTCTCAGATAGTAGACAAGCTAGAGGTCTCTCTACTAAACCCCTTTAAGTAGTAGTTCTTTGTGAAGAAACTAAACTTTAGCCAAACCTACTAGTATTTGTTATTTAGCTTAATTTAACTCTGAGTTTCTTGGAACTTGTAGAATTTCAAGCATGAAACAACCTACTCTCTGGCCTAATTATAAAGTTAAGCTTTACCTGGCAAGTGTATGCTATTTATTAGACATCTATGTCATCAAAGGTCTTAACCAACTCTACACTGGGCAAGGCCTGGCTACTTTCCAATTTATAATATGCCATCTGATCACTTCAGAGACAGAGGGCCAGCAATTATCCAAGTCATCTACACTGACACCATAAAAACAGATTAGCCATTCACAACAAATAGATTTACAATTCAGTCGTTAAGAAGATGGCCACCCGCTGTCCCCTTCTCTCCAACTTAGTCAGTGGCAAGGCCAAGTAAGTCTGGTTATTTTCCATTGTTTCTCACCTAACTCCTAAGATATTTGGTGAGTGAAAAACCTAGAAGAGTTCCACAGTGCTTTTCATCTTCTGCCATTCTCCTCCATCCTGCATAGGTCATTTAAATAAATGTTTGCTGCTTGAATCCATTTGTTTTGGTGGCAGTGACTAATGTACCTGCTTGGTTTAATTTTATATGCATTTTGTATCACCCATTGTGCCTTTTCAGCCTTATTAAACAAGTGCTCCATCTTCACACAGTCAGTAAGCATTTTATTTATATAATATATAGGTGTGTGTGTTTTAGATTTATAAAATCCTTTCCTTTTAAAAATGTAAAGTCTCTATAGCTTCAATTACCTGTGGTTATGTTTGTTATCTAATGCACACATTACAATGGAAAAGGAAGGCAAAAATTTTGAGTCTAACTACTGGCTGAAATTCATTTAAAACAAAGCATCTTCAAATTTTAACTCTTTAAAAAGTGCCAAAGTTTTGGTTTTATTTCCTAATAACTCAATCAGTAGTGGTGTCTACATTTTTAAGTGGTTCTAGTTTAAGAGACTTTATAATGTAAGTCCATAGGAAGCATTCTTCAATTGAGTTTCATACCTTAATATAGAAATCCCCATTTTGATATTAGGCAAAGACTACTCTATCCTTTTACTTCAAAGGATTATTTAACGCCAAGACTATAAATGTAAATCCTGGGCTAGCCAGCCAAAATTCTTAATGGGAACCTCTTATATTTGATATATGACAAATAAGTAGATTTTCAGGGATTGTGTGCAAAACACCAGTTATCTAAGATTTCTGCAAAGTCTTGCAAAATTTTATTTGTATTAAAATACAATTTAAATTATTTTACAGCTATAGTTTTAAAAAGCAACAATCCCACTCACATTTGCTATGTTACCACATTTTGTCCACAAGAGACCCTCAACATGAAAGAGCTTGGTTAATTATTTGTATTCCATTCGCAGGTATTGTCTGCATATCTATAAATATTTTACTTTTTGCAAAAATAAGACCTACATTGTAGCTCAGAGGTGCTTTCCTTTTTTTTGGCTTGATTTTGAAATTGATCTATGTCAGTAAAAGACAATAACTTCTTACTAGCACAAGCCATTGTCATGGAATACTATTCATTTGCACAACAATAAAAATTAATTATAAAATGTAACATTTATTGAGCACTTATTATTAAGTTCTTTACCCAATTCATCTCATTTCTCACAACTCTATAAATAGCCACTCTTAATAACAAATTTTATTTTACCCTTTTAACATTTTAAATTTTATTTTTAATAGACAATTAGCAATTGCATATATTATTATATCCTTTTACTTCTAAGGATTTTTTTGGTGAGATAGAGTGTCACGTTTTTGTTTTTGACACAGAGTCTTGCTCTGCAGTCCAGGCTGGTTCTAAACTCACTGTGTAGCCCAAGCTGGCCTCAAACACGTCGCAATCCTCCTGTCTCTGCCTCCTGAGTGCTAGGATTACAGGTGTGCACAAATGTCATGTTTTTATGTAAATTTATACTGGGAAATAACTCAATCAAGCTAATTAATTCACCTGTTATTTTGTATAATTTTCATGGTAAAAAAATATTTAAATATACTTAAAAGATTTTTAGAAAATATAGCATATGTTTATTTATTACGGTCATTATGCTACTTTCTAGCTGACACTCGTCTCTCTCGGTCTCTCCCCATTCCCTGCCAGTCTCTGGCGCCCCTACTATCTTGCCTTCCTTACGTTCCACATATAGATGAAATCACACTGTATTTTTCTTTTCACGCCTGGCGCATTTCACCGAATATAATCTCTAGACTCATCTATGGTGCTGCCCACATAAAATCGTCCTTTTAACACTGAATAGTATTCATTTGCATATGTGCACCACCTTCTCTTCATCCACCCATCCAGGACGGGCATCTGTATTGCTTCTGTATCTCAGCCATTGTGAGTAAGCTGCCGTGGGTGTAGGCGAGTAGGCATTGCCACAGCATAGAAACTTCAATTTTTTGGGATATAAACCCTGATGTAAGATTGATGGACCATATGGTGACTCTATTTTTTGTTTTCTGAGAAACTATCATACTGTTTCCTGTAACGGCTACACCATTTTAGAGTCATACACAATGCACAGGAATTGCCTTTGCCATCTCTTTGTGGTTTAAATTTGTGTCTCTGTAATGATTAATGATGAAGATCATTTTCCATGTATTTGTTAGATATTTGTGCGCCTTTTGGGGGAAGTGTCTACCTAGGTCCAATTGCATTGTTTCTTTGCTATTGAATTGTCTGACTCCTTACATACTTCAATATTAGCTCCTTATCAGATCCCTCCCGACATGGATTATCTTCTCATTCTATTGTTTCATTTGTACGTAGAAACTCTGCTGTTCGATGCAATCCCGTCTATTTATTTTTGCTTCTGTTCCCTCCACTTTTGGTTCTTACCCAAAACATCATTGTCTATCCCAATGTTATTTTCTTTCTCGATGCTTTTCTTCTAAATAATTTTAGTTTCAGATCTACTTTTTTTTGAGACAGGGTCTCACTCTGTGGTCCAGGCTGGTCCAGGCTGGCCTTGGACTCACGGCAATCCTCCTGCCTCAGCATCCCGAGTGCTGGGATTACAGGCATACACCACCACACCCAAGAATCGAACTAGGGTACTTAGCGCTTGCTAGGCAAGCACTTTTAACCGCTGAGCCATTCCTCCAGCCTCAGATCTACTTTTTAAAATTTGGTGATTTTCATTTTTAGCAGTAGTGTTTGAAGTACTACAGATGTAAGTAGAATGATTGGAATAAAGTAATTTTTATAGATCTTATGAAGGAGTGTTCTGGACAATTTTCCCCATTAACGCATACATTGATCATGTTTTTGCAGTGAAAACTTTCAAAACTCTCTCTTCTAGCGATTTGAAATAATTAGTACAATACTGTTAACCATAGGCACCCTACTGTGAAATAGCACATGGGAATTTAGTCCTGTTCCCTAACTAACTTTGTACTTGTTGGTCAATTTTTCTATCGCCAACCACCCTGTTCAGGTTCTGGGGTAAGCACGCTCCTACCCTATACTTTTAGGAACTCAATTTAGAGTTCAGATGAGTGAGATCAAAGACCACTTGACATTCCATCTTATATCATTTCACTTAGTGTTCTCTGGGTTTGCTCCAGTGACTATATCTCATCATTTTTCTGCTGGAATTGGATTCTATTGAGTATATATATATATATATATATATATATATATATATATAATATTTTTATATATATACACACATTATATATATATATATATATATATATATATATATATATATATATCTCACATTTTTAAACCCCTTCCGAAGGGTGGATACAAGTTGATTCTATACCTGAGCTATTATGAATAGTATCATAACAAACATGAGAGCACAGGAATTTGTTTGACATACTGATATTATTTTCTTTGGATATTTACCCAGCAATAGAATATTTTGTAAGTTTTTGAGGGACCATTTTTCATAATAATTTTCCTAATGGCTATCCTAATTCACACTTCTGCCAACAGTGTGTTTGTTCCACTTTGTCTACATCCATGTCAGTATTCACTTGTTGCTTTTCTCTTTTGATAATAGCAATTTTAATCAGAGTAAAGTGCTACCTCACTATTTTTTTGATTTTCATTTTCCTAATGATTAGTGATGTTGAATATTTTTACACACACGTTTGGACATCTGTTATATCTTCTTTCCTGAAAATGTTTATTCAGGTCTTCTGCCTATTTTTACATCAGATTTTTTTTTGCTGATGATTGATTCAAATTTTCTGTATATTCTAGATATTAAGTTGCATAGTTCATAAATATTTTCTCCTATTCTTTACATTCCTAAACATGCTGTTAATTGATTGTCTGTTGTATAGAAACTTTTTACTTACATCTAGTCTCATTTATTTTGTCAGTTTGGGCTTTTGTTGTCAGTATTTTTCAGTCTTATCTTTTAAAAAAGTCTCCTCCAAACCAATGTCATGCACTGCTTCTCCTATGTTTTCTTCCAGAAGTTTTATTTTGAACCTTACATTTAACTTTTGGTACTCTTTGCAAGACTTTTCTGGTAATGATGAGCTCCCTGAGCTACTGTTTGTTTTGGAATATAATTCTCTTTCTGGCATTTCTGAAAGCCCAATTTGCTGGGTATAGTATTTTTGATTGACAACTTTTTCTTTCTTGTAGTACTTTGAAGAGCTAGTTCCATTCAACCACAGTCCACAAAGTTTCTGTCGAAAATTATACTGACAGTCTAATGGAAGTTTCTTTACATACAATGGTTTTCTGCTCTCTTGTTTTTCTTTTAGTCATTGACCTTTAAAAATAAGATTGTCATGTGTTCTAAAGTGTTATCTAATATATATTGCTGGAAGCCCTTTGGATGTTCTAAGCATATATGCGCCTATTCCTCCTAACGTTCAGCAAGTTTTGGAAAGTTTCAAGAAGGTATCTTTGAATAAGTTTTCTGTATTTCTCTCTCCTTCTGATACTCTCATAACTTGTATAATTATATTTTTATGACATCTTGTAGGTCTCATACACTTTCCTTACTCTTTCTCGAACATTTCATTCCGCTGATTAGCTAATTTCAAATTAACTGTCATTGAGTTCACTTATTCTTTCTTCTATTTGAACAAATCTGCTACTGAACCCACCCGTTAAATTGTTCAGTTCTGTCATTATATTCAAAATTCCAGGTTTTCAGTTTGGTTCTTTTTTATGATTTATATTTCTTTATTAAACTTCAAATTATTTCTATGTCTTGTTTTTCTAATTTCATCAATTATTTATCCTTATTTTCCTGCACCTCACTGAGCCCCTTCAAGATGATTATATTTTGAGGTACAGCCAAGATAGAGATTGAGTGGGATCTCCCCTAGCAGCTCTATGGGCACTCAGCAAGAAAGCTGGTACACATGGAGGTAGGGGGGAAGAGCGGGGTGGGGGGAGGGGGGGCGGGACACAACTGGGTGAGCAGGCCAGGCCAAAAAAACTTGCCCAGAGGATAGCACAAAGTGAGATCTCGTGCTGAAAGGGTCACATGGGAAACTATCCAGAAGTGCTGTATTTGGGATTCATTGAAGGAAAAGACTTGGTTGCAACTGTTCTGGGAAATGGGCCATGGACAGGACACATCCAAGGGACTTTGGAGACTCTTGGTTGGCGCCTGGAGCTATCTTCCACAAGAGGCAGTAGCAGATTGGGGGTACAGACTACTGACCTACTGAGAGATTTGAGTCCAGTGAGAGTAGGCCTTACAGAGCTGAAATTCTCCACCCCCACCCCTGTCTCATATAAATAAGAGAAGCTAGATCACCTGGGAGTGGTTTTCCCAGTGGGTGGGGAGTGGAAGTGCTCAGTAGAAAGTCTTTGGGTTGCTGGGCCACCATTGCTGCCTGCACCCTGCATGGAACCCAGGGGCTTTGGCTACACCCTGCTTCCTATAAGCTGGAAAGGGGCTTTGGCAGAGTACATCACCACAGAATGAAACACCAGAAGAATCAGGGCACAGGGTGTAAGAACTAAGAAAGGTTCCCCAGCAGGACACAGTTCAGTGGCTGCTCTCAGCCTCCCCCATATTTAGTGAGCAGTCAACAGCTAAGGTCAAAACCACGAACTTGGAAGCAGAATTCTTATCCAAATGACATAGGAAAGTATTTTGGACTTCGAAACTCGCCTCATTTGTTCTTTGTATGTATTTTGGACTTGGGCTTTTTTGTTGATTCTGTTTCTGTTTTTCATTTTTTGAGTTGTTCTTTTTGCCTTTTTTGAACAGTATTTTTACAGACCTTTGTTATTCTTTATTTTCGCCATCACCTTCTCTGGTTCTTTCTTCGTGTCACTTTTGTTTATTAATTATGTTTACTTCCCTCTAGTCAGTTATGGTTGTCTTGCTTTTCTCTATTTAATCGTCTCTTTTCTCTTTCCTCTCCAAAGCCAGCCCTTTGTCTCAGTTCTCCTTTTTCTTACCCCCATCGTTCTTATTAATAATGTTGTTAAGCATAAGCACTTATGATTATTATTATTATGAGGCTTAGCCTGTTAAAATTAGTATTTTTGCTACTTAATTATTCTTAGAACTTTAATACAATTTTCTTTTCTATCATTAGCAGTGGTATGGTGTTGCCTTTAATCAATCTTTCTAATAAGTTGCGAGATGGTTTGTGTAGATAGCTCCATTGATAGTACAGATCACAATTATAATGTTAAGAGTGAAATGGTTGGTAGTATAATTTGATTGCTTACTATGATATGTTAGTAATTGGCTTGTCTTAGAATGTAACATTACTGCTGATCATTATCCTACCGGTATTGTTTGCCTGATGGCTGGAGACTATTAAGGGTTAATAAATTTTAGCTATTTAGTTTGGCTTAGGCAAGTAAAAGAGATTTCTATTTTATTATCGATAGTGGTGTAGTATAGCCTTTAGAAGAGCCTTTCAATAAGTCAATATTGGGCTTCTGCAGATAGGTGCATTGATAATACAGATTGCATCTCCAATGTTAAGGATAAAATAATTATAGTACTTAATTTATTATGGCTTATTAATGATTGGCTGGTCTTCAATTACAGCATTCTTGCTGCTGTGGTAGCATAGTATTTGATCTCATTTTTCATCATATGCCAACAGCTGCCTGTCTTTGGGTCACCTATATTATTGCAATCGATTTCTCCCTCACTGAAAAGTGTAGGGGACAAAGGAAAGAAATGAAATGTTAAACATTAAGAAAATCCAGAACTTCATAGCTGAGTAAGTTGAAAATGGATATGAATACCAAAATATGAATGAACTCAAGGAAAAATCAAGGAAATATATAATGTAATGGGAGAAATATCCATAGTAGAGACAAAGATTTAAAAAAAAAAACTGATTTATTTACAACTCTCAAAATAGAATTTTGGAGAAATGAAGACAAAACATCTACAAAAATGAGTAATTCCCCAGAAGCTGAAATTAAGGGCCCTGGAATAGTGGAGCTTATAGGAAAGGAAATAAAAAACCAAATGGACCAAGTGGTCACACAATGCAAATAAGACATTTGCAAGAGAGATATAGTGAGGTCAATGGGGAGTTTAGTCAGCAATGGTCTTCACTGATGAAACATTTAATTGATAAAAACATTTAATGATTTTATAGCTGACACAAACATAAAGATAAATGATGCAAAGGAGGTCATACATGCATGCAGGAGAACTTCCACACAGAAGGACAAAGTTTGAAAAGATATCAAGCTGAAATTAGAGACATAAAAACTCAATCAAAAGTGTGGAAAGCCAGCTTGAGCATTGTGGGGACAAAGTAGCAGACCTTAAAGATAAAGTTGATGACCTGAGCCATGTATTCTTCTTGAAAGTGAAAAGACATTCCATGCTCATGGACAGGCAGAGCCAATACTGTCAAAAATGACCATGCTATCAAGACTGATATAGAGAGTCAACGCAAGTCCAATCAAAATACCAACAGTAACAACCCTGGTCTGTGGGGCTAATGCTGGAATGAAGGTCAACTTCAGGATTCACAGAGATAAGGACTGTAACCACACCCATAGACAGATGTGTCTGCCTCAAGATCTGCGGCAGGATGCTGGTACAAATCCCACAGTTGACTATGAAATGAGCTCTGAGAGGGCTCTCCTGGGTAAGTGGATGATTTCCTGGACTGGCTGACCTACCTTCTTCTGTGGTGGAAGTGGGTTGGAACTAAATCACAAAGTTGTTTCAGTTAAGACCACGCCTTCACGCTTGTCTCCAAGGTCATAAATAGGTGTGTCTCCTGAGGGTTTCCCAGGGTACTAGGCCTATTCTCATGCTATAGTTATAAATCAAATTGTGGAGCAATTTATAGACAATTTCAAGATCCACAGGAAGACTACAGTGAGGTCATCAGCCTCTGGGGAGACTGCTGCCTGCCTCCCGTGGATTACCATGTGGGCAGAAAGAGCTATGCTTGGCCCAGATGGGACAAGGCCAGAGGGTCCTTGAAGATCTAATGTAAAACAGAGATTGCTAAGCCTACCAGAGGGACTCAAACAGGTTCATCTGCCAGTGGGATTTCTCTGGGCAAGATATCACAGCAGACCATAATTGGACAACAAATCTTCACTTCATAATCAGTTATAGGACTGATGTTGGCAAACCTGACCTTGGTAATCCAGCATGTGAAACTCCAAGCAGAGCTCTATATAGGCATGATTATTCCCACAAGCGCAGCTGAGAGGAATAGGGACAGGGGTTCAAGGACTCTTCTGGATCTTCTATGAGACAGAGGTTAACAAGCTTTGTCAGATACGTATCTTGGCAGTGTCCTGTACAAGAAGGTAACTCCAGGACAGACAGGCTGGGTTTAAGACGGGATCCTGTGGAGATTTGCTTTGAAGTAGAAGCCAGCAAGCCTGTCCCAGTGACTCAGATGGACAAGTCTTCCCCTGGGTCATTGTGTAAGCAGTACTAAGCTAAGGCTAAAGTTAAGGGGAACTGAAGCCAGTCCACAGAGTTACTTTGAGCTCCACTGTTGAGACGGAACTCAGTAGGCAGCCAGGCCTGTCTGCCAAGATACTAGTGGTTGGGATCCCTCCTAATCCTATTGACAGATGGTTTTGTTAGCAATACAAGGCCAAATGGACCTATATCTAGCACTTCTAGGAATAATTTTGTCTCTGGGTCTGAATCAAAAATCACAGTTGGTGGGGGTACCACCTGGGTGTGCATTTGCACTCTCAGTATGACCCTTTTAGATTTTGGCCTCCACCAGGATTTTATAACCTACCTGAATTCAAGACTTTGTCCCCATTAAAATCCATGCTGAAATGTGATTTTTGGTGTAATGATATTAAAAATTGTCAGAGATTTCAGAAGTGATTAGGTCAGTGAGACAGATCAGTGCCTTTATCTCTAATATGGGTACACTCCTAAAAGAGTAGATTATTATAAATCGAGGTATTCTCCTGTGTTTCATCTGGTCCTAATGTGTCTGTTTTCCCTTTTGCTTTCTACCATGTTATGATAACCTCAGTATACGTTCTTGCATTTTCCTTGGGCTCCCAGCCTCCTGACCCATGAGCTAAATAAACCCCTTTTCTTCATAAATTTCCCAATCTCAATGTTTTGTTATAGCAACAGAAAATGGGCCAAGACAATTGACAAGTATTGAGTGATATAGAGAATGAACAGAATTTTAGATTTAATGGGGTCAAGAGAGTAAAGACATTGAAAGATTTACATGAGAATTAAACCTGTAATTCCAGCACTTCGAAGGCTGATGCAAGAGGGTTGCTTTGAATTAAAGTCCAGCCTGGGCTACATAATGAGTTTAGGACCAGCCTGGATTACAGAACAAGACTATCTCAAAGCAAAGCAAAACAAGAATTAAGTGAGATGAAATCAAAGAATGTCACGCATGTCGATGTCACAGTAGCTTGGGGGCTGGCTGCCAAAGGAGCGAGGAGTCCTTGCAGATTTCCAGAAAAAAAAAAATAACTGGACAGTTTGCAGGGTGATGAACTAAGAGTAAAACAGAGGATGGATGAGGAAGTCAGCAGGTATAACACATGAAAAACGATAGCTGCAGTGGTAACTAGGAGAGGCCCGGTTAGATGGAAGTCTCTCAGTGGAGGAAAACACTTCCGTTTTCTGTCTACAGAGGATTAGAATGGGATTACTGGCATCTGTATCCTCTAGCCTGAGAAGAGGTCAGTCTACGACATAAGATAATGACATCAGGACTGAGAACACAGCTCAGCAGTTAGAGCACCTGCCTAGCAAGCACAAGGCCCTAGGCTAATTCTCCAGCACCACATAAACCAGGCATGGTGGTACAAGTCTATAATCCCAGCAATAGGAAGCAGAGGCAGAAGGATTGCCATGCGTTTGCCACCAGCCTGGGCTACATGGTGATCTCAGGACCAGCCTAGACTACAAAGAGAGTCCCTGTCTCAAATACAAAAAAAACAAAACAAAACAAAATGACATCAGCATTGTAAAATAAATACGAGTGAGTGATCAACAGAATCTTTGTTCAAATATAATTAGCAAATTGTTCTTAAGCTAACCTGTCCTTTTTATTATATCAAGGTATACTTGAGTAATACAAATACGAAAAACTGAACATTTGCTTTCAATGAAGGATTTTAACCCTTGACCCCATGAAAACATCAGTTTATTTCCTCCTTACTTAGATCTTTCCTCTATCACTTACTAGGTAAATTTGACTTGTCTGTATATTCAAGTAATCAAAAGGTATTTCACCAGAGATAATGTTTCTGGCATTTGTGACACCTGTATTTTTTCTTCTCCCATTAATTCCCTTTACTGCTGTTCTCATGGGCAAGTGACACAGTCATTTATTCAGAAATTATTATATAATCTGACCTGCTCTAGGGAACAAACATAAAACACTTTATTTTTAAGTCCTACCTAAAAATAAACTGTTTTATGTGGAGTTGTGTAACACAACAAGAAAAAAAGAGAGAGGGAGAGAGGGAGGGACTAGGCACCCCCTCAGCAAATCAGCTTCCCATCATTAAAAAAAAAAGAAAATGAAATAATCAACATTAAAAGATGAGGAGTTTATTTTGCCTAACAGGTGTGTAAGTTTCTGCCATAGTTGACTGGCTCCATGGCCTCGGGTGATCGTGAGGCAGTACTTCAAGGCATGCAATGCTTGGCAGACAAAGGGCCTCACCTCGCGGTGACCAGGAAGCCAAAAGAGAGAATTCAAGGCTCTGGCCCCAACATCCCTTTCAAGGGCACACGCTCTGTGACCTAAATCCCTTGCACTGGTCACACCTCCTGAATGTTGCACTTTTCTCCCAATAGCATTACAGGCTGGGCCTTGGGGGATACTCCAAGAATGGATCCAATCTATAACACCCCACTACAAAAAAAAAAAAAAAATCGTTGCTTCTAGGGGCATGTTCACATGCAGTTTGTTTGCCAGAATCACTTTCCTCAGCTCTCCCACCTCCACCCTCGCTCGGCCAGCTCTCAAATCCTTCATGTCATTCTTTACCTCCTTGATGCTTTCCTTCTTTCCCCTTATGTCTGTAATCCTACTTATTCCAGAAGTTGAGGTGTCAAATTATTCGTCTCAAAAATAATCAGCTTTACCCGAGAGTTGAATAAGTCATTTTGAGCTCAGTACAGTGGCAAACACATGGTTAATATCTTTTACTTATATTGTCAAAGGTGGGAAGTAGTATGCGTTAATGAAAGAAAATTACTGTGTCGTAGGCATTAGAAGGAACGAAATCTTTTGGGCTAGACCAGGGGCCTACAACCTTTTTCTGTAAAAGATCAGACAATAAATATGAGTAAACACAAGCTCTGTAGCAATTATTTAATTAGGTTTGAATACAAAAGCAGCTGTAGACATCATGTAAACAAATGGACATAACTGTGTTCAATAAAACTTTATTGTCTTAGTTACTTTTTCGCTGCTTTGACAGAATGCATGGTATCCACATCTTAAGGAAGAGAATGTTCATTTTGGCCCACGGTTTTAGAGTTCTCAGTCCATTTATTGGCAGCTTGAAATGGTGGGAAGGGTCAAGTGGAGAACAGCTGCTCAGGATATCACAAGAGGAAGAAATCCAGACTTCTGGAAGCTGGCACAAGAGTACTTGATCTTTCTATAATGGGCCACATGCCCAGTAATCCACCACATGCTGAATCTGCTACATACTTGCAGCCTGCCACACAAACCTGTAGTCCACCTCTCCTGACCAGGCCCCACATTCTAAGCACATGAAATCCACAGGTAATCCATAATACTCAGATATATGGGGCTATGTGAGGCTCTTCCACATCTAAACCATAACATTTATTTACATAAACATTTTGTGGGTTATATTTGGCCTGCAGATTGTAATTTGCCAATCCCTTGACTGGTTTACGGAATTTCCAGATAGAGAAGTTTTGCATAACAAATTCAGGCAACCTGAAGGATCAAATATTTTTTAATCAAAAGCTTTTAGGTGACTTTAAAAAGAAATATTTTTCTTTAGCGAATATTAAATTCAAACTAATAGAAACATGAAAGAATGAGTTAAACCAAAAAATAGACATCAAATAAACAGATCTGTGGTTAAACTATGATTTGAAATTATATTGTTAATCCTAAAAGTGCTAAAGAGGTAAAAAATCATGACCAAATATATACAATACACACACACACACACACACACACACACACGCACGCACACACATACATGCATGTATATATATTTTAAAGATCTCTCAACTCATGGCAACAAAAATTATCTAGCTAAAATTTTAGATTCTGGACATAGAGATCATGATTTACATGACTACTCCGCGAGTAGATACTGACTTAAAGTTAGCTTTGTTTATTTGTCTTGTTTTCTCCATCAAACCTACGAAATACATGGTCTATATTGAAAAAAGTCCCATGAGCTGCTGGAGAAAAGGTTTGTTCTATAGATATCTATTAAATCTACTTGTTCCGTGGTACAGTTTAGCTCTGATGTTTCCTTGTTGATTTTTTTTTTGGACCAGTTGACCTGTCTATTTGTGATAGTGTGATATTGTAATCCCTCAGTATGATTGTATTGGGGTCTATTTGGCCCTTCATGTATGTTAGTTTCTGTTCTATGTACGCTGGGTGCATATATGCTTATAATTGTGAGCTCTTCCTGTTTGATTGTTCCTTTTCCCCGTATGAGGTGTCCATCTTCGTCTCTTCCAATCTGTTTTGGTGTCTGAAGTGTATGAAAATAAGATAGCAATTTCTGTGTATTTCTGGACTCCAGTAGCAAGCAGTATTCTTTGTATGCTTCTCCTTCAGTCTGTATGCTTGTTTGTGAGTGAAATATGTCTCTCGCAAAAACAAATGGTTGGGTTTTGTTTTTGATATGCTCTGACAGTCTGTGTTTTAATCGCTGAGTTAAGATCATCAGCATTGAGCAAAACCGTTGTAAGTTTTTCACTGACTCCTGCTCCTGTCCTGTTCTTTTGCTGTCCCTTTTTGGTATATGTTCCCTTTTGATGTTTCCCTTCTTTGATGGTCATTGATGTTCTTCTCTCTCTCTCTAAAATACATTCAAGTATTTTCTGAAATGTTGGGTTAGTGGTCTCCTATTTATTTAGGGTTTCTTGATTGTGAAAAATGTTTGCTTCTTCAGTTTTCAGCAATGATTTTGTTGGATACAATAGCATGGGTTGACAATTGCTGTTTGTTTTGTTTTGTTTGTTGTTGTTTTGTTTTGTTTTTATTGAGCTTGAGAGATTTCATTCCAGGCTTTCCTGGCCTATAGTGTTTACATTGAGATATCTGCAATAATTCTGATGGGCTTGCCTTAATAGAATAGTGTCTGGTTTTCTTCTTACTGTCTTTAATATTCTCTCTTAGTGCTGAATTTATGAGGTTATGGTATGTCATGGCAAGTTTCTTTTCTGTCAAGGTTAATTATTGCTCTGTAGGCTTTTGGTACCTGAATATTAATTTCTTTTCCTAGATTCAGGAAACTTTCTTCCTTGGTTTCAGTGAATAAATTCTTTATACCTTTTGTGCTTTCTTCTACTCTCCCTCCCACATCCATAATTCTAAGGGTTGGTTATTCTTCAACTCTTGTATCCAGCTTCTTTCTCTCTTCCTAGTTTGGTGTCATGCTGATAATGGCATTAGTTCCCTCAACCTTGTCTTCAAGGTCTGAAATTCTGTCCTAAAAATGTTTTGGCCAACTTCCTCTGCTTTCATTTGAGCTTTTTATATCCTTAATTTGATTTAGCTTTTTTTCAGATTTTCCATTTATCTTTCAAAATGTTCCTTCATATCTTGGATTGCCTTATTCACCTCAGCCAGCTTTTTATTAGTGTATCTTTATGCTCAGTAAGATTTGTATTTATTAAAGCCATTATTTGTTTAGTAAATTCCTCTGTAAACCCATTGATCATTGTTTGTCTTTCTTTAGGAATGCTTGTTTAAACTGTTTGCATAAATCATTTAGTTTACTCGGTATTTTTACTCACTTTCTGTTTTATTTACTTGTTGCTGCAACTCAAGACCCAACAACCACAAATTAGGGGAGGAAAAGTTTATTTTAGCTCACAGTTTTAGAAGGTCACAGTCCACACAGAGGCCCCCGGCAACAGTAAAAGTACATGGCAGAGGCAGAGGTGGAGGCAGCTCCTTACAACAACACAAGCAAGAAGCCAAGGCAAGGCAAGACTAGTCCCATAGGGAAGGCAGGAAGCAGCTTATAGATCCCTCCAGGCCGGCCCCAGTGACCTGCCCCTGGTCCAGACTCAGTGTTCTGCCCCTTCCATGTGTGGAACATGTAGTAAGCCCCCACTATATGCCTGTAATGCAATCTATACACTTGCGATCCACCCCTGCAGATTAGGCCCCAATCTCCCAACAGCACACGGTTCCATAGACAATCCATAACATCCAAACAGATGAGACTTTTGTGGGGGATTCCATATCCAAACCACAACACTTTGCTACGATTTCCCCTATTTTATAGTCCATGACATCAGCTTCCGGGAACTCAGGCCTTTCTGCACGTGACCTGTTGCCTCATCTTCCCATGATTCTATTGCTGAAGAACTTCACTTTAACAGCCTAGTTGAGAGGTGTCTTTGAGTGTATGTGAGGGTGTGGGGAAGCAGACAGCTCACTGAGGTCTGTGCTGGGAGTAAGCAGTGAGGGGGACCTAGCAGCCCCATGTCTGAGATGTCTTGTCCACCTTAGCAAAGCTCTCCCATCTGTCTTGGATTCACTTCCTTGACAGCAAACTATTCACAAGACTGGCAGTCTTTCTTCCCTCTCTGCACCTGTCTCTTATACCAGTTCTTCCTGTGCAGTAATTCAGAATATCCCCCAAATCCCAATGTGTGGCCTATCTGTGGCTTTTTAGAAATCTTAACCAGTCTAGACTTAGGCTCATTTCTAGATTGCTTCTGCCCACATAGCCGGCCAGTGTGGCTGCTGAGCCCTGCTTCTCCTGAGCTGGTCTGCTAAGACGCAGGGAGGCCTTCTAAGGGGAAGCTCACGGTGGGTTTGTAGTTTGCACTACCTACAGACTCATTTTTGGGGGCGGATGTGCGTTTGTGGTGGGGGCTCCCGCTGCTGTCAGTTCCCTTGATTCCCCACTCAGGCTTGCCTCTGTCTACAGAATCCAGCTATTCACATTCCTTCCCAGGTGACCTGGGGCAGCTTCCTGGCCTACTGTGTCCTTCAGCTTCCGATGCAGTGTGTGTATCAGCTCTCCAAGCTTCTTGTGGCCTCATTTCAATTCCTAGAGCTCTCCTTTCTTTCCTAGTTAAGTGGAGCCGGTAGTTTCTAAGAACACTGAATGAGCGTGCAAGCAGCCCTTGAGCAGGCACTCCCACTCTACTACCGTCATCTTGCCCAGAAGTCCACAATAAAAATATTTTAACATTCAAGATTGCATGATCAAGCCGGGCACAGCAAGGCAAACCTATAATTCTGGTGTTCTGAGACACTGAGACAGGAGAATCACAGTAAGTTCCAAGCTAGCCTGAGCGACTTGGCAATTTAGCACGACCCTTCCTAAAATACACAGGGAGAAGGGGTTGGGAACGCAGCTCAGGAAAGAAGCCTTGGGTCCAATCCCAGTTTTGCCAAAAAAAATCAAACTATAACTGTTGAAAACTGAAGTTGTAAAAATCATTGAAGATTCTTTTTTATGAAAGTGTTTATTATTACTTAAGTTTATTAATATCATGAAGATATTTTGGTAAACTTATACTTACAATTTAATTTGTGTTATTTTGAGTCTTGTCTTTATTTTTTTCCTTCTTTCTCCTTTCATTACAGATATTTTCGAGTATAATTATAAGTAGTTCAGTGAGCTTGATATATCATTGTAAGTATTGACAAAGCTTTTAATTCTGTGTGGTTTTAAAAGTACTTTATAAATTATTTTATTGATGACTGGATTAGCAAAGCCTCGCTCACCCTTGAAGAATTTAATTCCAACCTCTTATATAGAACTGTCTATCTATCCCAGCATCAAAGACAGCTCTTCATCAACTTTCATGGAGCACATATTTTCTGGCTGTGCACTTGTTTTCTGTCTTTTATCTTCCATCTTTACTAATATATTAATTATTTGATCATTTGAACACTCTTCATCCATTCATTTACCCATTCATTCTTAAATAAATGTTTCCCAAGTACATTCCACATGTCCGTCATTGTGTTAAGTCTGGGTACACACAAATCAATGATCAGCCTTTGGTTTCAAAGGTTATAAATTTAGGCACATAAACAAATTTGTAAGTATTAAAGTGCATACATGGGAATTGACATATGGTAAAATACTGTGGTCTAGATCTAAAATAATTTCCCCAAATTTCATGTGTTCAGCGGTAGAGCTTTTGGAAAGTGGTTGAATCATGGGGGTGCCACACAGGTCGGTCGGTAGATTAATTCATTGACAAGTTCACAGCTAAATGTGTTCTTAAGGGAGGGGGCTGATTGTAAGCGGTGGGTCACAAGAAGCATAACGTGCAAAGGTGCACCTTGTCCCTGAATCCTCCTTTTCTTTCCCTTGCTTTCTGGTCATCATGGGGTGGGCTCCTTTCTTCTTCCATGCCTTGCCACCCTGCCACCTCTTCCTTGGAACCAGGAACTCTCTTGAAACTATGCATCAAATAAACATCTCCTCCTTTACATTGTGAATATCAGGCGCTTTGTTCTAGTGTTGGAAGAATACAAGTATTATGTAAAATATGCCAAGAGAAGCAGAGAACAGAAAAATCAGGACTCTGTCAAGTGGAGAGGAGACCACCTTGGACTCTCTTCGGTTTTCCAATGCTAGAATTAAACCTAGGGCCTCCAACATGCTACCCAAGTGCCGTCTACCATGGTCCTCCCTCCCTAGCCATAGATTGGATCTTAAAGGACTGGTAGCAGCTGGCTAGAGAAACAAGAGAAGGCCATTCTGCAGTGAGAAAGACTACGGAGCCGTAACATGATGTGGCTCCTCTCAAACGTGGATCCGTTTTCACGGGTATCTCAATTCTCAGTCAGGATTACATCCCAGGGCCACTTTCTCAGGAGCAAAAAGAGGGCAAGAAGAAACAACACTGGAAGAAAGGAAAGTAGGAGGCAAAAATCAGTAAAAACAGAAGAAAATGGAAACGGGACACTGATAGAGGCTCACATGAAATGAGAAACATCTAGGAAAATTCCCAGTGTATGATTGGATAATTATTTTTCCTTCCTACTCTGTCTGCCACTTAGAAACTTTTTTATTTTTAATAAAAGCTACAGAGAGGTTCCCTAGCTGGGGCAGAAATGAGATGTGAATTACCACACGTTACACTCACTCTACCTCTCATTCTCCATTTAATACATCTATGACAACTTGTAGAATAAGTCATATACTGTAAAGGAATTCTGTCCAAGTCAATTAACACACGTATTGTGGCTGATTCTCTTTTGTCATTTTCTTTAGAACGCCTTCTAGCCTCAAAATTGTGGAAAACCCGTTGAGTCTTTCTGTCATGAGTGTGAGGCAAGAGCTTATACTTCTGTGCGGAATAGGCAGGCATGTTTTAGTTTGATTCCTCATAAAGGGAGAGAACTGTAAGGTAATTTGCATGCACTGATGCTCCAAGGTAACTTAAAAGTTATCTCTGCTTTCCTTGACAATGATGAAACAAGACTCTACCCACAGGCGATGGCTCAAGGTCACACTTTGGGTTTTCCTTCGTCTTTGATTTCCTTTCATTCGATCCCCACAAATTTATATTGGTAAAATGAGCTCACTTTGTACTGAATGACCCATCTTAATGAATACTGATGTTGTGTGACTTCTCATACGCACAGTTCTATCAGACATTTACATGACAGTCTCTAGGGAGAGAGCGGGTTGGAATATAACGGTTCTATGAATTCCTTTATGCCTGGGAAGCTAAGTATTTCCACTAGCTTCACTAAGATTTTTTAAAGGGAATTCTACATGCAGTTATAGTTCTGTGCCTCAAACATTTTACTTCTGCTATATCCTTAAAGCACATATCCATATATTTTAATACTTGTGAAAATGATGCATATATATATATATATATATATATATATATATATGAATATATGAGGTCCTCAAATAATTCACACTATTTTTATTACCAACATAAAAAAGGAGGCAAGTAAGAATTAAAAAGTAATTATGAAATTTGTAAATTAAGAACAATCACTAGGGCTGAGAGTGTATCTCAGCAGTTAGAGCTCTTGCCTAGCAAGCACAAGCCCTGGGTTTGATTCCCCAGCACCATATAAGCCAGATGCAGCGGTATGTGCCTATAATACCAGCACTCTGGAGGCTGAGGCATGAAGATTGCCATGTGTTCAAGAACATCCTAGGCTACACAGTGAGTTTAGGACCAGCCTGGACAAAAGAAAGACCTTTCTCAAGAAACAAATTTTTAAATCACAATTAAATCACAATTTTTTTAAATCACTAGCTTAAAACTATTTTTTAAAATCCTTATGTCCACATTGAAAGCATAGAATAAAATCATATCCTACTCTCACGACCCAGCAGAAAACACCATTAAAGCTTTTGGGGCACCTAACAAGTTCTATAATCCATGTGTATGAATATATTTTTCTACTTTTAAACAAATACTGATTCACACTGTACGTATTTGGCAAAAAGTTATCATTAAAAATATATCATCTGAAATTTTTATAGTACTCACAATATGAAAGATTCCTAGTTGTCCTCATTCCCCATGGATGGACTTTTACATTATCTCTAAATGTTTGGTCTAGGGGCTGAAGGAATGGGGCGCCATGATTAAAGCACTTGCCTAGCGAGCAGAGGGCCTTGAGTTTGATTCCCCAGCACTACATAAATCCAGGTGTGGTAGCATACACCTGTAATCCCAACACTAGAGAGACTGAAGCAGGAGGATTGTCATGTTAACTGCATCATTTGGGTGACATTCGTGTGCCTTCATGACCTCACCTATAAAAGGAGAGTAACTAAGAAATGGGACTAAGCCAGAAAGGTATATGACTCATAGGGTCGTTCTGAAGCTGCAAGAAGGGATTAAGGTAGAGCAAGATAACTCACGTGGTTACTAGCAAAGCCTGTGATTGTTAAGAAGAGGCACACACGTACATCCAGGCTGTACTAGCTCTTGCTGTTCTGGAGCCTTCTGAGCAATAGCTGGTTAATGACCATCTGAACCACAGCTTTCCTCCTGGGACAAGATAACCATCCCAATTTCACAGGCTTACTCTGAGGATTACATGACATGATACGTATAAAGCCTTTAGTACGGTAGCTGGTACACAGTCACTAAATGCAGCATTGTCGCCATGGTTATTGCTGATATCCTGTGCAGTACCACTTGATTTTTTTCCCCCTTACACATTGTTCCATCCACTATTCTATACTATTTGGGCTCTTCTATTGGAAACCGAGCTGATTGGCCCTTGTTTCCTAAATAAATTGTTCTTCTTTTCAAGAGAATAAAATGAAACAAAAATTTAAAGTATCAGGTGTAATCCCCCTCTAATTTTCATACCTCTTCTACAATATGTTTTAAATATATTGCTTAGGAAAAAAATTCAAAGTTAATAAATCTTCAAACTCTTTTATTTTTCTACTTGCTTTCATGTTTATTACATTAAGAAAATATGCCATGACCTCAGGAAGCAGCACTATGAGTTCTGCAGTTCGAAAGTTGCCCTGGAAAAAAAACTAAGCCTCTTTGTGTTGTTATCCACAGGTTTCTCCAGTTAAGAAAAAAATCCAGAGAGTAGAACTCCCTTACCACCATGTCCTATGATGCCTGATTTGAGTGCATGTGAACTAAAACACAGAATGTTCACTCAAGTATCATATACAAATGAGTGCTCTGGAAGGGTTAAGGAGTCGTTAATGTATTCCATTGCTTGCTGGAGAGATCCTCCTTGGTGTCACCTGGCACGTGGAATGGTATGCCATGGTCCCCGCACCTGTGCTCCTGCTCAAGTTGCTGAACTCTCATCGCAGATTCCTCGGGTCTTCCAGGCTAGAATTACTCGCTTGACTCTTGATTCAAGGTGGTCACCATCTTCTGCTATACGGTTTTGTGGACTCTGGCTTCAAAGCCAATTCTCTCTCTCTCTCTCTCTCTCTCTCTCTCTCCCTCTCTCTCTCTGCCTCCCTCCATCCATCCATCCATCCCCCAGACCTTTCCTCACAGTTAACTCCTGCAAGTGCTGAATTTGTTCTCTCATCCATTTCCCCATGTCCTGAGGCTTTTATATGAGAACTTAGTATAAATAAATAACTATATATACAATTAGATAATAGATAATTAGGTCTCACATAGGATATAGGAACCTATATGATTGGAAAGCTTCACAGTTAATCTTGTTACTCACTTATGTATGGGAATGACGATTAAATTGTTTTTTCCCAAGTCAAGATTCAGAAAATGCTAAGCCCTGTCTCGAAATACTTGATGTTTCCTTAACACATACACATTAAAAGCAAGGTCTCCAATTTGATATGTGAGATCACCATAATTTGGTCTTAACAACACAACTGGCTTTTCTTTCTATTATTTTCTTGCACATGTGTGTCTTGCACTCTACTCACATCCTGCTAGAATAATTCCAATTTTTTGTCTCCGTGACTTAACAAACTTCTGTGGTCTACCAGCAACACCCTCCTACTGCCTCCATTGTCTGTTTAAAAATTCCCCATCTTTTAGGAGTCGACTCAAACTGTGCACCAGAGACTTATCTAATTGTGCTTCTGCGCCTCCATTTCTGCGTGGCCTCCTCATCCATTCAGTGAAGAGATACTTACTAAGAAGCTACCATATATGGCTGGTAGTGATGAAGGCACTGGCGATGCAGTGCTCAAAAATAAATAAATAAACAAACCTGAGCTCTTATGCAGCTTGCAGTCAGGAGATTGATACCTTTAGGCCCTTACAGACCTTGGTTAATGCTTTTCTCATGATATTGACTTTGTATCATAGCTGTTTGTGTGCATATCTTCTGTCCTCTTAGAACGTAAGTCGGTCTATCTACACCCCACAGCCACTACCTCGGGGTTATACACATGGCTGGAGCTCATCAAGGGGTTGGTGGGCTGAACTGAGTTCCTCCGCAGGGTTGAGCACAAAGTAGATGCTCAATATCGATTGCCATTAGGTTCTTCAACAACTGTGGGTTTTTCTCCACAACAGAAAGTATACTTTATGAATACTGAAGCAGAGCAAAACACTGTTGAGTTTCTAAGCATAAATTATAGCTTTTGCAAGGTGTCCTTAATATGAGGATCTGAAACTAGAATACTTCGAATTACCCTTCAGAGGAAGGTGCTGAGATAATTACACACTCTGAATGATTTATCAGTTATATTGGTGGACAGAGGACGAGAAGCTGCACGAAATGCATCACGCCTGCTTAATTCTCAGGGATAAAGCTAAAGACTCTCCTTTCTTGAAAACTTCAAGATAGACAGGCCCAAGAAGAAATAATAGCAATAAAAATCCTTGGAAGTATGTGACTAGCCTCTAAATTCTGCCATAAATGTGCTTTGTTGAACATTAGTGTCAGCATGTCATAACGTCAGTTCATTTGATGTGGCATAACTCCAGTAAGTCTTCCTAAAATGTCAAAATACAGGCCATAGTTCTTCTTTCCTGTGGAGGGAATAGGGAATAGTAATAAATTTCTCTACTATACGCAGGCTGCCGGACAGGTCTGTTTATCGGTTCCCAGGCAGGCTGTCAGGCAGTAATACCTCTGAGGAACGTGAAATGTTCCATGGGTATCCGGGGATTAGTCTCCTGTGCTTACTAAAAGGCAGGGAGGCAGAGTTCCCAGGACAAGCAGCGGTACACAGCAAGGAAAGCATCAAGTAACTCCTTGGCTCTGAAAGGCACCTGCTTCTGTGCCCGGCATTATGTTAAGCCAATCACAGACACTCACTGAGTACTAACTGATAGATGAATGCTGAATTCATTCTAGCTGCTTAGTGCCAAAATGTACAACGGGTGTGTCACATGCTGGAAGGAGCCCTTCTAAACCTAGAGAGCTTGCCCATGGGCGCCTCCCAGTGCTGGGCCTCCGTAGATGTCTGGAGAAACCTATTACAATAGCTATTGCCAGCTTTTCTTCTATAAACATTGTAGCAAGTTCTTCTTTTTACTAGAAATTGTAAACTTATCAGGGGAAGGGCATGGATTCATCTAGGGTGTGTATCCCCCAAACTTCTATAAACTTCTGACCATGCTTACAGCATGTTTGTTACCAATTAGGAGTCAACGACATAGTAATCCACAACCCCCAAGAGAAAACACGTCTTGAGCCTGAACCCCTCTATTTCTCTTCCTCCTGTCTGTCCCTGCTTCTTCTGACAGTTTTGTGTCTTCCCTCTGGCTTATCCCAGAGGTACATTGGGTCTGTCCCCAATGAACAATTGAAACTGATCGCACATCAGCGTCTTTTCCTCACAGTAAGTTAAGCTTCTCTTCCACCAGCCAGATCCCCTTTCTTCATGGTAATCCTGTATTTTTGACAGCTTCCTGGAAGTTTCTTGTTAGCAAAGTTTCTTGTTATCACATTTTGTCATTTTATTTATCTCTGATATCTTTTGGAATAGTCAACAGGGAAACAGGGAAAGATAATTTTTGTAGGCTTCCCCCCCCCCAAAATTCCTTCTCAAACAAAGATAAACATAAACATGAAAAGATTCAAATTATTCCATCAGGTTTGGCATGCTCAATGATACTCAAAGTCAAAGTCACAGAGATTTCTCTGAAAACAGGTCTCTCTTTGAGAATATCCCTGAGCACTTTCCCCAGCATTGGCAGCAACTACAGAAAACCTTTCATCAGGCCTACAGAACACTGTACTTGAAGCTTCTATCTCAAGTCAGGTCCTCAAAGTGAGCGAACCTTTCAATGCACACTCGGTACATAAACTCTGATACTAACAAGATGACGTATTAAGCAAGATAAAAAAAATTACTCTCCTGGTTTGTCAGGACTTACAAGGGTATTACAGGTTTGTGAAAAGATCTTTGGAATAAAGGCAAAAGCTGACCCTGTTTTCAGCTCTAACAAACCACTTCTTAGCTATAAAACCTAGAGCAATTCACGTCTTCTGTGTATAACCTCCTTCTTCAGAGTGAGCATATGTTTTCACAGCTTCATAGATCTCCTTAGGGCTTTATAAATTCATATGCAAGAAAATGTTTTGAAAGTCTGCTCGTATATAAGGCAATAGCTATCCTAGGATAGTCATGGAAGTAAAGCAAACAGTACTGTGACTACGGAAGCCCATCAGTTAATTTATTAATTCATTCAACAGATATGTATTGAATGCCTCTCATGTACCAGCCAGTGTTCTAGGTATTCTTGGGATATACAAGTAATGAAAACAAAGCCTTTGCTTTCCGAAGCATGCCTGCTGCATGGCAGAAAAATAAAAAGAAGTGCCACAAAACAAAATGAGTATTATTAGAAATAGGAAGTGATTTTGTGGGAAAACGTGAAGTTACACACAGGAAAGGCAGGGCAAGATTTTTGGATACAGTGACATCTGGGTAGACTCCTGAAGACAGCAAGCTAACCAGCCATGTGAGTTGCCACCAGGAAAGAAAGGTGAGTGCCAAGGCCCCAGTAAGGAGGTGTGCTCAGTGTCTTCGAACCGCAAGAAGGTTGGTAAGACAAAAGCCTGGTCAGCAGGGTCAGAGAGCTCACTGGGAAGAGGGAGTCAGAGTGATGGCAGACTACCATAAGTAACTCTAGATGACAAGCAAGTACTAGAAGGCTTTGATCCTTCCATACGCTCCACTTTCCCCCCAACCTCCACTTACTTCTATGAAATGCCTGTATTCTGAGTTTCTCATATTAGAAACACCATTCAGTATTTAACCGTCTGTGTCTGAGTCACTTCACTGAGCATGATGGTCTCAAGTTGTGGCCATTTACCTCCAAAAGCCTCAAAACTATCTGTCTTTATAAAGGTGTGGGACTCCATTGTGTGTATATACCACACTTTACCAATTTTGTTTAACAGGCCTGATATCAGATCATGGCTCCAACACCAACGTTACCACGGGCAAGTTCACTATGAGCTTCAAACCTAGTATCCTCTTCTGAATCATCCTTTCAAATGCATAGGGCCAAAGTTGAAGATGAATACAGGTGAAATCCTATTTGACGCATAGCTCTCTCTGCAACTGGGTGCTACTGCTATTATCGCTTCCTCTACAAGACCACCCAGGTGCTCCATATAAACTCCTCTGAGTTGGACACTTACTGTCCAGTGTACCCAATTCACAGAACTATCTGGTCTCTACCTCAAACTGTTCCTCACACTCCCTGAATGCCCAGTACCGTGCTGACTGCTGGTAGGACTCATAGACTCATTTGCTGCTTGACAGCAATATGGTATTTGCCAACACAGTTTTTGCGACTTGGCCCTCAGTGGTATGATATGAGGGAACTTGCTGATTGGCAGCAGCAACAGAATATGAGGTGGAATGTTAGCCAAGTGATGCTCTTCCTGACTGTACCAGACTGAAAAGGTTTCTGTAACAGAGCGCCACAAGCTAAGCACCTTAAACAACCAAACTTGATTGTCTCAATGTTCTGAAGGCAAGAAGGCTAAGATCGAGGTGTCAGTAGAGCTGTTTGCTTCTGAAGAATGTAGGGAAAAGTCTATTTCATTCTTCTCTCTTAGATTTTTGTGGTTGCTAGACATTTTGTCATCCATTCATCTTATAAAAGTATCATCACTATCTACACCTGCACCTACATGTAGTGTCCCCCAGTATGTGAATCTGTGTCTGGATTTTTATAAGGACACCAGTCATATTGGGTGAGTGGCCCTCTCTACCCCGTTGTAACCTCATCTTAGTTACTTACACATGTTGTTTCCAAAAGAGGTCACATTTTGAGGTGTAAGGATTAAGACTTCACCCTATGAATTTGGGGGTGGGGTTCATAAAACCATCAAGATAGTCACAATAGGTGCCATTTTGCATGTTTTTCGTGTCTAGGACCTTGACTTTCTTCTGCTACTTCCTTGTATTATACACTCAGTTTGCAGAATCACCCAGGCAGCTCTCTGGGTTCCCACGCTGCTGCCTTGCTCTCTTACAATTCAGGCTTCTGCTTTGGAAAGGAAAAAGGTGAGCTAGCGTTGCAATTTCTTCGATAATTTAAACAAACACGCAAAAATCAAAGAACAATTTCTTTGAAAGGTCCTTTGATGTCTCACTCACTGTTTCCTCACTCGATGTCTGTCAAACTGTCCTGTGTCTCCTTTCTCACCAAACTCTCCTCTCAACAGACACCTTCAAAGACCTTCCTTCCTCCCTGGAGCTCAGCCCACCAACAGTGAAGGGCCCTGAATGCTGACCGTGCATAGAAATGATCAACGTAGCTAGCAAGGACAAGGTTAGTGAAGATGTTTTCATTCTATGGCCATCTCCACTCCATTCCCACCTCCCTTCCATATTTTCAACATATGGTCAGCCTCGTAATGTTGTTTTAATGTTTTCTCTTGTATTTAATTATTTAAAGATTTAATAACAAACTGCTGACAATCTATTGCCCACAAGGGACACATTTCGTTGAATTGTTGCTCCTTTTTTTTCTGCTTTTACGTAAGAGTTAATTTAAACCACTGGAAACTAAAAGCATAAAGCTAAAGAGGGAAAAGATAAGAACAACTTAAAAACGTTCAGGGAAGGATATCTGTAGGTGAAATCAAACTCTACAACATCTCATGGGGATCTCTTCTCCACAATAAGCAGTAGGGATAACCCAGGGACACCAAACAAATAACTTCAACTCTATTCTATATCTATTAATATAAAACCAGTGGCTTAGATATTATTTTTTCTTACAATAAGTTATTTTGGAATTAGTTTTGAGTATTGGGGACCACGGACATGGAAAGTTAAGTATTACTCTGGTCCTACTAATGAAAGAATTATATTTTAAAATAGCACATTTAGAATTCTAAAAGACTTGTTACTTAATATTTTTGGACCTTCTTTCCCCACTTCTAGCTATCATCTAAAGACGCTTGCTTTTTTTCTCCCATCTCGGTACCATGGCAATCCTTGCAAGACATCTCTTCATCACCACATGTATGTTTTGAATGATCCCCTGTGTTAGACAATGTGCTATGTACCAAGGACTCAGAAACAAGGCCAACCTGAATTCTAGCTGCATAGCCACTCACATCTACCTTTGGGAAACAGAGTGAACAAAAGAACAAGAAGTCATGTACTCCAGTGTGAGAAGTACGAGATACAGAAAGCCAGAGGAGACGTTGCTAACACAGTTTTGGATAAACAGGAAATGCTTCCAGGAAGGTGAGACAAGGACCACGAGACCTGGTGAGTCGGTAACGCTGATGGAGTGAGAGAAAAACTAGCCAGTGTGCACTCAGGGCACTCAACTGCTGCTTAGACATTTGCTATCAGGACATTTCAAATGTGAACTCTAAATTGAGCAAGCATTCTATAAATAATTCTGGCAATTTCAACTGAAAGCAAAATGTTTTTTTTTAATTTCTCAAAAAAATGTCCTCTTAAATTCTAACCAAACGACAAGCTCTAACACTTTATGAGCTTTCCCAAGTTAACACTGCTAAGTCTATCCAACATTGCCTCAGTAAGCCTTAGGATTTCCTGGAACAGAACCACTTATACTTCTGGAATTCCAACTTTTGGACTCATCAAAGGGCAGTCAAGAAAAAGTCAAATAGTGGAACAGACTATTCCAAACATTAACCGAGAGTTTACACTGCTTGAAATTTTTTCTTTGGAGAATCCCATAGGCTCTTACTTTCCATCTGTATGTTTATTTAAAATTGTGATACATATTTCAAAATCAGAACAAAATTTGGACTACTCATAGAAAAGAATAGTATCTGCCATCACATTTTTTATTTTCTCAATTAGTTGATCTCAGTTAATGTTCTGGTTTCAAAGGGTCATGTGCTTATAAATTGTATGATTAAAATTTTTAAAAATACAATGAATTTATATTTTAATACTTGGTGATGTTCTAAGATTTGACGAGTGGGAGAGTCAGCCATTGCTTATACTCCTGAACTCCGTGACAAGCCTAACTATCCTGTCATCTGGATGTATCAAATTTATGCCAATTAAGACCCAAGGAGACAACACTATTGTCTTTTAAAATGTCATTTAGAACATTTTTGAATCTGGACTTTCCATACACAGCATTTATTCCTAAATAATTTTTTGGTGAACCTACAGTGTCCCGAGGACTGCTTTAAAACATATAGTTGTAAATAATACAAACCGAAGGCAAAGAGAAGAGCTTTAATTCTAACTGGGAGAGATAAAAAAGTCAATAAACAAACTATGCTGTGTATTAGAAGATGATAACCACAGTCGGCTCGTAAAGGACTGACGAGGGCTGGGCAGCGTGGCTAGTTCAACAGGATGACGGGAAAATGACGCTCCGGCCATATAACTAAGTAAAAGAGCAAAACAGCAGAAAATTGCAAGAAACAGGGAAGAAGCCTGTGGAAATGGGAGGAGATCTGGGAAAATATGAGACCAAGGGTGTAAAGGTTGAAAGAAAGTAACAATGATCAAGATGCAATATGTATATACACCAATTCTCGAAGTTCAATGTAATTATTAAGTATTGCAACCACATACCAATAAAAAGAACAATCTGGGGAGAAAAAAGAAGCAAGAGGGAGATGGAGCCAGGCTTGCCTACAGGATTGCTGCCCCAAGTAGAGAAAGGGCAGGCCCTGCACCGACCAGGCGGCTCAAGGAGCCGCTGTCTCAGTGGCCAGGGTGCTCAAGGGCAACAGGGGCCACTATACGCACCCCCAAGATCACAGAAAGATGTTCCAACATCTTGTCTAAAAAGAGAAGCCCTGTGTGGCTTCACGTAGAGAAGTGGTAAGCTCTAACATGGGTCTGGCTGTGGCATTAATGGCACATGGTGACGAGAGGGGATACAGACACCAGTTAGCAGGTGCCTGCCAATGTTCAGGCAGTGCAACCGCTGCCTGAGTCAGCAGTCAATGGCGAGGCTACCTGGAGGTCAGAGTTAGGATAGCATCAAAGCACTGGGTCGATAGATTTTGTCCATATTTAGAAGGTAGATTGTAAGAGAAAAAGGGAAGTCAGAGTAAGTGGCCTGAACCACTGGAAAGATTGACTTTCACTTAGCTGGGCTGAAAAGACTTCAGATAATGCAAGTTTGGGCCCGTTTTTTATGGATAAGTGGAAGAAACCGGAATATATATGACAGCACATTTTCCACATCTCTTTAAAGTTATAGGTATAGATATTTCCATTTTAAAATATGAATTTTGTACTGGTGCAAATTGCCATCGGTGAACACAGCTCCAACAGCATACGTTACCTGGAAAGCATTTACTAACAAACTCATCTAAGTGGAAGGATGGAGGGAAAGTTGAACAAGACAACACCTTCTTTGACAAAAAGGCTAATCGATCTCTCCTTACACACAAGTACTACCTTTCACCTCCCTTACCACCAACACACAAGCATGTGTTGAAATGTAGGTGGCTTTCCAAGCTTATTAATTCCTATCACTTTCCCTTTTGGCACAGAATCGTCAGCTTGCTGAGGGACACCGTCTGCCTTGACCTGGACCTGAATGAAGCGCAGGGCTCAGTTACCACGTCCTCAGCCCCATCTTGTCTGCTGACCTCAGTTTTACCATTCTGTCTTTCTACCAAACCTCCCCTCTCCCTGAAAAAATAAATAAATCTAAATGATTCAATTTTACAATCTTTTTCCATAAGTTCTTTCCTTAGTCCCATTTATCACTCTCTTTGTGTGAAATAGTTCCTCCCGAGCTCTCCATTTGACTTTTATTTTCTGAAATGTTAGAGCATCTTCTTTTTCAGATCCTGTTATGTTCATCTCTTCAGACTCTCCCAAATCTGGAAATCAACATCGGCACGGCACTGACCACCCAGAAGTAGCACGGACTGCCAAATTTCGTGATATTCTTATACCTTTTTAATCTTCTCTGAATATGCTGTTACATTTCTCTTCTCTCTTGCTTTTTTGAGCCCCACTTTCTAGCTACTTTTCCCCATTCCGTTTTTCTGCTCTTATATAATAAACTGCCTCAGATAGGCTGTTTTTGTTTGCTTGTTTGTGAGCAACATTGAAGAGTAGTCTTGTGGTCAGCCTCGTTATCTCGCGAGATGCCCATAATCAGTGAAGCACCCTTCTGGATGTCCACGGGCGGCTCGTGGGAGTGCAATGTTGGGAACTGTATCTGGTTCCTGGTCCCTTTTTCTGTGTCTATTTCCTTCACTAAAAGGAGACAAGCAGCCCTCCTCCCACTGGCCCTTTAGCTACGATGCTTCTGTCTCAGAGCCAGCAGCGATGGACCAAAACCTCTGGAAGTGTGACCCAAAAGAACCCTTCCCTTCTTTAATTTGTATATATCAAATATTTTGTCCCAGAAGCTGGAAGCTGGTTCGTACAACATCTTTATTTACTTCTTATAACTAATAAATGCTATTACATACATCTAAGCCTAAACTGTTCTTCGGCCCTACCCTGCACATTTTGACATGAGATTTTAACATTTCACCCACTCATTTCTAGCTTTTCTATTGCGGCAGTTTTAATTTTGTCTTGATCTACATGCATATTTGAGAAATGTATCTTATAATTTTAAGTGCTTAGATTTTTACTCTATTATTCTAATAATACCCTTTTGGATTTAGAAAATGTATTCTATCTAAATTCTATTTTAAGAAATTATTGTGATTTATTTATGGTATCGTGGGCTGACTACTCCATAGGAACAAGGAGTAAAAAAATTCTATGGCAGATATTCTATACGAAAGTCCATATGTATCTTAGAAATATTGATATTCATCATGGTTCTATTTCTCAATCTATTGCTCAGAGAGATTTGGTAAAAGTCTACCAGCATTGGCTATCTTCCTCTTATTTCTTGCTTCTTGGTTTTGCCTTGAAATTTTCACTGCTGTTTCTTATAAGCATAAAGACACATTACAGTTATGGCCTCTATGAATTAGAACTTTTATCTTGAAAAGTAGAGCACTTTGTCCTCTTGAACACTTTTTACTTTGAATTCCATCTCATTTCATATTAATATCCCTTAATCTGATTTTCTGTTAGCAATGGCTTTACATCCCACTTTTAATTTTTGAGTCTTAAAAGTTCCACTTGATAACGTTCATCTTTCAATAAAAGAATTTAACTCATTCTAAAATATTGCGATTGGGATTATTTGGTGTGACCTTCGCTTTATGCATCTGTTTTTTATCCCCCATGTTGTTGCGGTTCGTTCTCTTCTGTCTCTATTATCTTACTTTCCTCTCTAACAAGAGTTGTACCTTAACTTTAATTTTACCAATATAAACTTTAAAATTTCTATAAATTAATTTGAAAGTTATTTTACCGCTCAGTCAGAAATGTAATGATATCTATATTTATTCTCCTACTTTCGCATTTCAGTGTAATAAATATCTATGTCTTGGTACAATTTAATTTGGTACACTTTAATCTCTACGTCTATTTATTTATAAGCCAAGTTTTTAATTTTAACAACTCTTACCGAGGCATTACATTAAATGTTACAGCCCTGTCAATAATTATTTAGGATACACTACAAGCTTCCTTGTTTCATTTTTTTCACCTTTGTTTCCTTGCTCTTAATGATATTCTACTATCTATTGGTTTTTCACTTTTGCCATAATAGTTCCTCAAGTAAATGTTTCACAAGGAAATTTGGAAACATACTTTTGAAGACTTTCTTTTTTTCTTAGTACTAGAAAAATAAACAGGTGAGTATAGGGCTCTCACTTCAAAGCCATTTTCTTTCTGTGGGTGTCCAATTTTTCCACTTGCCTAGGCTGCATTGAGGGAAGAAAAATTGTCATAGCCCACACATAAGAAAGCATAATATCGTGAATGTATATAAGTAACAATACTTCCTTTATACATATATTTATAGCGTTAAAAGAAAAAGAAGGCATGAAGCCTGTGTTGAGTTTGTGTCTCAGTTACTTTCTCCTTGCTGGAATACTCAACATCAACAATGTAAGGGAGGAAAGATTTATTTAGCTCACGGTTTCAGAAGGTCACAGTCTACACACAGGCAGCTGGCAAAGGTGAACATACACGGAAGAGGACAGCTGGAAAGCTCTTCACAGCATGGTAGGCAAAGGTCAAGAGAATGAGGAAGAGTAGAGCTACCCTTCCAGGTCCTGCCCCAGGAATCCACCCCTTCCGGGTCAAACCTCCGTGGTCCACCCTCTCCAACCAGGCCCCACCTCTTGACAGCACAAAAATATAATCTGTAACATCCAGACACATGGGGATTTTAGGGAGCCAGTCCAGATCCGAACCATAACCGTATGTCTGCTTCATATCTTCATAAACATTGTCTCATTATTTTCTAGTAATCTGTGAGGTAAAAGAACATTCTGCCACTTGACATATTCTTGCATTTTGGTAGTGACTTTCCTTCTCTTTTTCAAAAATTCTGGTCACTTTTGCTCAGACGTCTCAGAAACATGTCCCTATCCCTGTATCTTTTTTGTTTGCCTATCCTGGTTTGTTTCCTTCTCTACCAGTTCTTCATTCGCATTAGAAACTTGGACCTCCGTGTTTTTGCCATGCTCACTTCTCTTTTGTTTTCTTAATTTCTTTTACTTAATTTCCTTTTTTTTTAATTAGACAGGTATTGGGTATCTGTCCTCCTTAACTCACAGAAAGTCCACCTATTTCCTCCCTCTGCAATGGGATAGCTCATCATCATAACCCTAATAGCAGTGAAGCGGGGAACGTGGCCAAAGAAGGAGCCTGCCTTCCGAGCCTAGGAGCTCGTCCACAGCCTAATTCCACTTACTTCCTGGGAATTAATACGCATGCTGGATTTTTCCATGAATCACTTGTCTCATTTAGAACTTGTTTCCATGTCTCTAAACTGCAGCAAAAACTGACTCAGCCACTTTATCAGTGGTGGTTGGAACAATTTGTCCCAGAGACCTTTTACAACATTAATCACCATGGTGACTATCTCGCGGCTTATTTCTTTTTTGCAAGTCTTGACTTTCTCATTTGGGGCTCTATCTTCTCTTGAGCTGAGAAAATTCACACTTAAGGCACCCACTTTCCCTTTTATGAGTCGCAAGAGCCCCCTGTCAATACAATTCCATTTGATCTGTTTTCCAGAAATTCCTTGACATCTCTTACATGGTGAGAGTGCCCTTTAAAAAGTGCTTTCAGAAGATAAGCATGTTGGTGAAGTGTTTTCTTTTTCTTTCTTTCTTTTTTTCTTTCTATCTTCCCTTCTTTCCTTTCTTTCTCTGCCCAATAGTGTGCAGTGACCTTAATTGTACTATGGGTTTATTGTTATTTTTTATATTTCTCCTGTCATCTCAATAACATCATGGGAGGAGAATTTGCAAGTGAATTTCCTTAGTCAGTCATATCTAATAGAAGTTATTGAATCATATTTAATAATTGTTTATTTGCATGCTGAGCTATCCTCACTAGATTTTTAAGGTTCTTGACGCCAATATATTCCTATTAACTTCCTGGGCCTGATATATAGAAGCAACAAAATGGAGGTCTACAGAACAAATGATTGATTAAGTTAGGTATTGTGGCTATAAACAAGTATTTTATTACATGTGCACAAGGAAGCAATAGCAAATGGTCATCTCTTAAACTTGACACAAAATGAGAGGAGGAGAGATCTTTACCATACTCCATATCTTTTATTATGCAAACATGAAAGGTTTATTTATAAGCAGTATTTTATTGGCAAATAAGAGTGAAGATAAAAGTTGGAAATGAAGAAAATAAGAAGGAAATGAAGACTCAGAGTTAATGGCCACGCTCACCTTGAGTTTACAAGAGCATCCACGTCTGTGTACCTCCTCACCCCGTCAGTGCTCCTTTCTGTGAATTTCCTGCTTACCTACATCTCTTTACCCACATATGACTTCCAACCTCAGCGTCCCTTATTTGGGTGGCTTGAGTTAAAGCCTTCGCTGGTTAAGTTTGGCCCTCAGCATCTGTTCCTTTGTGGTCTTTCCTAGGCTGCGTCGTAATCACGCTCATCCCATCCCTATAAAATGAGAACTAGACAAGTCTGCACATACATATGCCTAAACTTTCTTGATTTCCTATACAGATCTGACAAAATTCACACAGTAGTTCGCTTTTTTTCCTCAACCCAGGGACAATAGTAAATGTAGAGTATCATCATATCTATAGGATCTCCAGGGTTAAGTCGTGTCTAATGGGCAAAAGCCATAGCGACTATGAGCAAAAATGACACAGTAAACAAAAAGCCACAGCTTTGAGGTTTCTCAAGCTATTAATCACCTGTCACTCTCAAATTAAAATGGACGCTTACATGTATTGCCAAGTAAAATAATTAAGCCTTTTTTTGAAAATTAAAAAAAAAAGAAAAGGTTTTCTGTGTTGTATTGTGTTGCTACAATAAGGCAAAAGTTTGATTGAGTAAGCTTGGACATTTTGTGGACCTGCATTCTTCCCACCAGTGTAGCCAACCATTGCTGTATCTGATAAAGAGGTGCTGCTTCTGGCTATTTTGAGGCACAGAGTTTAATGAGCTAGAAAATATCTACAATGAATTTCTACTTGTGGCAAGAAGTTTTGCATCAAAGCATTAAATTTGCAATTCACCATTGAATCTTGATTTATTTGTTAGATTTGTGAAAATGGAGCATTGCAGGGATGAGTTGGATGTGTGAAATTAACTATAACAAAGTTAAGTAAGAGGAAATAATCATTAGAGAGGAACTCGCTCAAAGCTCTTTGTGATTATACCTGTTTTTTTCTTAATTTTATGGTGGTCAGTACATCAGAATATACATTATCCCTGAGGAAAAGGAATTCTGGAAAAGCACCTTGAGGCAGAAACTCACCAGCTTCTCATAGAACCCATTTCCTCTTATTTTAGGATCACAAGAGATGTATCCTAGTCACCTCTGTGTAGACGTGCCTCACTGATATGGAATATTCACACATCCACTTGCTTTGCAAATCCACAAGATCCTCTGATACATGCTAATTTCCTTTCTTTCCCTAATCTCTGGCTGAATATGTAGAGTTTTGAGGTTCTAGAAGAGACTTAGACCAGAGGATGTAAGGAATCAGGGTCTCTACAGGTCACCTGTTAACAAGGAGCACTCATGTTGAAACATTATGTAACCAACAATAGAAGTTTCAAACGTGTTGAGCCCCTGAGATCTGAGGATTTTTTGTTGTATCAGCTAACATTAGTCTTACTGATTTATCATACTGACTTATGAGTTACTGACTAGCTTTTCAAAAGTAGAGTTAGTCACTATGACAAAGGAATTTTGAATAATCTTAATGGCCATGGATAGAAGTTAAAAAGAAGATAATAGGTGGATCACGCATCTGCAAACGCAAGCATGTAAAGCTCACCTCTCTGGTAAAATCAATTCTTGAGTCTTCTTGTTAAGGATGAATAGACTCAATGGCGCCCCCTTCTGGCCTTCATGCATCACATCTACTCTAGTCAACCATACCATATGCTTTTCTCCATAAACTTTCCGTTTGGCATTTTACATTACCTTATTTCCTATCATCCCCTCTCTTGAATGTCAGTTCTATAAAAGAAGAAATTTGAGTGGTCATATAACTTCTTCATGCTTATCTACTTGAACTCTTGATCCATATCAGATGGACAATTTTTATTGAGTTAATAAATGACTAAAAGGATTATTTGTAATTATCAAATGTTTTCTCCAATGAGCAAATATCAGCTTGGCTACGATAAATGTTAAATTTAGTTAAGGTGGTAGAATTCGAGCATTTATAGTACATAAAAGCAATAGAAAGTTAAAGACAAATTCATAGAAAGGTAGCTTAATTTTAATCTTTATGAATCAGTCAAAGTCAGGCCCAGTGTCACAGGCCTGTAATCCCAGAATTCTGTGTAGCTTAGGTAGGAGGATCAAGGTTTGAGCCTAGCTTGGGCAACTTAGTGATTTCTTAGCAAGAAGTTGTCTTTAAAAAAAAAAAAAGTAAAATTGAGCAGAGGATATAGATCTATATGTAAGCTCTACGTTTGATTCGCAGCTTCACCACAACAAAGTAGAATTAATAATCTAGAGATGCATCCACTAGAAGCTTACGCTAACAAAAGCAAGGGGCCTTAGCCTTCCACAGAGTGCCAACAGATATAATTAGGACTTCCCTTTGTGTTCACTCCTAACATTTTTAAGCAAGTAGGACTTATTGACATTCTTCATGTGCATTGATACTATGCATGTGTACAATTTATAAAATAAATGTGTATTTATTATAAAGGCATGTTCAGAATAAAAAATGTGCAGACTGCTTCAACAGAGAGGGCATTTTAATGAGAAGACACAGCAAGACACGCATGTAGACAAGCACAAGAAGCTTGCTCATTTGGACATTAGCTTGCTGGCACAAAGGGACACGCAGGAGTGAAAAGTAAGTTAAAGTCGGGACAGAGGGTGGCAGCCAAATTATGAAGAGCATTAAATATCCATGAAAGCATTTATATTTGATGACTATTTCTCAAAAACATGTCCCCAGGCGCCCACCGCTTTCCTCTCCTTGATTGCTCTCGTGGCAGCAGCCACTGCCAGCCAGGCTCTGGTGGGAGACCGCAGCATTTCTGAATTCATTTCTCTGCCCCATTACTATCTATACCACCTACTTCCAAATTAGTAGCCATTATGTTTTAAACATTCACAGAGATCGTTTCACCCTTTTGTTTAGATCTTCAAATGGCACCCCATTGCACTTAACCTTCTACAATTTTCTGTTTGATCTAATCACTGCTTATTTTTCCAATGTCCTTTTTTATCACTCTTGTCTTTGACTCCAACTCTCAAACCTTACCGATTAATTATTTGTTTTATTTTTCCTTGTAGTTCAGGGCCTTGCTCTATAATCCAGGCTTGTCCTGAGCTCACTACGTAGCTCAGGTTGGCCTCAGTCTCACAGCAATTGTCCTGCTTCGGCCTCCCAAACGCTGAGATTACAGGCCTATGCCACCAAGCCCAGCTAATTTTTGTGTGGTGCTGGGGAATTGAGCCCAGGACCTTGTGTGTGTGAGGCAAGTGCTCTACCCACTGAGCTATGCCTCCAGCCCCTCTTAATGCTTCTCTTACACCTACTCTTCTCTTCCATATGATTGTTGGACTGGCTGTGCTCTACAAGTAGCAGTCCACACACGGACGCATAATCCACTCTTTTTAATTACCCAGGACTCTCTTGTGCTGAGAATGTTCATGTAAACATGTCTGTAATTTTTCATCCCCCATCACACGAGAAAGGGCAAATTAAATTTAAATTGCATGTGTGTATCTGTATATCTGTACACACAGAGAGAGAACCAAGTATTTTGTGATGAGTTGATTTGGTCCCCACCTCAATTTTGTCAGGTAGAAGCAGATTTATCATGAGAGAAACAGGATTAGACAGATTAGAAAGATTTTCAATTATTTCACCACAGTCACACTTGAGTGCTGAGCCAAAGACTGCCAATGTCATTTGCCTTCCACTGCTACCAGTCATCTGAGGCCAGTGCCCCAGGGAGACAAAGATGGCTTCAAGAAAGTGAGGCAAGTTTCACCTTCTGCTTCCGACTCATGTCACTAAACAGGATGTTCCCTCCACGCTGCTGATATGAGAAACCCAGATCACAACTCTTATGGAACTTAAAAGGAAAAACAAAGTGGGAGGGGTGAGTAGGGGGAGGGACAAAAGGAGAGTGGGAAAGTCCTTGTCACCTTGACAAGATATGTAGGTGCACAAAATGCTCAACTTCATTGTAAAGCTTAAATTTTTTTGTGCTTATACATATCAATAAAATAGGGGGGGCAGGGGAGAAAGTGAGGCAAGGAGCAGCAGTGCTCAGAAAGTCAGGAGAGTATTAACCAAGAGGTGAAAAGTGGCCTCTGATAATATAATGCGTCAACCCAACACCTAGTGAATTAAAATATTAATTAAACCCCTACTGTGTGCGAAGCACTGGCATAGGCTAAAAGCAGCACAAGGAACAGCTGTATTTCATAAGATACAATTTGCAAAGATTAGCGGCAGCAGAAGTCAGATTTAATCAGGAGGAGACATACTGTTCTGAAGCAGGAGCGGGAGCACCCGTAGGTCAATTCTGTGAGAAGACAGCAACTCAGTTGCAGGGAGGAGCAGCAGGTCAAGTGAAGGTTGTGCTCAAAACGCAAAGTAACAGGCAATTAGGTAGGTTTCAGATTTTCTAGCCTGACATTGTTTTGTGGGCTTTTCACTTTATATTAATAAATTTGCATTTTCACCTGAGGCCTTCAGGTACCCACATTCAGTGGTGTCATCAAATTGGCTTTTCTTGCAGGCCTCTTCTGGGAGCACATGTCAGCACTGAAAGCTCGGGGAGGGTCTTGATGCACAGAAAATGCCCTTCTGATGAGTGATGCTCTGGTTGCCTCAAGATGGCAGGGTGGCACATTGACCCAAAGCTCCTAGGACTTGCTGATCTTTGGGAGTAAAATGAGAGCACATTGGAGAGTCTCAGAACATCGCCGACGGGGGCCACAGCACATGTAGGTACTCATCAGCCTTAGTGAGCTTCCTGGTATCCCAGAGACATGAAAATGTGGAAGCAATTCCCAGAAGTCAGCTCAGGTGTTGTTGAAATTAATTCCAAAAATTTTCCAATCAGATCTGAATTCAGCTCACAGTGGCTCCTTCACTTAGGTTACTGTAATTTATCTTAAATTGCTAATATCATTCCAGTTGTCTAGGTCTGTGTTTGAGAACCATTCTTCAAAATGTTTTACATGTGAAAAAGGTGAATCAAAGTCCAAGTGAATGAAATGTATTAAGAAATTTTTAATAAATTTTCTGGGAAAGATGGAAATACGACAAGAAAGGGAGTTACATTAGCCAGCCCCTCATTCACATAATAAATGAAATATAAATACATAATGAAATACCTGAGGAAATTAACCTATAAAGAGAAAAGGTCTATTTTTGCCTTTTGGTTCTTGAGGTTCTATGCCAAGACCAAGTATCCCCATTTCTTTAGCCTCTGCAAAAGGAGCATTTCACGATGGTAGAAAGTGATACTTCAAACCACTCACTTCATGAGCCAGGAATCAGAGTAAAAAGGATGGAAAGGATGGATAGGCTGAAATCCCACAATATTGAGACTCCCCAGTGACCTAAGGCCCTCAAACTAGCTCCCATTTCTCAAAGATTTCACCTCTCCCAAGGGTCCTGATATGAGACCAACTCTTCGATACATGAGCCCTGGGGAGAACATTCAATAACCAAAGGAAAGCAGAAGCCAAAACTAAAAACTAAGGGGAGAGGCCAAGACCAAACAAGAATCAGCCAGAGAGTTACATGACCAGCAAGCGTTGCAATGGATCAAAACAAGGAAGACAACAGATTAAGTCGACAGACTTGGAAATTTAATTCACTATTATTTAGGAAAAACAATACATATTTTCTATAGACTAAATGCATATAGAATTTCTGGGGTATCCATCAATTAAAATAACATTTCTTTCTATTGAATTTTGCTCTGAAAGTCTTGGGGGATGTGTGTTATTTCCCAATTTGGGGACAGAGACTTAACTTGCTACACAGTAAATCTGATATTTTTATAAACAAAACTTTCAGGTACTTCCTGAAGGTAAGGGCTAGGAGGCTAGATGCCAAGTGTGCCGTGGTGGTTATGCCTAGCTTTAGAAGGTTGTCCATCTTGGGAAAAGCAAGTGAGAAGGCTTGTAACATACAGATGTTTCTCAACTTATAATTAAATGAAGTTCCATTGTCTGTTGAAAATATTGTAAGCAGAAACATATTTGACACGTGTAACTGTCTGAACATCATAACTTAGCAGTACAGTACACTGTATTGGATTTTTTCCCCCATAATCCAGTAACTAACCAAGAGCTGCAACTTGCTGCCATTGCCCAGCATCGTGAGACAGTACTGGACTGTAAATTGCTGTCCTGGGAAAAGGTGAGACTCGAGATCCGATACTAAATAGGCGTCATAGAGTCAAAATATCATTACATAGATCCACTGGGATTCAGGAACTATCTGTATTCTGGCAGAGATCGTTTTCTTACTTTTCTCCAAGTATTGCTGCCCTTCCATGCCAGATTTCCATATCTACGCAGTTGTAATCTGATCCTGGACCTTTCACTCGTATTTTTCTTCTCTCATGTTTCCCCCCAGAACTTCTCAAGGAAAGGAAAAATAAAGTATAAATTCTAGTGTCTGTGAAGTAACGACCTAGTACTCTACCATTTGGTAATTAACCTAACTTCCTCCTGGTTCACATGAATCCACCACACTTCGAGGAAACATCATGTCTCATGTTTGCCTTTTCCCCCATTAGTACACGTAAGTAAGTCAATTTTATTCTTTCAATGGACCAGAAACGGCCACATCTTGATAATGCACTAAAACTGAGCAATATGAAACCCTGCAGTCCCCAGTCTTGCACAACACAACTCCTTCGGCTTGGAAAAATTGCTGGTACCCAGGCCCCACTTTTGGCTAATTAAGTCATAATATGTGGATACAGCATCTCATATTTTTCTTAAAGCTACCAGGCTATACACTTATGTACCTGGTTGAGAACCACTGATTCATACTCAGGAATATTAATCCAAGAACTAGAAACTAGTCCCAGTTTCAAGTTACCTTGCCCCTTGGGTTTCAGAAAATGTCATTGGACCTCTTCTGCTCTTTTCCTTTCTATTTCAAGGACTAAATGCTCTACACATCTCATTCGGTCTTAAAAGGTTATGACTTTCAATCCTGGCAAATGTCTCAGGTGGGAATTTTTGAGCTCCTCAAATCCTAGAAAGATCTTGTGACAAAAGACATCACTAATAACCAATGACCTCCTTTAAGAATGATGGAGATATTGTTTAGGGGAAAAGACAAAGAAATAGCTGGTACACAGTCGGGAGGTCACGTGAGCAATATAGCTGGAAAAAGGGGGCCACTCTTTGTAGAGATCCTCTTAATAATCCATAAATTGATACTTATTTAGGCTTCCTGCGTCAGAGAACTCAATGTGCTTTCTGGGAGAAGGTGTGCCCATCTATTCTGTTTGCCTCTACCTCTAGGTAATATGTACCTGTAAACTAAATTACAAAGTTGCTTATTCCAAGGACAGCTATGGTGAGAACTGATAATCAATTTTTCTCAAGATCTACTCCTCCATGGGTCTGCTGAATGCACAACCTTGCCTGAAGTACTGTCCCACCTCCACCTGCCTATAATCCAGTTGATCAGTAAGAACACACTATGCCTTGTAATTTTGTTTATTGTCCCCACCAACATCATGTGCACTGTTACTTTACACAGCCATTGCGTAAACTTTGATTCTGCTTTTAGAAGTTCTTTGTAAATGATTCGCTGCCCTAAGTGTTTTTCCCTTTCGTGTCCATCTCCTTTTTCCCCAGTAAATATGGGGAGATACCTCTGCTCTTGGCTGTATGGCCAAATACACCCCCTCCTTCAGGGGCTGGATCTGTGGAGCCACCTGCACATTTCTCTTAGTCCCCAACAGACTTTGAGCAATCTTCATCCTTTGTCCCAGAACACCACAGATCTTCCTAAATGTCAATGCTCTATGGGCTTTGGGGGGAAGAGTGGAAATAATAAGGAAAGAATTGACTAGTTTGTTGACAAAGCAATCCAGCCATGGCAGAGGTATGATGGTACACTATTGGAATATGAGTGACTCCATTTTTACATTTTTCAGCTCAGTCTTATACAGAAATCAAGCAAACTAAACTCAAAAAACGAGTTTTAGTTTTGGCCAATGCTATCTTTAACACACATTTATCTATGTGTTTCTTAAGATACAAATATTTCACATATTTGTATATGTTGAGTGGTAAATTTAAAGGTGCACACGTGTGTGTGTGTGCACGCGCGAGCGCAATACAGTTTTTCATTAAGCAAACACGTACTGAGCACTTGCTTCTTTTTTTATACGCTGGGGATACAACAAATACAAAACAGCCAAGGTTGTCTTCTAAGGAACCTGACATTCTAGTGGGGACAACCGATTATAAACAAAGTAAGCAAACTATAAGTTGATAACCACTAAGTAAAAAATGGATTGAAAGAAAAAGGATATCAGAAGACATGAGAAAGATATACATTTTAAACAGTGGAGCCAGAGAAAGATAACCTTACATGGCCTGTTTATTTTGGGCCCAGACCTGGGGATATAGCTCTGTGATTAGAGCAATTGCTTAGAAGGCTCGAGGTCCCGGGTTCAGTCCCCAGAACCGTATCATAGCTGGGCATGGTGGTGCTCACCTGTAACCCCAGCACTACACATGCTGAGGCGGGTCTATTACTATGAGTCTGAGGCCAGCCTGGGCTACCTAGTGAGATCAAGACCAGCCTGGACTACAGAGCAAGACTCTTCATAACCAGAATTGTTGGGAGAGAGGGATAAAATTTTGTAAAAATCCTTGATAATCTTCTAGGCAGTTAATTATGTCTAGATTAATAGAGAAAGAGAATAAATAGCTAAAGCTATATAACTAACCCCTTCTCAGCCACAGGTCAATATTAGAGGCAACATTCAAACATAGAGCCTGAGACCTCAAAGAGGACGTTAGCCCTGCTGCTTCCTCTCTCAGCCCACGGGATGGCGTTGGAAGCTAGCTACCAAGCTCAGTGAGCTACGCTTCTTGCCTCCTGCCTGGCATGGCCCCTTTTACAATTTGGCCTCCCTTCAGGGGCAGGATAACCCCAGCCATAGGACTGCTCACTCTAACAATGCCTTTCTATTGAGAAAAAGTGAAAATTTTCAGTTAGTGTGCTATGTTCGTATCTCCCATTTTCTCTTCACTTAAGGTTGCTAATCATTTCTTTTAATCAGCATTTTTCTCATCAACCTCAAAGACCCAACCCTCTTCCCGTTCTTCAGGCTAAGATCCTTAAAGCAAGGTCACGTTCCAAAGCAGGGGCACCTCTCTTAGGAATCTCTTCTTTTTTGCAGTTAGAATTGCATGCAGCAGCTATTCCTGACACCTTAGCTTCGGGGCTGAGAATTCAAACTAATGCTTGTGCCAGAGAACATTATGTGCTTACTTAGCAGCAAGGAAAGCATTTTCTAAATAATTAATTGCAAGAGCAGGATCTTCCTGAACTGTGTTCTGTTCTTGGAATCCACGCTGAAGGATCCGGTGTGGACCTATTCATAACTGTCGCCAGAGCTTCAGATCTGCGACTGTGTGCTTTTGATGTTTTTCTTTTCTCTAAGAAAAAAATTCCCAGCAACAATATAATTTGACAGATTTATTTTGATTACTGAAAAATGGAAAACATGAAAAAGCTTCCTTGTGGGAAACTCATCCCCCAAACACATGTGACTTTGTCGTTGGCTGTCCCTTGCTCACATTCCTGCTTGCGCTGTCCTGAGTCTTTCGTCTGAGCATGCTTTTCATGCTTGCTTTTGTTTGGGGGTTTAATATCTTAGACTACAAGTGGTGCAAATTTTGAGCAAAACAGGTCCACCTCAGTTCACAGCAACCAGTAGGCCATATCAAAGCCTACCTGTGCAAACTGTAGAAAAAAATATTTCCCTACAACCTTCTAAATCCATTTTGACCAAGTAAAACTTATAGGCGTACACCAGATACTAGCTCAAAATTAGCTGCATGATAAATAAATGGCCTAAATCTACCACGGATTACATGGTTGTTCAGTATTTCACTGTGTCAGCAAAGCATATTGTTGGGACCTGCATGAAATTACAACCTAAACAACGGCTCATAATTAATACAAAACACAAAAGGCATCCTTGATGACCAGTTGCCCAGAAATGAAAATGATATGACCGGCGAACTCCAAGTTATCATGGAAACCATATTAAAATGATCTCAGGCCCAAAAATCACAGTTGCAGCAAGAGGCCGATCTGCTACTAACTGGTCCTTCTTTGCAACACCTTTGTCTCTCTCTTTCCCATTTCCTGTCTTTCCTTCCCCCTCCTCTGTCACTCACGTATCCACTCAAAATTAGCCAGAAGCTTTTACATCAAATAAGCTAGCTAGGAAAACATCCCTGCGATTTCCCTTTAATTAATCAAATGAAAAACATGCAGAGTTGCTCCAAGCCAGCCTCTGGGGAGCTTGACGTACAGTGACCTACCAGGGCGAAGAGAAGCCAGTGCGTCCCCCTCTTCCTAAGGAGCAGATTCAGCCTGCTAGCTGGAGTACTTTGGAAGGTTGCTTTAGGGGACTAAGTATAAGTAGTTGTCACAGACTATGCAACTTTTAAATTTTGTGTCACCATGAACCTGCACAAAAAAATAAAGATGCAGCCCATAGTGCTGTGTCTTCGGCGGGACCAAATACCTGCACAGCTCCTCTCCGTTCTGTTTCTCTTACGCACCAAGCCTGGCACGTTCTCTCACACCGTGGTGACGAAGTTGTTCCAAGGGCAGTGCCTTCCTCATCACGTAACCCCTGCCTGGCAAGGAGCGGTGCTTGATATATGCAGCGATGGAAGGAAAAAATAAGGACTCGCATCCACTCCTTCTTGAGGCAGGGTCTTTGAGTTTTTCTCCCTCAGCCTCTGCCACTGCTCAGGAATCGTCCACATATCTGAACATTTCCACATAGTTTCACATGCGTCTTTTGACTACAGATTCTTTTTTTTTTTCCATGACAGAGCTGGACACTGAGTTTTTCCTGGTTAAATCTTTTTTTCCACTGCAGCAGGAGACATTTCTAGGGAGTATAACATTAGGGTGATTTTTCAGTGCCTAACCAAGCTGTCACATACATTTAGCACTGCCAAATGCTAAAACTCTTGGACACTGCTAGGACCCAGTCCTCCTTTATTTATTTACATAAAATATTTAAATGCTTCACTGTGCACTTACAACAGCTGCAGAGAAGTACTACTGCAAGAAGCAAGTCGATAGGAAGGCTAATAGGGCTTTCTTTGTAGAATGCAGAATTCTGTAATGGCTCTGGAAGAAGATTTCTGGAGCCTGAAATGGTTTCAAATTCACTATGACTTTTAGAACAGCATGGTTTTCTGTATGTGTGGTAGCTTGGGAGTGTTAGGAGTAGAATTAAAGAGTCGGCTTTATTTATTTATTTACTTTTGTTTCTGGTGGCAGATAATGTTCCTTTTATGCTTGGAAGCTTTCCTGGAAGTTATGGAATATGCTCTGTAAAATTTAACAGTTTAGCATATTTCGTTTCCAATTTAGTGCTAGAGTAAAGTAAGAAGGATCATTTTAATATAGGAACTTCCAGCAATAATCAAAAGGCATATTTTTTCAATATTATTTTAATCAATTTATACCAAAACTATATTATAACAAAGTAATTGATTGCTGAATTTTATAGTGCTGGGCAGTCTAAAAATATTTTTGTTGTATTGATTAAAGACTTAGCCCTTCTAGTCAATAAACCTGCTGGCTTCGCAGAACTTTGCAGGCACTACAGATGTCACGGTCTTAACTGATAATTTATTGTTTTAATTAACTTTTATTTATTAATTCTAATTTATTACTAAATTTGACATGGCAACAGATTGGGGTGGAGGGTAGGATATCCGACAAAATTTCTTTACAAAAAGAGTAAAGCTCTTCTACCTGTTACTTTAAAAATGTAGTAGTATACACACTCCCTGAATAGATATGTGGAGTGTGGGTGAGAGCATCTAATATAGGGTCTGTGAAACGAGACTTGGATGGGAAAAAAGGTTAATGCTTTGTCTAACTAAAGGCCTGTAGCCGGGGGGAAGATGCTTTCCAACTGCCAACAAGAATCAAGACTCCAGAATAGACAAGCTAGAAGGATATGAGAAATGTTAGCATGGGCACTAACTCCCTAAAAATCAGAGGTCAAATATTCAGTGAACATTGCTGTGGTTTTTTTTTGTTTGTTTGTTTGTTTGTTTGTTTGTTTGTTTGATACCAGAGGGCAGCCTTTCCTGGATGTGTATAATCTTAAAATATTAGTGTTTGCTGGATGTCGTGGCCTGTTTTTATTGCTATAACAAAATGCCTTAGACTGGATCATTTGCAAAGCACAGACATCTATGTCTCCTACTTCTGGAATGGAAGAAGTTCGATGTTAAGGTGCCATTCAATTCAGTGAGGGCGGGCCCTCTACTTCACAAAGGCTTCTGTGCTACTGCATCTGTACATAGGGGAAAGGGGTTAAGCAAGGAGGGGACTAAGCACTCACCAAATCCCCTTTTTAAAAAGACATTAATACCATTCATGAAGGTGGATGCATAGTGAGGTGTTCACTGCCCAAATAGCTCACTTTCTGTAATACTATCATCTTGACAGCCAGACTTTCACACATGGATTTGGATGAACACCCACACTTAAACCATGACAAAAAGATCTTAGAGATCAAATAATGAAACCAAACACGTCGCTTCATATGATATATGAAGACAAGATGATGAAGTGAGCCACTCATGGCACACTGAAGCAGAGAGGGAGCGATAACCCAGGCTCTGTGACTCGTTTCCAGTCCTGTGGGTATGACTGTGTCTTCGTAGTACCCGGTTACTAATGTAAAATATTATGCTGTGAGTACCTTAAGACTTATCTTAAGACTTTTAGTGAAAGAGGCAAGAGGAAAACTAGAATATATGTTTAGATAAAATATTAGCTTTACTATGTCTAATAAAAAGAGAAAATGAATAAAATCAATATTCATATGTTGCATTTTAAATGCTAAGGATCTTCAGGGGGAAACTCTTTCAAGCTAGCTGTTTTAAACTGGCCTGCTAAACTTCCAGAAGAAAGTTTGTATGTACACAAGCGAAAAGGAGAATTAGGGTTGTTAGGGTTCTTTCTCCACTTTGGAAGTTGTTGTAGTGGAAACATATTGTTCCCTAAAGTTAGATGAACATGTTAAGGAAGTGGTATATTAATCTTCTTCACAACAGATCGCTGCATGTAGCTGATTAAAACCATACCTGCTTATAGCTTCTGAGTCTGAAGATCAGAGGTCTTGTACAGGTTGTTGGGGGTCTCTGAACAAAGCATCACAAGGCCTCATTCAGGTATTGGGGGGGCTGGGTTTTCATCTGAACACTAGAAGGAGAAATCTGCCTTCCAAGATCATCCTCATTTGCAGATTCCATTCCATCCATCTGTAGTAGTAAGGAGACTTTGACCTGTTAGCTGCCAACCAAACCCCACTTTCAGCCCCTAGACCACCCACATTCCCTGCCAGATGCTCTGCTCCATCTCAAAGAAATAATGATACTTCAAATTCCTCCCACCCTTCTTGAGTCTGATCTTCTCCAATCATTTGGAGGAAGTTCGCTCATATTGGCAGACTCACCAATAGTTTCTGATCTTGGGATCAGTTGTTTTAGACTGTTCCTATATCCGCAAAATGTCTTCACAGCCATCCTACAGATCAGTGCTTAAGTAACTGGGAGAATGTGTGTACACAGTGGTGTCAAGAATCTTGACAGTGTCTATTGGGAGGGGTGGTAGGAAGGTTAGAATTCTTCCCCTTATAGCCAATCATTGGGGATTCTTCTGCTGAATTCAGACATAAATTATGAGTTGGCGAAGTGTCACTGTGCTAGTGGCCATGACGCCACCAGTTGACATCAGTTAACAGCAGATGCCATCAGTTACCATTGTTCAATGCTGGCTTGTGCTGTGTGTCACCAATTGACATTCCCAGTTGCTTGCCTCTGTAGCTAATCTTCGTCAGCTGCTAATCTCTGGAGTTCTATTGGCCTACTAGTCACTAGTGTTTATAGCTCTTTCTTTTAGAGCTACTCCACCCACATGCCTACAGATAAAACTCCTGAGTAGATTTATAAAAACTGCTGAGCCCACAGTACTCAAGAAATAAACCACAAGCAGATTTGTAGCACCACTAGAGTAAGGCTTTGCTTAAGCAGTATGGAGTGGGTGTGGGGGACACCCTGCTCCTTCTCACTGGGACAGTACTATCTTGAATCTTTGGGTACTTTTTGGTAATTATGAAGCCAAAAGAGAAGGAGGTAGACCTCTTCCTCACTCTATTCACACAATCTCTTCTGCTATTATGTAAACCCATAGCAAAGCAACGTAAGATCGAAGGCCCAGCCGAATCCAATAAGGATGGATAAGCCAGGGAGGAAGAAAGTAGCATGACTACATGACTTCTAGAGCTTAGGATCAAATTTGATTTTACAACAATAACATCATTAGTGGAATTGAGTGTTTGCTAAAAGACAGAAACTGAGCTAGATAGTCTATTACATCAGGTATGGATAATGCTGTGGGCATGGTCCACCCAGGAGAACAATTTCTCTCCATCTTTGAGTTCATGAAGCTCAAGGTCATAAAATACTATTATAGACATTCTAGTCCAAAACAGAAGATAAAAAAAAAAAATTACCAGACTCAAGCAATTTTACAGTACAGCCAAGCAAACTTCATTTGGCTCAAGGTCTAGGAGTAATCTTCTGTGGTTCAAGGCTCTGCCCTCTGGAGTCATAAGCCTTCATCTTCTTCATATTAAGAGGCATCTTTTTTTTCATGAAAGGTAGCATATGTTTGCAGCTGACTAGTTTTATTAGCCTGTTTTTTTTTTATTGTTGAACTCTGAAAGTTCAACAATATTTCACTATATGCCTTCTGCCCCATTTCACAAAAGCTGGGAGTAATAAATATTTTTAAGAACCATGCATGTCCTTCATATGCATAGAGGATCAATGCCATTAGATAGCAGGCTCTTCCACAGGGTTTTCCTGGATAAGTACAATTCTTTACCTGGCTTCTGAGTGCCTAAGCGACCCAGGAGTTAGAGAATTAACCTCTTCAGAGAGCCCTCTGTGCGACCAGCTTCTCTGACATCTGATCCTTCTAATGTATGGATAAAGGGCTTGTTCAGCCACACCCTTGGCTTCCCTTCCTAAAAGTGAATCTCCTAATTTTAGCATTATTTTTAGCACAACATGAACAGGCCGAGAATCTCCTAACTCCACAAACCCTGAAGGTTTTTCACGTAAAAGTTCTTCCTTCAGTTTCTTTCTGCAATTTTGCTCTAAGAAACAATTGAAAACTTTCCTGTCTTACGATGAGTAGCAATAGGCTGTGCCTTCCACATTTCACTGAATTATCAGAATTTGTTTTTATGAGTTTTGTCTTTTACATAACTATCGGACACAATTCAGGTAAGCTTTCTGCAGGTATGAAGCAAACATTCTCCTTCCTCTAGTACCCAATAGCATGTTCTTCACCTGCATCTGACCCCTCTTGAGGCCCTTCCCATGGACACGTTTCTACTAACAGTATGTTGGAGACAGTTTAGGTATCCTCTAAGGTGATTTAGGGTTCTTCTCCTGGACTATTTATTTTTGAGTCTTTCCTTGCAGAGTCATTAACATACATTTTTCGTACAAACATTCCCTTGAAGGCATTCCAGACCTTTTATCCCCCATGTGCTGAAGGCTATGTTTCCAGGCTGGCCTCAAACTCGCAACACTCCTGCTTCGGCCTCCAACCTTGGAATTACAGGTGTACATCACCATGATCGACCACATTCTAGGCTTTTTATGTCATCGTTTGCAAACTTCTTTCAGCCTATTTCATTCCCTGATTCCAAAGCTATATCCACATTTTTAAGGATTCCTTATGGTAGCATCTCAGTTTTAAGTACAAAAACCTGCACTGATCTCCTATTGCTTCCACAACAAAATAGCTTCAATTGAGAATCTTCAAGTGTACATTCATTATGTTATAGTTTCACAGGTCATATTCTTGCAAAATGGGTCTTTAAGAGGCTAAAACCTAGGTATCGGACGGGCTGTGCTTTCTTTTGGAGGTTCCAGGGGCAAATCCACTTTCACGTCTTTTCCAACTTCTAATGGCTGCTATGTCTCCTGCTCATTGTCTGTCTCCTTTCATCTCAAAGACTAGCCACGACCAGTCAAGTCTTGCTCACACTGTAATATTTTGATTCTGACTCTGCCACCTTCTGCCCAAGCAAGGTCCCTGGGGCCCAACCGCCTAATCTGGAAAACCTCTTCATCTCAGAGTCAGCTGATGGTCAATTTGCTTCCCTCTTGTCGCATCGCCTCATATATTCATAGGTTCCAGTGATTAGAAAGTGACATCTTTGGAGATCTTTATTCTGCCTGCTTTACTCGCATTATTTTAATTCTTGTGATTCTCGGAGACTGGAATTATTTTTACCTTGATGTTGCTGCTAAGAGAACTCAGAGAAATAGAGTTACAGGTCCAAAGCTGGTGTGTAGAGTCCAGCTGCTTCTGTATGTCTATAAATACCCCTGACTTGGGCAAATCGAAGGCACATCTCAAACACTATGCTTCCGACTTTCCCAGCATACCTTTATATAACTACGTCAGGCATATACTTGTACCAGTGCTTCTGCTGGTATTCAGGCCCAAGAGACGATTGAAAGATAAATATACACAACTCAAGCTGCTACAGTAGTCTGAGTCCCTTTTTCTTATTGGGTCTCACAACACAATGAGCAGCAGATGAGGTGCCTCTCAGGTACACACAGATCCTGTCTGGATGGATGACAAAATCAATGAACACCTGAGTGCACAGACAGAAAAAGATAAACACGGTGTGGCCAAAAATAAGTTGGCCAGATCGGCCATTTAGTTGAAAGTGAACCTGTGAGTCACTCCTTTTATTGGTCCACTTGGAGCACGGTAGGAGAGTTCTGGCGAACTTCTGTGGATTATGTAACAAATTGCTCAGATTTTCATGATTTTTCTCACCACTTTTTCTTGGAAAAACTTTCTTATTTATTTTGTCCTTTTTCCGAACTATTTATAACAAAAATATAAAAGTTGGAAGCAAATTCTTTGCTTATCATTATGGCCTGATCCACAGCACTAACTCGACGTAAAGAAATTATAATAAAGTATAAACTGATGGTAGAAAAATATTTAACCAACATCCAAATTTTGAAAGCACTGGAAATAAAAACAGGCAAATATTGCCTGCAAAACAGAAATTATGAAGAAGAAAAAACTCTGGAAAATGTATATTTTGCATTTAATGTTTTAAAATATTTGGATCTCCTGTCATCCCAGAACTCAGGCAGAAGAGCTGTTGTGACTTTGAGGCCAGCCTGCGCTACCCGCGTGTTCAGGACCAGCTGGACTACACTGTGAGACCCTGTCCCCAATAAAATAATAAAAAATAAACAAACTCTTGTTTTTCTTGATTTGTGAGTATGAAGATATCATTGCTCATACAGAAAAATCAGAAATACAAACAAACAAGGGTATGCACATCTATAACCTGGGTGACCATTTTACTTACTCCTTGGTAAGTCTCTAGAAGATCATTTTCTAGCTTCCATTTTGTAAAAATATGCATAATACTTACCTGGAATGCTCAGTAAAAATCATACTTTATAAATTGTTTGCAACCTGTAAAACATCATGAATTTTATGCCAAGATACATATTCCTAAACTTACTTCTAAACAACCATATAGTATTTGACAAGCTGTATTTTTATTTCACCAAGTTTCTTTTTTCTGTGCATTTACTTTTCCGTATTTTGGGAAATACTGAAGAATAGGAATAAACGTTAGAAAATAAATTCACAGCACAGTATTAGAACATCTAACAATCCGAAAACCAAAAGCTTGCTTAAAGACCCAGAAGTTGTCACAAAACTTCACTTAACATTAACGAACTTTGTTTACGGTGGGGGAAAATCAATGTACAGTGTTATCTTTATCTTTCAACCAACTCTTTTTGCTATTTATTACCTGGATCATTTTCTCCAATTATTTTAATAAAACCATTTAAACTGAGCCTGTTTTGATGAGGAAGCCCTTTAGTTACTCATTTAATCACATGGTTTTCCATAAAAGTTAAAATTAACTCTGGCAAATGTGCCTCTGACCAGAAAATAAAAAAACCTAACTTCCTGCTCACTCAGGATAGAAATGGATGAGCTAAATGCAACAGCTTGAGGACGCAGCAAAGCAAATGAAGTGATTAGCTAACTCTCAAATACCATTATTGTTCTGAAAACGCCAAAATCTTATTATCTGAAACAGGAAAATAGGACTGGAAGTCATCCTTTGGGTTTACATCATATATTTAAACTCCAAACTCATTCTTGTTGGCTGCAAACGCTGGCAGTCGTAATATTCTCCTAATCCAAATTACGAATTGATCTCCGTGAGTCATCTGTCCTGAAATTCTAAGGCGACGTTATAACTTTGCCTGTTGAGTTTCTGGGTTGTGAGTTTTCAGAATAAATGCAGTAACCTTCATTTTATGCTGTGTATTAAAGTGGGTTTGTTAACTGATAGCCTTTCTTAAAATGAAACTAGACAAAAATTAGCCCACGTTAATGTCCCCTTTAACTAGAAACATGGATACTTTGCAATATTGGGCACTATATCTTTAAAAAACCTTTTGAAAAGTAAATAATTTTCTCTAAATGTAAGTAAATGCTATCAGAGAGAGGCAGTGTTTCTTTCTGAGTTCTAAATACAAGTCGCTCACAGGAATTGAATTCGATTTAGCTCCCAGAAGAACTTTACTTGGCCTGACCAAAATTTAAGTGGTTAAATTCAAGGAAATGCAAACGTTTCACTCTTGCATAAGAGCCATATGCTTTAGTTCACCTGCAGTCAATTTTCATGTGGTAGGTGGGCACAGGGGATTACGAGGATAAGGAGGAAGAAATTATCCTATAGCAAGCATTGTCTCTGGGACTTAGAACAGTGCCTGGCGCATAGCAAGTGCCCAATAAATCATAACTAAATAGAAGGGGGAACGGAGAGGAGAGGTGAAAGGATTACATTCTTCCCTTAATCGCTTACAAATCTCTGCACCGTGTTGTATTAGCAGAAAACCCCGGGGCTGGGAGGCCGCACACCTGGCCTTCTGTGATTTTTCCCGTAACACCCAGAATATGGATGGGCAGAGTACTTTTGTTCTCTGAGCTTGACTTTCCTCCCTGATAAAATTCAGGGTTTGTGTTTAAAATTTAAAATTCTAGGACGCTACAAAGAACACTTCACCCACAAATGTTCTTATTTATATTTCCGTAGCTGCTTTTTGAGCACACGTGGTCACACTCGTGCAGGAGAAGCTCAGCCCAGCTCTCTTTCTATCATTCCTTGAAGTAAGACCACTTCGTACCTGATGATCATCACCGGCCCTTCCAGCAGGCCTTCAAACTACAGATAAATGCCGCTTTCTCTTTTGGGCCATGCCCTGGTCTTTCTCTTTGAAAGTGGCCAGCTCAATCAAGACCAGATGAAAGGATGTAGGTGTGAGGCAAACAGACCAGGGGGATAGAGGGTCTTCTAGAGACAGAGACGCTCGGAGCAGCTCGGCTGGGCCGGACTCCCGGTGATCTCTTTCATGGGTCACCCTTAAAATCCAAATTGAATCGAGAGGAAATGGGTTTGTATCTAGGACACGGAAGAAGAAAATGAATGCTGGGTGATGAGTGTTGAGATCACTGATATTGCTTTTCTGTCGGGATTTTGCTGCTGCCTTCTGGGCTTCCATTAAAAATTTCGTGTATGACAGTTACTACCTTTTGCTTTTTCAAAATGTCACAGAACCTATTTAGACAATAGATCACCTCCTGCAAGGCTACAACTTCCCTTTTAAATATTGTATTAATTGTTGATGTGTCGTGCAAAGTGAGTTATTAGCTTGGCAGCCAAGTGGCTTTTCCTCTCGGCTCTTTTTTATTTACTTCTCTTATTGTTATAAAATAAAAACATAAACCAATACCTCACAGTGGACACTTACTCCACGTCCCTTGGGTCTAGGCAGCGCTCATGTGCTCCCACCTGTCACTGGTGTGAGTTTCCTGTGTTGCAGAGGCATTAACTCCTCCACCCAGTCACTGCCATCAAGAACAAGCCTGCTCCACTGGGCACAACAGCTGAGATTCTAAGGGCAACAAACAGGTGAGGAGGGGCTGGAAGCAGTTCGCGACCGTGTACCCGAGACTTTGATCTTCCCTAGCTCTGTCACAGACCAGCTCTGCAGAATGGGCAAAGTCAGCTAAGCTCTGTGAGTCCTTTCCTATATGACAGTTATAAAAGTCTGTGATCATCAGAGTCTTTCCTGTCCAAAGTATTTCAGAGAAAGAGTAGAATAACCAGACAAAAGTCAGCACCGTACACTCTGGTCGCCCACGTTGTGCAAACTACAACAGCGGCTGGTACTGGGATATAGGGTATTTAGTTCCGAAGCTGGGCTGGTGATGCAATCAGCACCGAGTTGTTTGGGGTAGACACCCTTAGCCCATATTCCGACTCCTTCGTTTACGATCATCTTAGGCAAAGCATCTACAACATCTAACTCTCAGTTACCCACTGCTAACACAATAAATAGATGCCTCACCTGCCATTTCGTGAGCGGGGTGCTGTGTCAACTTTAAACACACTTGCGTGTGCCATCCTGGTAGTTAGCTATACTTAGCCATGCGGAATCTTTCTGTGCCACGTGACTGCCTGCGGCACTGTCATTTCCTTATTCCCTTGAGTATGTGGGTGGGTTTGTCACAGCCATGGGACTGAGACTTACCAGGCTCACATGTGAGTTCTAGCCGGACTGTCCCACAGACTTGCTGCGCGAAGCAACCATATGGATGAGGCGGGACAACATTCCACACATTGTAAAAAGGCTTGTTCACATGACATCTGTTTTTGGCATCCTAACACCTGGATGAGACATTTTATTACCTTTGTCAATAACAATTTTGGAGATAAGAAGATCTAGACCTTACCTAATTAATTAACTCAGCTAATCAAAGAGGAAGGTATATTTTCAGCTTAAATTTTTATTACACCTTTACACTTTGTATGTTTTCTCCCATTTATACACCCTATAAAAGTCACAAGTTTTATTGTAAAGCACTGTAGAAATGTAAGGCATATTGTTACTATTAACATAAATGATGGAAAAAGTTATCTACAGTCATAATTTCCTACTTAATTTATTTGTTAGGTTTTCCTAAGGCACTGCTGTATGTCCCCGTTTTCTACTATTGAAGGCATAGCCAAAGCTAATGGAAAAGTCAGGAAGAAGTTACAGTTTTGAGTGTTAATAAGTGAAGGAATTCAATCTTCCTGCACTGTTGGTTCTGTGGCTAAAAATATTACACTGTCTGTATCAGAATTTCAGTGTATGGACCATGTTTGTACATGATTTGCTCTGTGATGAATACCTTCTCCAGCAGAAACTAAAAGGCCTCACATTTCCCACACTAAGACACCACAACTATCTGGTCATTGGCAGAAAAGGGCATGAACTCTGAACTTGATCTATAGGATAGAGGTGAATTTTTGATGAACCACTTTTCTCCTTATCTCCTTGGCAATCACTCAGTCAAGATGGGAATTGTTCCCATGGTCAAGCTCATGAAGCTGCCTTGACGGTTGAAGAAGTATGATGACAGCTGTCCTTGTGAGAATTAGTATAACTATTTTAGAAGTAGCATATGCAGAATGATTTGCACAGTAAGCGACAGTTACTTTAACACAGACGTGACTACAAGAAAACCACATCCAAGATCTTTGTCATCTAATTAGAGCTTCCACCAATGAGCCAAATAGTTCTCAATAGTGACTTCCAGTCTGCCTGCTTCCAGTGATTCCTGGAGCCACCCAGGGACAAGATCGCTCTTCTTACTGAGCCACAACGACCTTGGTAGTTACCGTTTTTGTACAAATGACACTTTAGATCTATACAGACAGCATTTATATTTGCTGCACAGTAAGTTCACTCTATCTTTCTGCCTGCTAACTGGAAGTTTGGTTTTCTTCCTCTTGGCCATGCTGTGACTGCTTCATTTCCCAGACTGCATCGGGACTGCAAGAAGACTTCTGCGTTTTTGTCTTCAGCTAACTTTTGCAGTCATTTCACTGACTGGATTTGTGTCCAATTTTTATCCTTAAAGAAAGGGAATGTGAAAACACATCTCAGATTTTTCCCTTAATAGAGTAATACCAGGTTTTAAATAGTCTTGTGAAGATTTGTCTTGATGTAAATTAAGTTCAGTCACTTGCTTTATTGGCTTACTATGTTTCGTATTTATGAATTCAAGCCCTAAATATATCAGAGTTACATATGCCACTAAGCTCTAGTGAAGTTCTATCCTAAAATGGTTGGAGTCAGGTGGAAATTAGAAATCGATTAGCTGTTCAAATTACTCCTAGCTGGTTTCAGACTAGCTCTGGATTCAATCTCTATCCCACATCTGACAACAAATTTCTGATTCAACATAGAAACTGTGATCTCCACCCCCCCAAAAAAAAATGATGTGCCAATTAAATAACACATTATAAGAATGAGATGCTTTATTATAAAAAGAATGGGCCATCTTTTGTGTTTTATTATAAAGAAAAAAGCAATTACATATAATTATTGTAGGCTCAAAGGTTAAAAGGGAAACTAAAGAGACATGCTTGTGGAAATTGTCTCAAGGAATCAAAGGGGAAACTGGACTGGCTGAAAAGTGCATTTTCCTTTCCATGGGATCAGGAGAAGGGGAGGAACGACAACAAAGAAAAGGAAAGACAGAGGAAGAAGGACAGTTGTCATTCTGAGGGGATGTCTCTGATGAGAATGTCTCAGATGGGGATGTATTAGCCAGGGTTCTCCAGAGAAACAGAGCTAACAAAATTAGAGGTGAGGGGAGTAAGAAAGAAAATTTAGAAAATTGGCTCATATAGTTGTAAAAGTTATTGAGTCCCAAGTCTCCAGGGAGTTCTGCAGATCAAACACCCAGAGAAGAGGTATGCGGAGCTTTGAGCTCACAGAAAGGGGCAGGTTTCCTCCTTCAGGGGAGGTCAGTTGTTTTGGTTTTGAGGTTTTTTTTTTTTTGCTTGTTTGTTTGTTTTCTAAGGTCTTGCATTGATTAGAGAGGTTCATTTACAGTATAGAAGGTAATACATTTTACTCAGAGTCTACTGACTTAGTGTTAATCTCATTTAAAAATTACATTCAGAGCAGCATCTAGATGTGTTTGACCACGTAGCTGGACTAAATAACCTAGCCAAATAGACACATAAAATCAACCACCACAAAACAATTAAGGGTTTAGGAAGCAGGCCAGGCAAATACAAAGTACATATTATCATTTAGAATTAAAAATTATTATAATTTTCCCAGCATGTCAACTTCAAGGAAATTGTTGGAAAGCTCCTTTCTAAATCTCAGATAGAGATATCATATTTAAAATTTCTCAGATTTTTGGACAGCTATATATAGTAGACAACAGAAATTTTGGACAGAGTTGAGTGTTTTATACATAAGGTAAGTATAAAATATTCCAAGATTATTATAACATATAGTTAAAATAATGGCCTCTGATGAATCATGCTTTCTAATTTCTGTATCATTTTGTGCTGCCTCTTAGCTGAAGATGAAGCCCATTCCCTCATTTGGTGGAGCTGGGGTGCACTTGGCCCGAAAGAACGCTGCGGGAGTGGCAGTGGACAGCTTTCAGTCCTCGCGTCACCTGCTTTAACCCTTTGCTTTAACTCTTTTCTTTAGCACAAAGTAGGAAGGGGTTAAACAGTTAAGCCATAAAGGAAAATGTTAGTAAAGATATTAACCATAAGCAAAAGCTTTTTCATCAAAGACAACATAAAGCAAAAATTAAGCAATAATTGGAAAAGGTATTTTCTTTCATTTAACTGACACAGGGCAGTTTACTTAACAAACTAAGAATTATCAATCATTAGGAAAAACATAAACAATCCACTAGGGCAAAATATGGTCCGATACATCACAGGATAAAAAATGTCCATTCGAAAAGAATAAATCTAGGATCAAAATGACAACAATAAAATAGTCAGCACTGATGCAGGTGCTAGAAAAAGTGACCCTGATTTTGCTGCTACGAATGTAAATTAATATCACAGTTCTGGAGGTCAGTTTGGCAACATACACCAAAAGTTTTAAAGTGTGTGGACACCCTGGGTCAGAGTTCTCATATCTCGAAACTTAACAAAACAATTGAAGGATATTTGTGCTAGAAGTGCTGATTATTTCACATCCTCTTCTGAAGGACCAGTCCCATCTCTCTCTCTCCCAGAACAGCAAGGCCAACATTTGCACCATCATCTTGACCCCATCCTGCCACAGTTTTACAGATCAACAACTGAGCCGTCCCAAGAAGAGCAATCCTGGGTAGTCAGGTTTAAAATAATGAGGGAGAATACAAGTTTATTCTGCTAGGAAACCGAGAGCCTGGAACTGTCGGCTCCAGGGAAAGAAGCCAAGGTTTTAAGGATTAATGTGACGTGACAACAGAGACAGAAAAAGTCATCACATGAAAAGTGAATACATGAAAGTCAAAAAAGATAAAGAAATATAGGAAGGCAGTAAGAATAAGAGAATGGGACACAGTAAGTGAAATAAACCAGGCACAGAAAGACCAGAACTACACTGTCTCACTCATACACAGAATCTTAAAAAGTTGATGTCATAGAAATTGAAAGTAGAATGTGGTTACTAGAATCAGGAGATAGTGGGGGAAAGGGAAGGATGAGGAACAGATGGTCAGTGGCTACGAGGATATTGCATAGGAGGGTGATGATAACGTAGTATATGTTTTCTAAAATCCACATTGGGCATGGTGGATAATACCTACAATCCCAGCTACTTCAGACGCTGAGGCAAGAGAATCACAAGTTCAAAGCCAACTTTTCTCAAAATAAAAATTTTAACAGACTTGGGCTGTGCCTCACAAAAGAGACAGAGATATAGTTCAGTGGTACAATGCTAGCTTGGACAGAAAAAAAAAAGAGCTGGAAGAAACAAATTCTAATGATCTCACCGTATGACATAATAAATTGTTGAGAAGAAAATAAATATGCTTACCCAGGTATAAATGCTATACAATATATGCATGTACCTAAATACCACATAATACCCATTAAGAAGGTATCATTTTTATGTCAGATTTTTTAAATAAAATACTCAAAAAGAAGGGAATGAAATATGCACAAAGAAAAAAGCTGTTCTGGGTCTGCCTTAGTACTGCCACCACTTTCTATGCCCATTGCTAACCTAGCTGTACTATAGCAATAAAACACCTTGTTACTCATGAGCCTTAATGGGATATCGTTCTTGAAATCAAAAAAGATGAGTTCTCATTAAATAATCCCCAAATGAAATGATGTGTAGGAATGTAAAATTGTGATATGAACCATTTGTATTAAATGACAAGCTTAGAATGAGGATTTTTTTTCTCATGTGTGTAATAGGTTCTCAGCAAATTCAGGACCATTCAAGTTGGGAAAAGAAAATTAGTACAAAGTTATTCTGACTATCAGTTCAAACTATATTTTCTAACCTACTCCCACAAAATTAATATAGTGTTTTAGTATTTCAAATTAATAATATTTTGCCAAGTGGAAAAGAAAAGTATATCTAAATATTTACATTTCTCTCTTGGTATTTCTATTTATGGTATCTTACAAGCAAAGAACTATAATAGAGCAGAAAGAAAATATAACAAAATATTAACTATGAGAATCTTTAATATGAAATATTGACTCTTGAAAATGTATCTCTGAGCATTTAGTATTCTTTAACAATAAAAGGAGTTACCTTAGAAATGGATATTTTAAAATGTGACTGCAAATACTAAAGCCATTGAGTATCCCCCCCAACCCCCCCCCCCCCCCCAGGCTTCTTCTAAAGGCAAGTTCCCACGGGAATTGTTTGAACTACTGAGTCAAAGTCAAAATTTAATAGTTGCTCTCTTAAATAAGTGCTACTGGTCAAAAGTGCAGGTCAGGGTCAGCTCTGCAGCTGCACGCTGGGAAGGTGGAATTTTGACTGAGTCTTGGCTAAGCCGCTTGAAGATCTTCATGGTTGCTCTCTTCACAAGTGTCCCATTCTATTGGTGAGAGTCAAGAGGAAAGGCCAGTCTTCCATTATTAGCAAAGTGAATTATACGATATATTACTCAACGCTGGAAAGTTGTTTCAATGAAAAAAATTGATAGTTGTGTTTGTGTTTTGTGTTAATACTTTGAACTAAAATGATCTGATAAACTTACCATTAAAGCTTTAAAGGATGGTTATGCATTGTTAGTTTATTATTGTAGACTATTTAACAATGGCTTTAAAATAGATTCTACTTGTAATCTGCAGCAAATAGGACTTTAATAATCAAGAAATTACTACTTATATGCTATGTTAGTCATTAAATTGAGCCAGGAAATAATAGAGTTGATGCAAAAGAAAACATTAAATCTTTAGTAGGCGACTGGGCTAAACTATTTGATCATTTGATAATCATCAAATCTATGTGCAAGCCTATAAGTTAATTCATCATGAAAATGTGATAAATGATTCAATTATTCTCATCTTTTATAAATTCAATTAAACGCTTTTTAGTTTCCGTAACCACAAACTTTCTGCCATCACTCCCTTCTTGGAGTTGTCTCTATTGAGGATTGACACCACGAAAGAATAAATTATAACCACCTAGAAAAGGTAATAGCCAATTCCACACTATAGATGCCGTACCATACCTACACTCTAAATTTCATTCACTGTATTTCATTCATTCAACATTGACTCACTCACTGAAAGTGACGGATTCTCTTAGACCTAGGGAATACTTCCATCTCCACCCTTGGTGCTCTTCTGGTCTTTGGAGACTAGGTGTTTGCTGTTCTCTTGCAGTGTTGCCAGGGAGTGTGGGCATGTTGCCCTCCTCACAGAACGATCAGTACTTTGCAAAATGACCAGTTCTTTAAGGTCAAAGATAGCATTTAATTTCTTATAAAGTAACAGGATGAAAATTATTTAAAAGCAAAACTGACCAAACTGTTTTCTACTCGTGAGGAAAAAATGCCCCTGTCGTCTTAGGTGACAAGAACTTTCAGTGGACTCTCTGATCCTCCCAGAAACTTTAGGAAAGAGAAAAGAAAGACTGAAATTGCAAGACCTCTTCCACTTCCTTTGTGCCGTTGCATCGTGCACACGCCCTCTTTTAGCTGAACACCTAAAGGTATGTCTCCTCGCATTCAAACGTGTACACTGACAAGAAGAATGGAGAAAGAACTGCTCTGAGTACACCATGAAGAAAACTGAGTTTCCTTGAGCTGAAGAACGAGATTACAACCAACCTGGAACCTTGAATGGGTGGATAATGGTTCTGAAACTATGTTAAAAGGATCAGGCTTGCATATCAATAAAACGGAAAAAAAAAAGATTTGATAAAGCTGGGTTCAAAGATCAAAAAAAAAAAAAAGGATCAGGCTTTATTGTTTGTTTTCTTTAGGGAAAGGAAGAGGATGTTGCTTTATTTCTAACCATCATTGATCAATGGTTAGAAAATATATACTTCTGATTTCTGTACTTACCTCCTGGAGCACTGGTGACAATTCACACTGTAAGTGTCATGGATCTAGGGAAGGGAAAATAAAGGAACCTTCAAGAACACAGATGTCTAATATTAAATTTCAAGTTATTGCTGATCTCCAGGAACATTAATATTACCAATTTTAAAATAGTGGTTAATCCCTAAATGCTTCATGATAATGGACAGTATTTGATTGTTGCTGGGGTTTGAGGATTTAACAAGGAAAAGGAAAGAGGGAGTTTTATGTCATTTACGTCTTTGACAGTATTGAGAAGAGACAAGAAGAGGGAGTACATCATGATACAAAAAGCAAAGTAAGATCAAAAATGTGGACCTTGAGTGACCTCGAGGATGTTACCTCTGTTGATTACTGACTTCCACAAAAAGGCCACCAAAAGACGTGGATTAAGCAAAGACAAATTTATTGCTGATGGAAATAAGAGAGACCATCACTTTGACAGAGCCTTAGAATCATCATGAAGGAGAGTACAAAGGAAAGACATTTCGAAGAGTGAATTAAGGTGGACCTTTCGCCACTGATGCTTGATTACAACTGGGCACAGATTGTGATATAATAGTTTAGAATCGGCAGACAACGTGAAGAATGGGAGCTGAAGGATGCCTGGAACAGGAAACAGTTCTTCAATAAACCCAGCTGAATAATTTATTGTCTTGAGAAGGAAGCTATTTACCCTGATGTGGCCTACTTGGGTCGAGTACTGTTGGAATAAATAAATCTCAGAATGTTCTTGAGACAAACATCTTCCTGAGTTAAGATTCCCTGAGAAAATAAAGTCAGTTTGGCGCAGTTTTGAAAAGTAAAATAGTGCTAATAGACAGTAAGCTACATGTTTTAGTTCTGAATTATCAATATACACAAACTCTATCAGAGATACTAGATCTCTCAAAAGTTACTAAGGAGGAATTTTATCTCATGTGACATTTGAATTTTTTATTTTTATCGCTAGTGATGCACAGTGTCAGATACTTAGTGGGGACTCAGAAATTACTTGCAAAAAATGGCTAAGTAAATGAATGAGTGTATGAAAATGCCACCTTAATATTGTCTAATCCATATCCTAAAAGCTTCACCTTTTTAATGTCCATTGTCCTGATGACTTCTTACGTCAGCATAGTCTATTTTATTAAGGCAAAGTAAAAGCAACCACAGTAAGCTTCAAACATGCATGTCTGGTGGCCCTGGACTCCCTCGAATCTGACGTAAAACATCCTGAGCTGTCTGGAAAACCCAGTCTCTCAGCTATAAAACCTGAAAATGACAAGTGAGAAAGAGGGTATCTCTGCCATGTGAGGCAACCAGAGCTCTTAACACAGATTCCTGTCTGACATACTTCACCTGAGTTTTCTTTTACCACTTTTTAAATTTCTGCTTGAAGAGACTCACTGGCCTCGGAGCTGCCTGAGGAGACCTTCCCTCACCAAGTGAACCACGCCTTCAACTTTGTTTTGGCCTTGGTTGTGGTAATCTTTGTTTCTTAGTGACTAACAATTTCTAATGGAATCAGAATCTGGACATATAAAGGATAAACAGGCTATTAATAAATACCAAATTCATGGTCAATGAAATTCTTAAATTACGTGTTGTTTTCCCAAAATTGTAGATCAAAACTACATGAAATTATGGTTTATAGAAGGGTCACAAAATAAATTAATAAATAAATAAAAGTAAAATGTAAAAAAAAAGATGAACATACTCAACAGAAAAAGAGTAGTATTTGACTCCATTTTCAAGTATTATGACATATAGGTAATGACTAAATAGTTATATATCTCAAATAAATACTAAAATTCTATAGACAATGGCATTACCTATTTGAAATTGAGGCTACCTCCCAGAAAATCTGGGACATGTGGTCATGAGCTCAATGCATTTCTACACACATGGTTCAAGTTATATATTTTGCTTTACAATACTGTTTGAAATTTCATTAAACATGTTTTTCAAACAACTGCTTTGCTGTGTGTGTGTGTGTGTGTGTGTGTGTGTGTGTGTGTGTGTGTGTGTGCTTGTGCGTGCGCTGGAAAATGAACCAAGTGTTTCTTGCACTCTTGCATCATAGCCAAGTAGTTAACCTCTAAGCTACACCAGTAGCCCAAAACAATAACTGAGTAAAAATTCCTCTAGAAAGTATAGAACACTGCTCACTTTAACGTACATTTAGTCAAACGGAGGCATATATGTTGGGTACCTGACAACAAGTTTGAGTCAGCGATTTCCCGGGCTGTTTAGGACAGAAAGGATGTGCTATAAACCAGTAAACTCTGGGACAGTAATGGCCAAAGGGAGGGGAAGATCCCACGCTGTACAGGACCCTTCAGGAACAGCCCCCAAGCCACATTCCATCAGGAGGCCTGCATCTCAGTCTGTCTGTGAGCTGGGCCCTGGTAGAGGAATTTTTAGAAAATCTTGGTAAATGAATAGTACATTCTCCAAGCCAAAGGGGAAGCACAATCCCAGTTAAGTATTTTTAGGATATTTTTGTTTTGGTTGCCTCTCCAGCTGAGCTGAGGCTTTCGGCCTGACAGTCTGCAGTTAAAATGTTCTGTTGGAGTGTTCAGTTCATTTATTTTTAATTAAAATTTTATTAACATTATAAAGCTGGTGTGAAGATTAAAAGTGGGTAGTACAAATTACATATGTAATGTGGTGACATTAAATATTCACCCACCCAGCTAATTTGGGTAACACCAGAGTGAAATAAAAAGTTGGTTGCTTTTTCTGCCCCACCTGTTCCCCTTGAGACCTCTCTCAAGAGCAATGCTTCTTTCTGGCCTGCTAGACTGCTTCTAACTGAGCCTGTTAGGTAAATAATCTTTCCTCCTCCATCAGAGCCAGAGAATATGGACAGGGAAGTAGATCATCAGTTACTTGTTATCATTAGAACCAAGAAAAACAAGAAACAACTCATACTCAACAATGCCTTTGAGATAAATGACGCCTTGAACTCAGCGCAGTAAGATGAGTCCAACAGTTCCTGGATCCTGGAAGGGTCGTAATGTGTCAAGGGGCAACAGGACTGCAAGGATCTGATGTGACCTCTATCCGAGAGGCAGATGCTGGCCCTAAGGGCATTAAGAACCCACAGTTCAACAGGAAAAGCTTTTACAGTCAAGAACCACTTTTAATCCATGATGTACCTTACCTTTCAATAATCTACTAATACTTGTAACTAATAATTTTACTATTTCAGAGCAATAGTAACAGAGTACAGTTTTACTAAGGTGAAATGACCTACGTGAAGCCACCCTAATGGTGTTGACGGTTCTAGGTCTGAAACTTTCAAACCAAATCATACCAAGCAGGGATTCTAGATAAGTGCAGTGCACACGTGTGTGTGTGTGTGTGTGTGTGTGTGTGTGTGTGTGTGTCCAAAAGACAGAGACACATCAGGACTTCTGCACAGGATGTATGGAGCCCATGCACCACATAAGCTGGGCATAGTGCCACATACACAGGAGGCTGAGGCAGGAGGATTGCTCTGAGGCTAAGGTTAGCCTGGGATTCAAAGTGAGTTCAGGACCAGCTATCAAGCAAGACCTTGTCTCAAAAAAAAATAAATAAATAAAAAGATTTTTTACTAAGAATAAATTCAGATGAAATTCAGAAGGAATAGATACTCCATTTTCCTATTGTTGCTCATGTAAAAAGCAAGTAGTCTGAAAAATGGACAATATTTCAAAAATAAAGCTGATTATAAGTGTAAGAATCAACAGTAGTTTATTAAACAAAGAAACTGGAAAGAACTCATTAAATCAATTCTGTTTAATATATTAAAAACAAGTAGTAGATTTACTCATTGACTTTTTTAACTAGTAGGAAAAATCTGGGATGATGTAACTATTTTCATTCAGATGAGAATCAACATGTTTAAATAATCTTAAAGCACAGACTTAGATTTATCTTCCTAAGTTGTAGACTCAGCTTTGGAGTACAGATTGTGGGACCTGTGTCCACGGAGGTCCCTGGGGTCCCCATGGGTGTAGCCACCACTGTCATTGGCGAGTACAGCCTCGAGCCTAATGCTCTTGTCCTCCTCCCTGAGTTCTTCTGGACTCCTGAGGGTTCTTTACCTCATACCTTTTCTGTTCAAACTGCTCAGACTGACCTTACTCTTCGACTGTCTTTCCACAGATACGTATACAAAGTGCATTCTCAACACAATAGCCAGAGCGAGATTTTTAAACAATAATACGTGTCACATCCTTAGTCAAAGCTCTCACAGGAATGTCCACATGCCCCCGCCCTGTAAGTCAAACACCTTGCCAGGACGCTGGGCCCAGGCCTTTGTCACACAGACTCCAGTGAGAGCCTATGTCCCCTCACATTCTAGCCTCCTTCATCACCCTCCCTTCTATCTATCCATCTCTCCTTTGCTGCCCACTGGCCTTTATCTCTTCCTTGGACACACCAGCCTCCTTCTCATCTCAGGGCATTTGCACTTGCTCCCCCTTCTGTTTCCAACATCATGTCTCTGTAACTTGACAGTGCCAACTCCCTCTCACCCAAATGACCACTTCGTCACAGAAGGTCGCCTTGTCCACCTGTACCTTTCCCACTGTGTTGTCAGATTTTATTCTTTGCTTAGTTTTCTCATGTCTAGAAAATTATTTAATTTATTATTTGCTCAACTACACATTTTCTGTTTCCTCTCACGTAAAAGTAAACAACTTGAGGATAGAAAAATCTGTCTTTTTCTCATAATTAAAACAGTACCCAGAATACAGAAGAAGATTAATAAATATTCACAAAATGACTGCAATTCAAAATATACTTGAATGTCCTTTGACAATTTTTAACTTTAATTCTATTTTTATTCTCTAAAAGAATCATTTATCATGGAAGGCAATTTGGAAGATAGATAGAGAAAATTATGAAGGAGAAATCAGAGTCATTTTTATTCTTACTTCCAGAGATAAGTGTCATTAACATTGTGATCTATTTTCTTTATACAGTTTTCTATACAATAAGGAAAGTGCCATTCTATGGAAGATTCTGTTCCATTCTATATTAGTTTCCTAGTGTTGCTCTTACAAATTACCACAAACCATCTAAAACAATGGAGACTCAATTTTTGGAATGAAGAAAATATTTGCAGGCCCTATGTCTTGGAAGGGGTTAATGTTTAGAATATATATGGGACCTGTGTAAATCAAGAGACAAAACAAAGCAAAATCACAAAAAAGGACAAGCCTTGGACAGATATTTCTCCAAGGATAGCCTACAAATAGCCAAAGAAAAGATCTTCAACATCATTAATTATCAAGAAATGAAAATCAAAAACACAAAAAAGAATCACCTCACACCTATTAGAATCACCAAAAAGCAAAAATAAGTGTTGACATGGATGTGGAGAAATTAGAACAACTGTGAAGCTGCACAGCCAATGTGGAAAATGTACAGATTTTTTCAAAATTAAAAATAAAACTGCTATACTGTCCAGAAAACTCATTTCTTGGGATTTATCAAAAAGAATTAAAGCCAGAATGTCAAAGAGATGTTTACATCTCCATATTGATTGCAGCATTATGCACACTAGCCAATATGCAAAGTAACCAAAATGTTGGTGGATCAATAGGTATTAAAAATGTGCAATATATCCATACCCAATGGAATGTTATTCAACCTTTAAAATAAAAGCTTGTCGTATGCAGCAATGCAGATGAACATGGAGGATATTATGCTAAATAAAATAAGCCCATTACAGGAGGACAAACATTCCCTGAGTCAATATCTGTGAGGTAACTGCCTCACAGGTTTCTTAGTCCACCTGCACCTTTCCCACCACATTATCTTATTTTATCTTCTACTTAGATTTATCCTCCTAAGTTCTAGAGACCCTAAATTCTATGAGATAACAAAAGCAGCCAAGTGAATAGAGGTGCCACGACTCTCCCTCCCCTCTAGTCCTCCACCAGCTCATAAATTATCTTCTTCACTTGTCCAGGGACTCTGCGACCAGTGTGAGATATCTAAAGCAGTCCTCATGTAGAATTTGAAAGGTTTCATGGCAGGAGAGGGAAGACAGTTCGCTCTTCAATAGAAACAGAGACTCAGTCACGCATGGTAAAAAATGAAGTTCAGCTGTGCAACTTTGTGATATAATTACGGTACTCTACATTAAACACATTGTGACAAGGACTAGGCGGGCACTCCTGTTCTGGCGCTAGGGTCAGGCAGGCTCTCTGCCATCAGATTGCCTGCTGTAGATATTGCCTTCATCACCCCCAGAGATTTCTGTGACCCTAAACCTAGGACGTTAGTCTCTGTTTCTTAAAGCTTTTCTTCGTGTTACTTTTATTTATGGAAACACATGCACCACAGAGAAACTAAACATGGTTCATTCTGCAAAAGTCGGCTTCCTCATATGAAGGTCTAGGACAGCAGTGGGACATAGCTCCCTGCGGGGCCTCCTGCTGCGGGTCTTCTTTAACTAACTTATCAACAACTCTCATAAATTCTCTTTTGAAATCGTAGGAAGTGTCAAATACGCCCCTGAATTCCTAGGAGTCTGCCTTATTAGAACAGAAAGAACTAGAATATGCTGAGCCTAAAACTGCTAAGGCAGCATTCTCTGCTCGTTTCTGTCTTTCCAATTAGCTGCTCACAGGAAAGGATTAGGCAAATGATATCAAAGAGCATTAGAAAAACACAGCAAATGGGAAAACACGTTCCTCTGAGTTTTGGTTAGAATTGTGCTTGAGAAAAGCTAGCCCGTGTAGTATCAAGGACAGGGAATAAAGGATGGGAGACATTAGAGGAGACACTGGTCACAGATTCATTTTACAAATGAAGAAGAAAATTTAAGAGCTATCGAAGGATGAGAGAGTCGTGCCCCTCCCCCTCCCCCGCTATCACGTCACCTTGTTTGCTGCTATCACTTGGCAAAGGCTCCCACATTTCAAGGGAACGTGTCCTTGAGAGGGCTCGGACAGTAGAGCCTCTAGACAAACACTGTGAAAAGCACTCATCAGAGAGCCAACAGGAGGTGCCAACGTGGACCTTCGATATGCGTGCTTTTCACTCAATGAAATGCAAAAGGACCCCTGGCTGTAGAATGCAATTGGATCCAAGGAGCCTCTAAAATACTCCAGATTGCCATGGAATGAGAACCAATTAGAGAGGTGGGATAATTTGCTTAACAAATAGCAAATATTTGAGAAAATAAGGGGTTATTCATGTTCTAAGTAAAGTTTTATCTTACAAATAATATGGGTGTCCTCGTTCTAAAAATATTAATGTAATCATCAAAGAAACCACACAAATAATTTTTAAAATAGTGTAATGATTTAAAGTTTTCAAAAAAACCCCTACTCTTTGAACTCACCATTTCAGTTTTGAAAATTGCAAAATTAGATGGCCTTTATTAAGGGGAGAAAGAATTTTTAGATCATTTTATTTTAACATTATAAAAAGAAGGAAGTGTAGAACAAATTATCTCTGTACCTCCTCAGGCACAACAAATATGACAAGATCCCTTTTATTATTACTATATGCCTGTGGAAAAATTCAAAACCAGAAATATGATTCAATTTAAGAACCTTTAACCTTATTTCATGTGATGCTGCACTGTTTGTCATTAAGACACTTCTGATTAAAGGTTTATTGACTCAATAGATACTCTCTATTATATATTACTGTTTTAAAAGACCAAAGCCAACTCATTAGTTAGAAACCAGCAAAGCATGCAAGTGCTTTGTTCAACTGACAGTAAGAGAGAAACGATGGAAATTTACTGCTGGAAAACATTATCACCAAAAAATATTCACTGAGCTGACAATTTCTGACATTTCACATGTTCCAAGTGAAAATATTTGTGTTAGACTCAGACCTTTCAACATACCAAAAGGCATCTGATTGATTTCTGTGCGATTTTTCAAATTCTAGAAACTGAAGTAGAAAGTAAAGCAAGCGATGTTTCGGAAGGATCCTGTTCGCTCCTTATCCCTACCCCCTCCATCACACCATTAGGGCTGTACTTAAATAATAATAAGCCTTGTGCAACCCTTATTTCCAAAGCCATGGCAAAAACAAAGGCAAACAACCTAGGAAGTGACTAATGCCACTGACAGTGCTAACCAAAAAAAATCAGCTTCCTCTGAACAGAACAGACGGATGGGTCCCCCCTCTTTCAGAGGCAGGAAAAGAAATTTCAAATTCCTTCTCCAACCACATGCTGTCTTTGGAGCCTTAGACCACCCTTGTTGCAGTCTTCCAGACTGCCGTAGAATGATGCTTAGATATTAACCTCACCACCACCACCACCTCGTGGTGCCTTTGCTTCTGCAGCATCTACCCAGATTCCACCTCAAGATTTTTTAGTCCAGCTGCTGGGACTCAGCAGCAATCCTATTATCCTTCCTTCCTCTCACACTTCTTCCACACTCCCTAAGTTCGTAAAGTTTGCTTTTCTGTTCCCATGGTGGGTGCCTTATTTCAAAGTAGAGGTTAGCGTTCGGTTCCATAGCTTCTGGCCAAGCACCATTCTCTGAGGGCTTGTGTGTCTATTCTGATGAGCAACATCCCTTCCTAACTATTATGGTTTAGATCTGAAATGTGCCCCAGAGGCCTCATGTATTTGGATATTATGTAGTGCTCAAGGAGCCGTGTGCCAATAAGAGGTGGGGCCTGGTCGGAAGGAGCAGGACACTGAGGTTTGACGTGTATTGGCAGAGCACTGGGACATGACCCGGAAGGATATATACTAGCTCTGCCCCTCCTCGCTCACTTGGCTTCCTGTTTGCCATGCCGTGAGCAATTTTCCTCCTGCTGGGCCTCTGCCATGTGTTTCTGCCATTGCCAACCATCCAAGAGTGGACTGAGATGTTCTGAAACTGTGAGCTAAAATAAATCTTTCCTCTCTTAACTTCCACCACTTGGGTATTTTGTCCCAGCCATGAAAAGGTACCTAAAACAATAACAAAGGGTATCCTTGACAGTAGCTGCAGACTGACACAATGGTAGAACAGCCTTCCAAAGACACCGCTGAGACACCAGCTTGGGGAAGACAGTCTGTGAGAGTGAGGAGCATCCCTAGGATACAGCACACACCCTGAAACAACAACCATCGTACAGTGTGCTGTCCAAATGGGTAGAAGATATCAGTCCAGAAAGCAAGAAACGGAAGCAGTAGAGGCACTCTCACCATCCTTCTCAGTGACTTAACCCAAACAAGTTGTGTATCCTAGCCCTGTACTTGTGAACTCTGTGCATCTAGAAGCTCTGGTTCCCACTATGGGTTCAAGAGACACGGGTAGAGTCCCATTTTTGTAAGTTCAAACTGCACGTAGCTTCTTCTAGTTCTTTGTGGCAAAAACAAAGAAAAATGTCACCAAACTGGCAGGCATAACCTTGATCATAAGACACAGGAGGACTGTTTGTATACAATGAGGGCTAGAAAGAACAAGATTAGCACCCAGATATCCCATTCCCCTCTGCTGGTTCTCCTCGACCCAATTTTGATGGAAACTGGAAAAGTGCAACTGTCATTGCTTAAGAAAGGAATGATGGTCAGGGGTTTATGACTCTCAAGGATAAGGGCTGGATCACTTTACCAATAAGCCACATAAAATGGCACATGCTTAAATTAAGCATATAAAAATGTAAAGATGGATAGTAAAGAAAGGAAAGATAAGTATGAGAATGATTTCCAGACACATCCAGTGTCGAGGGCCTGGGTGGTCCCACTAACATTGCTCTTTTATTATTCATAAGGAAACAAGGGCAGGTTAGTTGTTCCAAACAAGGAGTATCTGAAGTACCTGGATCAAAGAAACAGCCTTTAATGGATGATATGATGTCCAACCTGGATCTGTCTGTCAAGATTCAAAGGCACTACAGACGTCATGGCTAGGAATTGCCCTTTTACAAATGGGGCTGCCCCTGCTTAGGATCAGCTAATAGCAAATGATATACCAATGGAAGATTTAGAGGAGTCAACTTGCCTTGCACTGACACAGTACAATTCTGAAAATATGTCGGGATTTGAGCTCACAGGACCTTTGATGAGGCCTCAGATGTACCACCGCAACTCAATTTTGTTCTCTTCCCAGATGTACCTCCTTTTTTCACTTACAGGTGCTATTCATGCTCCTTACCAAATCTTCTGAATACTGATTAAAGCAGCCATTCCCAGGGAAAACACCATACAGGCAACCCTGTGAGTCTTGGAAAACTTGAACAGCAACACTGACTTTATGGGATTGCCAAGAGGATTCAATGAAACTCCTCATGGAAACCATAAAACATTGATGCCCACTTCATACAATGGTCCACGAGTGCTCATTCTTGCATGGTTTCATGTCGGTAGCAACATCACCACTACCAGAATCTATAAATCCTGCCTTTCATGTTTTTCCTGTCTTCTCTCCAAAACTAACCAATCCTTAAGATTGAGGCTCTAAGCCTCAACTTTTAGGCCCCTGAAAGTCTTTGACCTTTTCCTAAAGAATACAAAAGAAGGGTCCCTAAGTGTATGAAGAAAATGAAAAAAATATATATCAAATCTAGACCTAAAAGTGTAGTGAGTCCCTTTTTCCCCTAATTATTCTTTTGGTTAGAATGTACTCACAATACATAATAATTACATTCAAGCTAGAGCCTTGGTGCCTGGTCCCATCACATCTTAGTCAATCGCAATCTCCTTGCACTCCCGACCCTCCATTTCTCCCAGCCCTGGGTCCCCTCCTCAGTCCCATCTCCCTGGAGTCTCTTACCTACCATCTAGTCGTCCACTAAAAGGAACCAGAGTTCATTGGAAAATAGCTGGTTGCGCAGCTTGGGACAGAAAGTATAAATCAAGTCTGGAGCGTCTTTGGGTGTCAGAAAATAAGGATGTGCTCGATGAACAATGAAGCAGGTCTAAAGGACATAGGTTCAATTTGAGGGAGCTCCACATATACATATCGATAAAATGGGGGAAAAAAAGAAATCAAATGAGATGTTTTCAACATTGTCTGGCTTCTTTTTAGAGTTATTTTGCCTTATTTCTCTTCCCTCCAGAAATCCAATCTTTGCTTCCTAGTTCCTTGGGTCAATAAGACTGTAACTTTTCCATCTGCCTTATAAGGAGAGCGGAACTGCCTAGGAAAGGAGATCTTCAGTTACACTTTTGGATTTCACCCAGGATTCCTTCAAGGGCTGAACTCCTCCAGTAGCCGTGTCTTTCGGTCTCTCTCTGTCATCTGTAACGGTTGTCCCAAGAAGGTTTATTGTAGGTTGTTCGGTATTTCTTGCCGCCTTTTCCTTTCCCCTGATTTTCAGCAATGAATTTCTCTCAGTCCCTGGCAAAACAGGATCTCCCTAGCTCTGTCCCTAACTCACACAACCATCCCCATGACCCTGCTGCACTTATTGCTGACCCCAATGCTTGTCTATGGCTGCATTTTTTATTAAGGACAAGTAGGAGCAGAAGGAAAAGAGCAGGAAACACCTGCAAACATCTTGAAGAAAGATGGGAAAGCCATGGAGTCTTCAAAGAAAAGCAGACACTTAGCATCTAAAAGTAAATGGGTGAGGAGAACAGAGGCATGCTAAGAGTCAGACCTAAACCTTGCCTTTAGGCACGAGTTATTTGTCAATGTTTTGGTATTGAAGAAATAATTTTATTACTCTATACTTGACACTGTCTCTTTGTCCTCCCTGGGACCACTAATCCCTCAATTATTCCCGAGAGAACTGAAACTATAATTACCCTGCTAGCTGCGGTTGACTCACTGGGCAGCCTGGAAATCACAGCCATGTCAAATCTCCCTTGCCTTTCACAGATTCCTTTGTTTCTCTTCCCTTCAAAGGCAATGATACTTGTATCTGAGCCACCCCCACTATTAATTTTTTTCAATTTCTGCAAGAAAAAAATACCAAAGTACAAATTTTGTAATAAAAAAAGGAATATGATCATCCTTAGGAAATTGTGCATGCCTTTGAAAACTCTGCAGGTATTTCAGTGAGGTTATAAAGGGAAAAAATCTTTATAATCATCTTCAATTCTGTAACTGTAGTTTAGTAAGACGTGAAGAGCCTCAGGTTAGAAGACTTAGGTCAATTATTTCATTTATCAAAGGAAGATAAGGTCAGCCATAAACAAATCCAGCTGTGTACTTTCTTTTTCTCCTGACTTTTCTTTGAAAGATGGCAGTTGTCACTTTGGCTTGCAGACCAGCAGTAGAAAAGATGAAAACATTTCTTTCTTGGTGCACATTCCTGTTGACACAGCTTTTGTTCAGGCCACTGATGCCCTGACAAATAGCCCAGGAAAATAGGCTAGGAAAGAACTATCTTTATTTCTTCTTGTATCACCTTGAATACTGTGAGAACAGTGATTGTTCCCTGTGTTACCAACCCTTTGCTGCTCATTAAGCAGAGGAATTTGCATAAATTATTTGATGGTAAACACCTAACCAGACCATAAACCGTGTGTGAGGAGCCTGTTTTGAACTCCCACAGCACTCAGTGTACTTCTGAGCATGTAGAAGCGCTCAGTAATTCTTGTTTAATTATATAGCATGCATTTTTCAATATTAGCATTCTATATCCAATTTCTATTTCCCTTTGTATCAAGAATCTACACTAATTTTACTCTGGTCCTGTGTCAATAGCAATACTTTTCCTGAGTTTTGTAAATACCGTGGAGAAACCTTTCATAACTCTGGTTAATGGATCATTATCTTGAGATTTTCCTGCACATTGTAATCGTATTGGAGGCAAGGAGGCCTTTTAGCACACTCAAATTCTTGTGGTGGAAACTCATATTATAATAGGTTCTATTTCAGTGCATTTCATGGTAAGAAATGGTGCTTAATACGACGTCATTAGGAGTTGTGATTAATGCTTTAGCTATGCTTGACCGGTTAGCATTTGCTAAATAATTTCAAACTTTCCGTGGTTCTCCATACTCTTCAAACTAAAATACAACATGTACTTGGTGAGAAAAGCTCTTAGCCTTACTCTCTTACTTGTGAAGGAAGAAATTGCAGCACATGTCCAGCCTACCTCTCAGGTAAGTCGTGAGGGTCAAATGGGAAAATATATGTCAAAATGGTTGGAAAATTTCAATACATTGCACGAGTTCAAGTCATTAGTCTGGTTTGCATTGCACGCATGACAAAGCCTCGCTAAGCACAAATTCCCTCTCAACTGCTAGTACAGACATTTTAAGTTATAAATCTGTGGCGTGAAATGTGAACTGCTTCTTTCCGTGTCACAGACCTGTGCTAATCCTGCCTTGTCTCTTATTTTATTGATAGGGACCTAAATAACAATTAGTGGACGCTGATCAGCTCACCATGTATTCCTCGTTGCCATCTACTGCCTTACAAGCTACTCACGGATCAATTAATCAATATTTTTTCAATTATGGCCTACAGTAGATGTGTCTGCAGACCAAGTGAGACTATTCCAGGGCTATGGTTGAACACACATGTGTTGTGCAGCTGCAAGGCGGTTTCTTTTGAAAGAAAAGGGTGAGAAAAGATTTCTTGACCTCATCTTTTCTGCAAGTATACCAAGTTTCTAAATTATGAAAGGATTATGTTGATAGAGTCGCAGTAAGATCCTTGAAATCTCTGCATAGTCTTTATGAAGGGCATGACTGTGGCTCAGAGGACCTGAGTTTCTGAAAGGATCTCATTTTTTTTTGTTTTTTACTCTCAGCACATTCAAGAAGAAATGAGTCACATCACCATATTGCTCTGTTGGTTAGAAAGAGACCAAGGTCCTGCCTGTGAACTAACACAAAAGAATTGATGATATCGCCACTACTCTTGAGGAAGGAAGCAAGTTCCAAGGTGAGCACTTTGTACGCTTCCGTATGTTTGCTTGGGTGTGTAAGATGATTCTGACAAATTTCTCTCATTAACACATTTCATTGGCTACTGAATCCCATGCTCTCCAGTCCAGTTTTCTTTTATTTCCTTCTTCTGTGAAGAGAATATAGTCACGGAGGAAGCACGGGGAGCTGATTGCTCAGACAGAGACGAGCTCTGTGCTCCACTCCCTTGTGACTGGGGCTCTGCAGGCCTTCTTTTCCCATTTGCAGTGTAAGAAGTTTAGTGTTCAGTAAGCTTGTTTGTGGGATATTTATCCCAAATAAGTTCTAGTTCCTAAGTTAGCAAGTAGTGGAGTCTGGGTAGCTAGAAGGAGTTTTGGGGACCCCAAAGGAGCTAAAATTATAAGTCCTCTATCTGCTTCTTCATTTCCTTTCTCAGCCTATCTCCCTCCTTCAGGTTACTTAACTCATGTTATAATTTATAGGTGACTAGTTTTCATCGTTTATTTTTCCACTTCATTAAAAACCAATACCTGTGTCTCATACCACATATTTAGTTGTATGAGGTGAAGCTGGAAAAGTAATACTCTTTTAAACTTCGTAGTAATTATGATATGTGGCCAATGATGAGTATTATAGACAGGAATGTAATGTAAACTGGATGCTGGTAAAGTTATCTTTACTTGGGAAATCTTATCATTTATGGAAATTCTCACATACATTATGAATTGTTAAATGGTACCAAGTCCTACAGATAGGAACCTTCCATTGATGATTTCTTATGTATCCTTTTGCCTTGTGGACCTTTGGCAAAAATGCAAGAGTTAAAGTAAAATGTATCCACTTTTTAATGTTCAAAAGAAGGTGCCCAGGCAGAAGTTATGAAAGGTAAGAGTGAGATAAAACTTGGACCAAAAGAAGCCCTTTAGGCTGATATAGAGAAAAATGTGAAAGGAATGATAGAGGAAAAAATTACTTTGTACATACCTTGGATCACTAGCTTATTTAACGAAATATAAAAAAGAAATTCACCAACAGAAAGAAATTCTCTGTGAAAACAAAGATTAACTTGATTACAGGGCATTTGGCACAGAAAATTTTGCCTACTTTCATAATGAAGGTGGTATCTTGGCGCAGTATAAATCTAAAATACTATACTCTCATCTTTCAGATGCTTCTGATAAATATGCAAACGGTGTTTATTAAGTACCTTTGAATATAAGCTGCTCAATTCTTTGGCCTAAACAGACACATGAAAACAATGGTCAAGACTGAAGCAATAGTTCCTTAAGGACATATAGAATATATAGAGAGGGTGACTTACATTCTCCTTTGGGAGGGGAACAGTAAACTATGAGATAAGTCATTAGATTAAGTAACTTCCTGTTGAAGGAACTCAAAGCTCAATTATGGGGCAAAAGTATTTTTGTTTAGTAAGAGTCAAATCCTAGTTGGTTCATAGTACTAGAGAACGTTGAGTCAAGTTAAGCATCTCTCTCTCTCTCTCTCTCTCTCTCTCTCTCTCTCTCTCTCTCTCCCTCCCTCCCTCTCTCCTTTCTCATGCATGCATGTTTTGCCCTTTGCCCTTCTCCATCCGAATACCTGCCTTTCAAAGGAAACCATCCTCCCTTTCAATTCCTGAGGTCCTTCGAGTTCAGGAATGGCTGCCTTGCTATCTAGGCTGTAATGAGAGCTTTCTTGCCCTTGGATTCATCTCTTGGGGCCAACAAAAAAGCCAGAATTCCAGTCAAGACAAAGGTCTACACCTAGAGAAAGGAGCCAAAAGCACCCTCAGGCCTGCTCCGCACAGAGGCTCATCCGCTAGCCGCACAGAGAGTCCTCGAGGCTCTTGCTTCATTTCTTCTGCTTCACTGTGATTGCAAATGAGATCAACATCAAGGGAAATTAGAGAAGGGATAGAATCTCTCTGGTTAAACCATCAGAGAATTTTTCTAGACAAACAATGCCTTCAGTGGTAGTCCAAACATGTAGAAACTGGGATCCCAGCTATCTCTATTTCTTGAGATTTTGAATTGCAACAAAGTGGCGCTTAGTGCTGGTGCCCTCTGCTTTCTCCATGACTTTCATCTCTCCTTCCTCCCCGGGAGTCAGCGGGGCTCCTAAACCTCATGCGTTATATTGCTTTGATCGCTGAATCCCACAATTGTGCTGACGACTGCCATCTACCTGTCTTTGGCTATTTTTTAAGCACTAGCTTGAGTCACCGTTTTATTAACCCTGAAAACCTTAAAAAATAACTGTGACTTTATCAAAATGCAAGATTCTCTCTATTTTCCATTGTGTTCTACACTGGAATATCTGAAACTCTTCAATTACTCTGAGGTTGGGTCAAAAAATAAAAAATGACTAGTATTCTTGGTGAGTTGCAAATTAAGAATAAAACCTTTCAGAATTCAGAGTTACTGATCACTGATTTTTAAAGTCTGGTACTATTATTTTCATTTATTTAAAAAATCAATTTTATTCTTAAGTATACATTAATAATAGGGTGAAAGCAATATTTTGTTACTTTGCCTGCACCTTTATTACAAGAAATTCATATTTAATTTATTTAATTTGTCATCATTTCCCTCTGAGTAGAAGGCAGCTATTCCTCATGGAGCCGTAGACTAAATTACAAATGAATGGGAACATTAACAAATGAGAACATTGCAGTTATTTTACTATAATGTGATTTGATTTTCTTTCCAAATGTTTGCTTTATAGCCCAGCTCTTTGAGGAAAGAGCGCAGAGGCCGTTTAGGTAAGTCCAGAAGCCCAGATTTTTATTTCATCTGAGCAAGAGCAAGATTCAATCACCCATGACCAAAAATCAGAGATAAATAGAAGACACAATTTTCTAGCAGGTTCTTTTTGAAAAATGACAACATTCAAATGCATCCCACACTTAAGAGACTGAAGTGCTGAGCATCGTGAACAGCCTGAGACTTTCCATACCTGTAAAACAATAAGCTACCCAACCAGAATTTTGTAGACTCTGGCAGAAGACAGGACACTTCTGAGTCAGAGACAAAAGGCTTTATAACACAGGGTGCAGTAAGTACTGTGAGCTTCACGCTCATGCTGGTCCTTTTCCTTCACCCCTTATGCTTGAGAGTGACATGAAAACATCAAGGTGGATGCTGAGTATGAGCTGGCTTGGCATCGCACCGCACTGAGGGATTCTGAGCTTACAAATCTCGATCCTTCCACAGTGCACTGCCAGCCAGCTTCCTCTCGCCATTGCTCTAAAAAGACATCTCCTCTTTATTGTGGTAGATAGTAAACACATCTGCTGTCTGCTCCACAAACAAATACTGTCTTTCCCAAGGCCGTCTTCCGCACAAAAACAGCCCTTTAAAACATGATTCAACTCCAAAGGCTACCCGTGTTTCTGCTGACGAGACCTGCAGAGACCCACAGACAGTTACCCACAACAGGGAAGTTATTATGAAGCACCCCACCAAGGCTATTCTAGTTCTCATGTTAGTGATCAGAGCACATCTTAATTTATTCCTCAGTTATCCATCTCTTCTCAATTAGATTATAAACTTCTTGAAAGAACAGAAGACTTGGTTTATCTTTATAGCTTCAAATTATGATCCAGTACCCTGCACCCAGTAAATGCATGGTAGTAGTCATTTCACAAAATGGCAAGTGATTGGAGCCACACCAATAAATTTATTCATGACCTAACTACCAATTTTAAAAATATCATATTAGGGATAATTTTAGCATTCATTTATTATTATAGTTCAAGCTAAACTCAGCCTTAATCGGTGGAAGTACTCAAGGGCACCAAAGCCTCTAACCACTGGAGAGATTGCGTCAGCTTGAGGCAATTAGGGACCACATGTAGATTAGGCAATTAGGAACCCGCCTGGATTAGAGTGTGAGCTATTTGTGGGTCAGGGAATAAAGGAAGATCGCACACCTGGATGTGGGAGGCCCAACTGGGAATTCAAACTGTATAAAAAGAAGGAAGAACAAAGATTGTTCCAGTTTTTTCCCCCCTCTGGGGAGAGACTGGACATGAGGGGACTTGGCTTCCTGTTAATGTCCACATCTGCCTCTGCCATGTCCTTCCATGGCTGCCAACCACTCCTGAGTGGACTGTGACCCTCCGAAGCTGTGAGCTAAAACATGCCTTAAATTTGTGGATGTTGGGTATTGAGTCCCACCCACAAAAAAGTAACTAAGACAGCCTCTGATGAAAGTTTTCCTTCAATTTTCCTTAAAAGCTGTGTCATAATCATGTCTTAGAATAGGGAGTTGTTGCCAGGCAAAATGGTCAGTGTGCTGTGGAAGTAGCTACACCAGTTCGTTGGCCTAGGTCTCCTTCCCATATTTATGAAGTACTCTTAATGGCAGGTAATTAAATTGAGTAAGTCTTATATCGCTTTGTGAAACTGCTGAAAGTGATTACTTAGAAATACTTATGGGCCACTAGAATAAGAAATGGAAACATTCCAACATGTGGTCTTTACCTCCCAGAACAGTACTAATATCTTTGCATTTAGTTCCCATTCTTTTGGGGCATCTCAAAGGCTAGATAAATGAGGATGATAATGATAAATGTAATGGTAATTGCAAGGCAATTGTATGCATATATTATCAATGTGTATATCAGACAGGGAAGGTCTGAAAGTAGTGTAAGCTCAAAAGAAGCTACACCAAGAACGCTGGAACTCAGAGGGAGAAGCCAAATGTGGCTGCCAAAATCCTGGCCCAGAGGAAAAGCAGGAAGCATCAAATTGCCAATGATGTGGCTTCTAAGATGGAACCAGAAACAAGACCGCCACAAAGAGGATACCCGCCTAAACCCATATGCGTGTTTATAATGTATTTAACAGCTGACATGACAGGCCACTGCCGTATTCATTCTGGAACTGCCAAAAATCAAGCTGAAGAGAGAAAAGAATCTCACTTGAAAATATCACACTGATCCAGAGTAGGTCCAGGGAAAAGACGCAGGCCTTGAATTTACCCATATGAGCTTTGGTTACTGACTTAATCTGTAAAGTCACTGATAATGAGACTCACCTCACAGCACTGAGGGACTGCTTTAGACACTATGTGAACCGATACGTGGGAAAGAGCTTCATTTGCCAGGACATGAGAGGTGGTGGCTGTCACTGCTATGTAACCTCCACATAAAGGCAGTTTGTTGAGTTGATAGCATAATAAAACAGGATATTCTGCCCACCCCCACTGGAAAACAAACCAGATGATCAAACTTTTGGTAAAAATGAAAGGACCACCAGATTTAAAAGGTAAGATTTAATCCAATATCCCCAATGAACTGTGCGAGAATTACCAGTAATATTTGAACTATATGCCTTTCAAATTGCATAGTTAATAGGTTGCCAAAACTGCAGGGGCTTTTCTAGTAGTTTCAGAAGAAACACATACTCCTAAAAGCCAATCTTTCTATGTTAAGACACCAAATTAAGCACGGAGGCTCCTCAAGGATGGCTTGTTTTGTTTTGTTTTCGTTTGGTTTTACCTTGTGCCTTTTTCACTCAGTTCTTTTCACCTCTACTGAAATCTTAAGAACACACAGATGAGAGATCACAGGGCAGTAACATCTGTCCTTGTACGTAATTACAACTCTAAATATAAATAGCATGTGTTCTGTTACTGTAAGTGGTAAAACTTCTGTGGTAATGTTAAGCGGTAATTACCTTTTAAATGACTTCTTCGAAATGTGTGAAATGTTGTAGGTTAAGAAGAAATTCTTTAACTCATTTAAAATACTCAATCCATCATCTCTTTCTCCACCTTTTGGTAGTTCTCCAAGGATATAGATTCTTCTTGGATATTTTGCAAAGTGTCTAGCAGAAAGTGTGTGATAAGTTAATGTTGACTAGAAGGAAGGGAGAGAGATGGAATTACCAAAAAAAGATGAAGAATGAAGGAAAAAGAAATAGGAAGGGAAAGGAAAACAAGAGACAAGGGGAAAGAAAGGGTAAAGAAGAAAAAATGAACAAAAAGAGAGAAATAGGGAGGAGAAAAGAAGGCAGGAGAATGAAAATAAAAAAGAAAGAATAAAGGGTAAAAGGAATTTTTCATCACATAGAATGATAAGGAAACCCAAACTGAAGTCACTGATCATGAAAGTTAGCTTAAACTCTAGTATAATATGAGCTGGTACCAAATGAGCTCTTCCACTGTGGTCAGCTTTGCATCTAGCATCAAATCAGGGCATAAGAGCCAGTCATGTGACACCCCTTTATCTGTGAATGAAATCATGCTTTCTTTGTTTGCTCCATCTCTAAGGCTCAACCAATTCTTTCCTCACTTCTTTTCTGCCCTACCTCTCACCCCACACTGGGGTGAATCTTATTTTATTCCAAAATGTCTAAGCCTCAGATAAATATTAAATATGTGCTCAATCAGCATTAAAATATACACTGGCCCCATTGCCTAGTAGTTTAAAATTTTTAATGTTAAAGAGCATTTAAAGAAATAAAAGCTATATTAAACCACACTGGTGTGATGATAGCTCTTTAAAATGGCAGCATTCAATTGGTCATATTCAACTGTCATATATACATCTCCCGCAGAGAGGCTTTTGCTTTATGAATCTGTGTTTTCAGAGTCAAACAAAGACATAAATTCTTCCTTGGACTGTGGTTTAGGGGGAGGTTTTCTAACAAGCCTTCCCTTGATCAGCCATTCTAGCCTGATGCCAATTTCCCTGTGATGCCTTTGGCTCACAGGGAGTGCATCATCTACCAGGATCTTTACAAAGTGTGACCATGAAGATGGTGAATGCTGCCAAGTGCCACCAACAGAAAGGCCAGCCCCTTTGAAAACATTAGACTGTGTCCTTATCCACCTTATTCACCAGGTCTGCCATCATCCAGCTTCTGACTTCTCTACAAAGTCAAAATGGCTAAGAAAGGTAAATGTTTTAAATCAATTCATGACATGGAGACAGCCATGGCAACGCCACTGAACAACTGAAGGGAGACCTTCAGAACTATTTTAAAAAGTGGCGAGAATGGTGGGATAAGTGTGTACCCAGCAGGAGAACTGCGAGAGCGATTAATTACAAAGTATATTTTACTGTAATGATTTTTTCAAAAAACATTAAACATTCACTGTTACCTTTTAACATAGTAGATCAGAACAACTGAATTAGGTTATGACTCTGCTTTTATCTTTTTTATTATAAAGACTGCAGTATTCCCTTTTACGGCCTCTTACTTCGTGCATATACACTTTTGTGTCCTTCACATGAAGTCTTGGGATCAAAACAAAAAGCGTCGGCTTGGTCAGAGAAGACCTGCTGGATGCCTACCTGATGAGTTACGCACTGCTCCCCACCCTTGCATCTCTCAACCCTTCTCTCCTCTAGACCCCACTTGTCAGCTGAGTAATTGCCTTGTGTCCGCCACAGTTTCCAGAATCCCTAATCTTTCCTTCATGACTCGCTGTGCACTAGACATCAGCTCCTTGCTAATCTCCTCCATGCGCACTGACATGCGCTTCCCTTCGACTTTCTAGATCCTTTGATCACCTCCGTAGCCCTAATCTTAGACTTAAGAATATAAGCAAAGAATCATCCGTTTCCTCCTTTTCTACTTACTTAATAGCTGAATTCCCATTCATTTCAAGTTTTCCTGGTATTTTTCTGAGCTTTTAAATGACAAAATTATTGCTTCTTTTTCCCAAAGTTTATCCATTGTTTTTACTTTCGTTCTTTCAAAAAAAAAATGGTTTGTCTATCATGTGCAAGATCTTGCCTATCAACTTTCATATGAATTGTATCCACAAAAAATTCCTACGCAGCCCTCATATGTAATCTTGCCGTTTGGTAATTTGCCTACATTTTGTGGCAATGGGATACGAGTTTTAGGAGGCAACGTAAGCCCTTCTCACGCTTAAAACAGACATTGTTGTCCACTGAAACACAGCTCGGTTAAAATGGCAAGTCTGCCATAGAAACACCCACGGAGTTACTGCGGTGTTTGTGCTGTTTCTTCTCTTTGCTGAAGGAACAGGAAACTTGAAGAAAGAAGAAAAAAATCAACCTGAAATGACGAAAACAACCCCACAAATCCCTAAGGAATCCCCCCCCCCCCTTATTAGAATGTAGCCTTAAACTAACTTCAAAGGTCAAAACAATTAGGAGAATAAATTGAAATTGCCCTCCACTTCATTTCGAATTACTTCTATTTGTCATTGGTAGATTGCTTTCCAGATTTTAGTCATCGGTCGGCTAAGCATACAAAGGACAGTTTTTAATGAAGACTTTAAGAAAAAAAGGAAGGAAGGAAACCAGAACAAGAGAAATGCAAGATAAAGAATCGTGAGACTGTGCCCTTGCCACGTAGGCGGCCAGATCTTGTTTCAGCTGTTTGGATTGTGCTGGGTTGATTTCGACGATAAATCCAGGGTGTGCTGATTTCAGTTTAGGAGGTTTTCATTCTCTCTTAAGAATGCGTGGCGGCTCCGCTAATTGATTTGCAATTCAATAGAAACGTTTCTTCAAGTAACTCTGAAAGTCGAAGAAATAGAAGGCATAAAAAAAATTTAAAAAAAACCTTCACCAAAGGCACAATTTGGTGTGTATGGAGGAGCAGAACAGTTTGTACTTCTGCTGAGTTCAGGAAAGACTCACTTTGAGGGCGACTGTGAAATCAAGTAGCGAACCAGCAACTTAGTTAAATCGCTGGCTGGAGGGCAATGCTGCTTTGTGAAGCTGCCAGCCCTGGCGTCGCTCCTCCACTTGTGGAAGGGCTCCACTGCCATCTACAGGTGCCATCACGCCCGAGCAGACTTTCTGGGTCAGGTTATACCACATACCACAACCTGTTCCTTGTGCTATGCTTGCTAGAAGACCATGGTTAATTTTTCATTAAGAATAATTGCTCTGTGAAAAGCCTAGGTCAGTCTTTAATTAACTTTCACAATAAACGAACTAAATGACCTTAAGGGGCACATTTTCTTGCTGTAGGAAATTTGATTTTAAACCTAAAAGGGTTTTTTTTTTCCAATAAAATTGACACATAAATAAAGTAGTATTTCGTCTACTACATATTTTTTCATTTTCAACACACAATTATACAAGCAAAACCACGTGTCTAGGAGCAGAATATTTTCCTTGACTTTAGTTTCTAAAATGTTCTCCAAATAGTGAGTCAATCTTCTTTGAAGAACATATAGAGGTGCGTGACTCAGGTTCTTTTTTGATCACATCCTAAGTCCAGCATTTAGAATACAATTAGAAGTTCGATGTGTACAGGTAGTTTAACACAGGAAGTTTATACAGTCCCCACATGATGGTCTCATTTAGCAGGTGATGCCCACGCAGAGCGAAATCCTGAATTGTTTTAGAGAATAAGCCCCCCAGCATACTTATAAAGTTCATTTGCATTGTTTTTCCCTTAGGTATGGCAAGATAAATTTTTTTGTATGAGCCAAAGATGACCAATGAACACAGAGAAGATCAGTATGCAATTAAACAATAGCCCCACGCAGGTTTTGGAGTCTTCTGTCTCTGCTTTGATGGAACTTTGCGTGGGCGGCTTGATAAATCAGACGCAACTGTATGCTGACCCATTCCAGATCTTCTCCTTTATTTTTCTCCACATAAACAAATACCCCAAAGACAATGATTTTTAAAGCATTTTGGAAGTACATTTAAGAGGATGTGGACAGCATAGAGAATCAGAGCTTTCTTTCCTGGCTTTCCAGTTGTTCAACTGCAGTAGCAAGGCTGACTTCCTGAAGATGCTATGTAAATCAGAGGGATAATTAGAGCTCATTTCTACTTGAAGCAACAGCCTGAAAATTTCATTGAATTTACACAAATTAGAGAAACAATCAGATTTAGCATTATCTCCTCCCGAACTCCCGGGCTCCAACCGAGAAGGTCTGCCTTCTCAGTTGGCAGAAGAGGGGAAGGGCAGGTGTCACGTGGGTTTATGCCTGCTGCTTCCCTTTGTTTCATCGTTCTCATCTTTAAATTTATTTCTTCTCTATTGTTTGCATCCATGAAAGGAACACTAAATCCCCTCTCGGGCAAAATGAGAGTAAAAATGAATAGGTGTATAAATTGTGCTCCTGAAATTTATGATTATCTTTACAATTTTCATTCTCTGCCTAGGCTTCTCAGCATCTGTCCCAAGGGACAAAATCAAATGTGTTCATTATGAGTCCAGTCACATCCATGACCAGTCCCATGAGCTTCAGTGTGCAGCTCTGTGACCAGGAGACAGTCCAACCGTATGCCCAACTCTCCTTGACACCTATTTAAGGACTTCAACGAGACCTTCAGAACCACAGAGTCTTCTTATGCGTCTTGTGTTCTTATATCGGCCATAAAACAGCTAACACAAACTGGGTGACTTGTATCAAGAAAAATTCATTTTCTCACCGTTCTGGAGTCTGGAAGCTGAAACGAAGGTGGTCTCCAGTCGTGCTGAGAACTATCAAAGCCGGCAGAAGGGATCCTTCATTTCACCTCTTCTAGACTCTTTCCTTCCTTGGCACCCCCGGACTGTAGTGCGTAACCCCAATCTTTGCCTCCGCTACTCAAAGCCTTCTCCTCCAGGACTCCATCTGCACACAACACACTTCTCTCTATGCCCATATCTAAACATTCATCTTCTTAGAAGGACACTGTTTATTGTGTTAAGGTCTACCTTAATGCAGCTTAATCCCCATCTTAATTTGGTCACTTTTCAAAGACATTATGTGATCTATAAAGGTCATACTCTGAGGTACCCGGTCAGTATGGCTTTGAAGGGCATGTTAGTTAACTGAAATAGCAGTGCTGATCTGAGAGAGCTATGAAGATAGACACAGGACTCAGGGTGGCATATTGAGCATGAGATGATGCTAGCTACGACTAAAAGTAAACCATACATTTACTTCTCATAATTTTTCCACCATAATGATTGTTCCACTAGGATTCCAAATTCAAATTGTCTTCTTCTGCAGGAAAAAAAAATGATATTTGTTTTCATTTTCATGTGCTTATTTTTTCCAGAAAAAAAATGTAATTGTTTATATTTATTTTTATCAGTATACGTTTGTGATACACAAAAATTCTATTCACTCACAGAATGCTTTTGGGGTCTGTTTTAGGTATTCTGCTTTGCTCTATTTTATATTAGGCGAGATACTTCTCTAGAGAAGATAAGGAGCTTCACTCATTACTTTGACACCTGTGGTAAAATAGTGAAGAGGAGGTACGGAACAGAGAGGTTAAGTCACCAGAGCTTTTTAGAGCTGGGACATCTGCCCTTGGGGTCCGCCGGCCCCTCAAGCTTGCACGCTCAGAGCCTCCTTGCAATTCTTTCCTTCCCGTCTTCCTGTCACTTTCCTTCTGCTTCTGGGCTATGGGTAGTTCTCATTCTCCCCCAGAGAAACTTGTGCAAACTGAAAGCACAAGACGTGGCCAAGCTAACATGAAAAGACATGTCAGATATAATTCAGAACAATGTCCAGTAATTATCTGAGTCAGCAGACTCGAAAACAGAACCTCCAGTAAGACAGAAATAGGAGAGCATTCTGTCCATCTGATGTCCTTGTTAACCTAAGAAGACTTCCCGCCATCGTTGTTCCAAAGAACCTGAAGTAGAAGAAGTCTTGGTTGCTACACTCTTGCCTCGTTTAAGGAGAAGAAGTTCAATGCTTGTAACGGCTTGACAAACAAAGCATTAAAATATTTTAAAGCATGTCTTTTCTTTTATTAGGTGTTCACAGGATTCAGCAGAAAGCAATATCTTTTCATTCTCATGGCCTGGATGCTATTTCAGAGTGCATATGTGCTACATACAAGATGTAGCATGCATATTGCCAGAGTGTCCATAAGGTGCACAGGTCACGCAGAGGATGTCTAACAAGCATGCCAGGAAAAAATTGGAACATTCTTCTCCTAGGGGCTACATTTGGAACCAAGAGTATATTCACCATCTCTGTAGTAGTGAAAGAGTCATTAAAAGCTCTTGTAATCTAAGCCAAAGCCAGAAAGAACAGGATAGCATTGGGACTTAGAATTTAAAAGTGGAAAGTAAGAGTTTTATTGAGAGGAAGAACAGTCTTTCTTCATATGAGGGATAAATCATGTCGACCTCCTTATGCAAAGTGCATTTAGTCTATCTCTCCAAGTTGCCAAGTTCTTAGCAGTTAACGTGACTAAAACATGTCCAAAGACCCTTCTGAGACTCAAGGCAACTTGGGAGACCCTGTAAAAATCAAATAAAAGTTGAACGTTTTCATCAGATGTAGTACAAGGTAAATATCCCCATTCCAAAAGGTAGAATAAGAACACAGAAAGCAACCAGACCAAAGCGTAACTGAAACCCAGCATAACCACCATTAACTTGTATAGCTTCATTAAATTCTGTAGTCCACACACTGATATTTCCAAGTTCCCAAAGTCTTCAATGAACCCTCAGCTTCACTCTCAGATCTTCACGCATGGCCCTCTCAGGGGCTCACTGCCTGCCAAGGTCTTTTTCTGAAAGATGGACAGAAGCCTTCATTACCCACAACTCTTGCATTTTTTATGGGTGTACAGCCAGCTCCCCATGGACAACAAGGACTGTCTCTGACTACAGCAGTGGTCTTCCTCTTTGGACCATGGTTGCAGTGGCTTCTGAGTTCTTAGATGGCTGAAGTCCTTGAGGATTCACTTTCCTAAGTGGATGCCCCATACTCTCTTAAAAAAAAAAAAAAAAGAAAGCCTTTTGTCTTTCCAGTCTTAGAGTGATCAAGAGTAGCATCTTCCTGATCAGATGCCCTCAAGGGATCTCTCCCACTGTCCGGATGCAAGGCCTGGCCTTTTTCCAAGGCCAGGCTTTTCAACATCCATACTGTCTTTTGCCACAACTTCTCAGCCTACTTCCCTCTGATAAAACAGAAAATTTTTCTATAGCTTTCTGCTGTGCCTTTTTTTTTCCTGAGTATCAGTGAAGATCTGGCTAAAATCCCCAAGGAGTACCCATGTGACATCCTGAACACTGAACTGCCTTGAAATTTCCTCCACCAGAGTCCACTGCCCTTAGTCTGTTTTAGCCAAAGTCTCAGATACCAGGTAAAGTACTAATACATTTTTTGCAAATGTGAACACATGTCATCTAGGCTAATTCAGGCTGATTGGTCTGGTTGTTTTCTGTCTTCTTATTCTACCTTTTGGAATGGGAAGAGTCCTCCAGTCCAACTCAAACTTCTTGAGCTTGGCCTTCATGAACTGCATTTCTATTGGCATTTGGGTCTTCTGAGCTTGGACCAGAATCTCCTATCAAGCTTGGCCTACAGAACCCTAAGGCTTCTTGAGCCCACACCTCCAAACCTTTCCAAACTCCCCCTGCACACCAGTTTCAAAGACACGGACAGTCACAGCAATGACCCCATTTCTCTAGTACTGATTTCTTAGTCACTTTCTTGCAACTCGGTCTTGTAACTTCAGTCTTAGTCATTTTCTTGTGATCTATTACCCAACACCAGCAACATCAGGGAGGACACTTCGTGTTATCTCACAATTCAGAGGTCTCAATCCATTCATGCATTGACACCCGGTCATGATAGAAGTGCTTGGTGAACAAACCTGGTGGAAAACAGTTCCTCATCCCATCCGAGCCAGAAGCAGAGAAAGGAGGGGAGGGGGATGGAGGCAGAGATGCATCCCGCCAGGCCACGACCTCAGTGATCTGCCACCTCTCCCGTGACCTGCCCCTCCCAGCCAGCCCTGCTTCTTAAGGGCACATGAAATTCATAGACTAATTCTCTTGATCCATTTAATCCCATAACCTAATAGCCTTCAAAATACATGAGGCTTTTGGGACATTCCAGATCCAAACCATAACTTCTAATTTTTAAAAAAGGAACCAAAGTCATAATTCACTAATGGAGAAATATATATTTTTCAGAAACTATGTAGGAAGATAGTGGAAAATAAAAAGATTTTAGGCTGTAGATCCCACAGCAAAAATATCAACAAATTCTCCATTATGCATCTCCATTTTTCTTTCAAAATTTGTTTCCTGACAGTCACCTCACTCACATTGGTTTTTCTCTGAATCAGTCTTCCAAAAAGCTCTCTCAATAATGTTCTTTTCTATGTTTTTGAAATATTGAGCTTTCTCCTCAGTTTGAAAATAGAAGTTAGCAAAATAAAAAGTTGTTAATCAGCTGGATCCTGGCCATCTTTCCCTTTTTCTTAAGTGTATTGACAACTATCCCTGACTCAAAATATATCCCCTCCTCCAGGAAGAGCATGAGGGTTTGGAAAATCTGTAGCCAAGGAGATATGATCTAGGTAGAGTGGCTAGTGCACACCAAAACTGAATTTCCTCCTTCCTTCCACCCCCTTCACTGTTTCTGTGTGAATACACCCAGTAATGAGAGGGTCACTTCCTCACGATGTAAACCCATTATACAATATTTTTCAACCACTTGACTTTTTTGAAAAATTCTTCCTTATGTTTACTCAAAATCCACTTCCTTGAAACTTGTAAGGTTTATCTTTTTCCCTGGACAAGTTAGAGCCAGGATTGCAACTTCTTCCTTCAGGTTTCTCCCTAGTTCATTCGCTGTTCTTCCTGTGACAGACTTTCCATATTCTGAGCTCTCCTGGCCGCCCTCCACTGAGGAGTCTCCAACTTCTCTATATCCAAACCTAGACATGATTTCCAAGGGTCTTTCACATAGCACAAACTACAAAGGTCAGTTTCTTCATTTTATCTGGGCACACTCTGATCATAATGCAACTTTGTCTGCACAGGAGTGTTCCAAGATACCGAGCGGATGTCTGAAATCCTGGATAGAATTCTGCGTACTCTGTATGTCAGGATTTTTCCTTGTACTCCTCTCGCTCTGTGGCTGTGAATTTTGCAGTTTGAGGTGTTACTACAAAACCAGGCCCACTTTTTTTTCCTTCTTCACAATTTCACAGAAGACTCCATCTTATCATAGATCTTAGCAACTTCAAGATGAGATTATTTTTTTCCCTATTATGTTGAGAACTTTTATCTTTTTTACTTAAGGAAAGGATTTTATGACTTTTCCTTAGTATATCTGAATTGCCTGCATTGCTACTCATACATTGTGGCTACTTGTAAGTGCAACAAGAGTTACTTGAACACAATCATGACCATCAGTCTACATAATTGAAATGGCTACTAGGCTTTAAAAAGTGGGCAGTAGACAAGCCTGCAATCCTAGCACTTTGGGAGGAGGAGGCATAAGGATCACAAGTTTGAGACCACAAGCTTGGAAAACTTAGCAACTTAGTGAGACTCTGTCTCAAAAAATCAAACATCAAGTGGACTGGGGATGTAACTCAATGCATAGCCCTCTGATCTGGTCCCCACTACCACAAAAAAGAAGTGTAGGCACCATGAACACAGTAGACAAAAGGCCATTCATGTCCCAGACAGAATGGTGTGGTGTGACATAAAATTTTATCATGCCACTCAGAACAATGTGCAAGTTAAAACCTAGAGATCAATTATTTCTGGAATTTTCCATTTAACACTTTTGGATCATAATAACTGAAAGCATGGATAAGATGGAATACTAAAGTCATTAAAGCATATTTATTTCCTGAGCTTCTTAAATTGCCCTCTGTGGAGGCTTTATGGTGTATTACAAGAGAGAAGAGGAGCGATGATGCCACAGCCCTGTTTTAGTCACTTAACACACTGAAGCAGGCCACCAACAGTTCTAACAAAGAGTGGAGAAACTCAGAGCAAAGACATCAAGCAGCATTAACAGAAGTGGTGTGGCACCAAGTGATGGATGGATCCTTGCTGTAGAGGAATTCGAAGAATGAACATCACACACTCCAAAAGAGCTTACCTCTTCCTGTGCCTCCTCTGACTTAACACAGTGACATGGCCATGGTCTCAAGCAGGTCAGCACCTTATGGTGATCAATAAATAAATAAGAAATCAGTATACTTCTACAATTGAGCAGAAGGCTGCGAAGGAAAATAACACAGTGTAACGAGGAAAGGGGAAAGGAACCGACCTGAAATGCAGATGGTCAGAATGTGGTCCTCTGAGACGGTATTTAGGTTGACACCGAGGAACATGTCAAAAGACAGAGCTAATCAAGGAGTCAGTGAAGCAAAGAGGGGAGGAAGTCCAGCGGCTCTAAGGGGAGAAGCGCTGGTGTGGGTGAAAGAGCTGAGCTGATGGCAGAGTGGCTGAAGCCGAGCGCGTCAGGGGAAAGACAGCCAGAGATGGGATGAGGGAGGCAAGGTCGGTAGGACTGGAAGGCTCTCAACAGCCAAGGTACAGAGGCAGGGAGCTGTGGAGTGCCCGTTACAAAAAGCCTTTAAAGAGCTATGAGCAGAAACAGTAGCACGACCTAACTTAGACTTCAAAAGATAATTCTGGCTGTTCTGTGAGGCATAAATTGGTGGGTAACAAGGTAATGACTGGGCAACAATTTGGAGGTTGCTCTAATTCATATGAGGTTGATGTTGGCTGGGACATTAATGGCAACAATGAAGATGGAAAAGGCAGACTGAAAAGATAGATAGACTTAAAAATAGCTTACTTATCAGAATCCCATCTGATCAAGCTATCTACACAAACCTAGGTACAGCAAGCATCTCTTCAAATATATTCCCTAGATGGGCAAGCTTAGCAACACGTCACAAATGTAAGTATCAGTCTCCACTCCAGACCTACTGTGTCAGAAACTCCAGACCTGGGAGCCAGTGATCTGTTTTAACAAGGCCCCAAGTGATTCTGAGACATTTTAAATTTTGACAGCTACTGATATGGAGGAATTAAATGACTTAGGACTCTCTGAACACACACAAAGAATGTATACTTATGGAATCCATCTTACAAGATAAAAATATATATAATTAATAAAATGTGTGTTAGTATATTACACTGAGAATATTATATGAGCACTCTGAAATAAAATTATGATTCCTGTAAACTAAAAACTTGTTGAAAACTTTGCCATTAAGATCTCCTAACCCATTAAGAATCTCCTTCAAGGCCTCTTATGCTGGGTTTTTTTCTTTTCCCCTGTATTTTATCTTGTTTTGCAATGTTTGCTTATAAATTTGTTCAACTAGCCAACTTTATTAATATGGATTCCCAGAAAATTCTCCCTTCTTACATGCTCTGAGACACATTGATTGCCTGCTTTATTAACCATGGATTAGCCTTTTTGGTTTGCTTTCGTGCTCTCTCTTGTTCTAAAAAGACAAGTTTGATTTGTTCCATCTGGTAGAAAAGCTCACTATCTGCTGGGTATAAATTAAAAGTGGCTCTTCCCGTGTGGAGTACCACAACATTTCTTTTCTTGTGCCACTGAACATTCTTCTTAGATGCACTGAACCTCATTGTTGAGTGTGTTCATTTGTACTATTACATATTTATAGTAGAAACCAAAGAGTAATAGCTTGAATTTCAAGTTCAGATCAGGCTTTAAAAAAAAAAAAAAAGAAAACAGACACTGTTCTGTCTGGAAAATAGAAGTCAAGGTAAAGTGATTGAGCTTCCAGAATATATAGACAACTGAGGAGCAGCAGATACAAATGTTGCCCAAAGAGAACCTCAGATTCAGAGTGTGTCTGGAGGATGAGTAGGCCTGAAAAATCAGCTATTCATTCAGCCTTAAAACTGAATGAAATTCTGACACATGCTACAACGTAGGTGAACCTTAGAAACATAATGCTAAATGAGATAAACCAGTGAAAACAGAATAAACATTGTGATTTCACTTACATAGGGTATTCAGAGCAGACTGAAAGTACACTAGAAGTTACTAGGAACCAAGGGGAAAAAAGAACCGGGGAGTTACTGTTTAATAGGTTCTAAATTTTCATTTGAAAAGACTTGGAACTTTCAGAACACAACAAAATATGTATAGAGAACTACAGAGTCAGTCTATCAAAGTGAACATACCTCTAGTGTATACATAGTAAAACATGTAGTAGTATAGCATGCCAAGAATATTACAGTAGTACTCTGAAATCTAATTCTAATTCTTATACACTAGACTAAAAATACTCTAGAACACGATAGTGGTGTGGTTGTACAATATCATGTGTGTGATTAAGGCCATTCTACACCTAAATTGGTTAGAGTGATGCAGTGCATACTATGTGCACTTTGATACACAAAAAGATTTTAAAATAACTGTTCAAATTACAGACTAGTAATTTACTAATCCCCATACATGGCTGTTACAAGAGTGACGTGCATGACACGTGATATAACTGCAAGTACTCATTGTCATGATCACTATTGCTTATTTTGAATATGTTGTTTAGCCTCCGTAGTATCAGAAAATCTTGAAGATAGAACATAGATATTTGTATTTAGGGAAAAAGCCTTTGATAAAAACAGGGTAGGTCAACTACTCCTACTCCTTGCAGCCATCAACCACATGCCTTCATCCTCAGCCTATCAGATTTAATCGATCTGTATTTTTCACAGATCTACTTGAGGTCATATGTTCATCTTAATCCATCATGGACATAAAAAATGTGTTGTGAATTTTTCTACTTTTTTTACAATAAGCCCAAGATGTCAATAAAATGTAAAAGCTAATCAATTGCTAAATTTGGCTTATGTATTTTCTCTAAGCTGCAGAAACCCTCCAGAAGAGGACTTTTTATGTGTAATAATTTTTTTTCAGAAGGGGGTTTCATAATGAAAGATTCTCGTTGCTCTAGAAAGAAAATGCAATTTCTGAGCTGCGGCTGCTAATACATCCATCCATCCCTTCTTCCCTAATGAGAAGAAATTATAAAGGAGAAAGCAATTTGCAAATATCCTCCTCCTGGCTGAGTTGTGATTTTACAATGTGTGTCAAATTCTTTTTGACTCCTTTGTGCTGAATATATGAGAAGACACTCAAAAAAAAGATTTTTGAATGCCTCTAATCTCTAAATCAACAATAAGGACAAAAAATGAAGCAAAGGTCAGGATTTCGATACACTGCTTCCAAAATACATCCCACACAGAGTAAAATGCCGTGAAATCATCTGTCCAAACCGACTTTCCTCTGCAGACTGGGGTCCAGGAGCGTGAAGGGAGCTGAGAAGCTATTGATGGTTTGCTTAGATTCCAAAGCCCCTTAATCATATTCACAGGACTGTACTTTTTCATCACCACGGGAGCTGACAGAATTTTGTGACAATTCTAGGAAATGCTTTCCGATGGTCCCTTCTATGAATTATGAATGTTTCACAATGCTCTACTATCAGGAGAACAGCCTGGCTCTCCACAAATGCAGGGAATGATTAGGAGGCAGCCTCTTGTGTTTCCTTATCTTTGAATTTGACATTGTTTGCAAAGAATAATTAAACAAATTGTGATGAAAATAAATAGGCTTTAACTAGTTCTAAAGGATTATGTTATCTCATAAAAATTGTACAGTCGTGCAACACATGACCCTTTAGTCTACAACAGACCACATACATGGCCCAATAAGATTATACCACCTAATGACATTGTAGCTGCTTAGTTTGCCATTAAGCCATGTGTGACCATATTTCTTTCATTCGTTAGAGAAGATTGCATAAGTTTCACAATTTTCTTTCCAGAATGTGCTTAATGTGGTTGTAAATAGATTTAGAAATTACTCCTTTTAGGTGCAAATAAAAAAGTCAATTCTTATTATTCATTCACGCTATGTTCTATAAAGTCACTAAAAACACTGAATTAGCAAATACTGGACCAGGGCTCCTAGGGGAAATACAGGGTTAGGTTTTTGCAAACATCTAGTCAGATTTTTGTCCACATTATTGTATGTGGGTCTCTGTTTGAAGTCAACTTGTTTAATATAATATTATTAATTCATTAACATTGATGGCGCAATCGATAGCACTGTAAGTCATACCTCCATTCAGTCTGTTTAATGCACCAGTTGTCTCTTTAGGACACATGGCAACTTTTTTATTGCAACTAAAAACAAGTGACAGTACTTCAATGGTGCATTTGGGGACCACCTTAAACACTGAAATCGCCAACAAATGATCACAAAATTAAACCAATATGCACCAGATGAATTTCAAAAAGGACACATGTTTACAGAATCAATTATTTTTGTTTTATTTGCTGAAGAAAGAAGACAAGTGTCACCTCATTTGACTTCTGCTGGGAACATGGGCATCAGGTGGCTCAAATTGTCTGTGTCCTCAGATGACCACAAAAGCTCTGCAAGTATTGATTTTGAGGCTACAAATAAACTTCAGCAGAGAGATGCATAAACACGGATCCTGCAAATAGCGGAGATTGACAATGCACATCCTCACCTGACACATCTCTCGGCTTGGCAACAATGCTCACTTCACAACAGGGACTCGCCACTGGGATGCAGGAAGGAAAGGCGGCTGGCCGACTACATCCATTGCGATGTCTCCTTTCTATTTCCGCAGTCGCGGGTGATCTTATGATAAAACTTGCCCTACTTTCTCCCCTGTGGTGTCGTGGGAAGATCTGAAACTGACCGCACAGGGCTAAGCGGAACGAGGCTGGATGGCCTTGCGTTAATTGTAGGATGCGGGGAGTCACTCCGTTGACCAATCAAAAGGTCAAATTGGAAGGCTGAGTACAAAGGCATAAAATGAAGGAATGAGGTAGGTGCTGAGATGCTGTCAACATCCAAAAGAAAAACAAGCCTTGACGGAGCTCCAGGTGTCCACGCTTGGATCACACGTGGGAAGAGTGCTGGAGTTCCCATGCTACGAGGAGTGTGTGTTTAAGTCGCATCACAGAGACTGTTTAGATAGACTCATGCAAAACGGGAAAGAAATTGTATTTAATAAGCATCAAGTTCTGCTCATGTGTAATACACTCTCAACTGTAAAACTAGGGAAACCAAAACTTGTACATTGTTTCTAAGGTAACGGTTCGCCACAGAGAATGGTTAAAAAAAATCACACCATTAAAATAAACAAACAACATTCATCTTGCCAACTATGAGATAGAAAAAGGGAGTAAGAGAGAGAAAAAATGTATCTGTTCCTTGAATATTTAATTGTTCATTGGTAGCTCATTTTGAATTGAGAAATATTATAGTCTCTGCACCAGGAATTTATAATCACTAAGGACAAAGCAACATTTATGATACACAGATGACTACCCAAATATATTCATAAATGACTCCATTCTTTAGTAAGTCAGCTGAAAAACACTAACAGTGGAATTTCCTTAGCAAATGAAGTGTTTCCTACAACAGAAACAGGGCTGCGAGTCTTCCTCCACAGCACAGCACAAAGCGAGGGCAAGCTCTTTCCTTTTTTTTTTCCTGTAATGTTCTGCAGGTGTCTCTTCCATAATAGTTTTACTACGTGATAACTACATGTTTGTATGTTTGGTTTCCCTCTAGATCTACCCTTTACCAATAGAGAAACCTAATATTGCTCCTCCCCCAAATTAATTACAGTGTTTGACAGTAGGTTCTGAATAAACGCATTATGAAGGGATAATGAATTCAAATATATGCCAAGTTGGCTGCAAACTACATGTGTTGTCCTGTTACCTACATTTCTGTCTAAACACTAAGACAAAAAAGTGAGAAAGGTTATAAATCTGATGATTTCTGAGAACTCATCCCACTCCAAAGTGTCCTGGGCATTGATGTAGACATCAGAGTCTGCCTGTCACCTAAGCAAGATGTTGCCACTGAACTTCCTTTCCAGGTCACATGCACATAAGTGTAAATGCCAGAATGCCAGTGAATAGAAAACTGCCTGCTTGGTTTGATTTGAGCATCTCTCCAGACCTGCTGGAAGCTTCTTCCTTCAAAGGTGTATGTTCACAGGTTTGACAGGTTTGTTTTTATAAAGTTCTCATGTTAGTTTTTTCCTCTTTTATTGATACAAACCCTTCCCCTCCCAGTTCTGACCCTCCTGCGTCTTCCCACATTCCCCCATGACCCCCACTGTCACACCCATGTGGTTCTATAACACGCCTGTGTTCTGGGTTCCTCACATTATAGAAACCATGTGATATTTAACTTTCTGAGTCTGATTCACTTCATTAAGCATGATGGTCTCAAGTTCCATCCACTTACCTACAAAAGCCTCTAATCATTCTGTCTCTGTAGAAAAGTAGTACTCCATTGTGTACATATACCACAGCTTTTGTGTCCATTGGTCTGTTGATGGATATTTTGGGGTCTTCCACAATCTTGCTAGTATTAGTTGTGTTGCTATACACATGGGTGTATGTGTATCTCTGTTATACGTTGTTTTAAATTCTTTTTGAAAGATACAAATGCTTATATGCAAGAGATCATCCCACTGTCCAATGAAACTCTGGTGAGAAGGCAGGCACCTCTACCTATCCTAAAATTTCTGGTTTGGGTACCAAAACATGGTTCCTGATCCTTTTGTACCCTCTTCTTTCCTGAAATACAGAATACCTAGTATCTTAAATGCATTCCAGAGTCAAACACATATTTATAATAGCATTCTCTAAAGTAAGGGAAAGGCACTTGATTAAAAATTTTAGTGACTAGCATTCTAAGCCAATCACTATCTCTGGAAAAATTATTGCTTGGGTTTTGTGTTTGAACTTTCTACCTATAACGGAGACAATAACAACTCTCTTGTTGTGAAGTAAAATAAAGTGAGGCTCTGAAAAATTACATAAATAAAAGGTTATGCACGTGTAAGTTTGTACATGATAACTCAGCTTCGCCATGTGGGCTGCGCACCTTTTCCTTCGACTCCCCTCCTGACCAAGTCCTTTGTGCTCGCGGCTCATTCTACCCAGCATGCTGTAGGTCGGTTTCTCTAATGCCTAAGTCCCATTTAGCGCATCACTACTCAGATCTCACCTCCATCACTGTTCCACTGAAACACCCCTGCTCCTTTTATCATTTTCTACTTTCTCACCATTTCCTTGGTAATCTCATTGGCAATACTATGCATTTCTGTTGTTTCCCACAGGAAAGCTAGTTCTTTGAGGGTAAGTACCTAGTCCTCTGCTGTGTGCCCAAAAGCTATAATGACTCACACGTAGTAGATTCCCATTTGTAAATATTTGAAAAATGAGTGACAATATGTGCAGATATAGCTACAGAAACAGTAAGTAAAAGTGAGATGCAATTACGACCAGAGAAGTAACGAAAATGAACAGAAAAGTATCTGATGTAAAATTCACCCTAATCAGGGCATTGAAGGAGTAGCATAGCAGATAGAGTGCTTGCCTGGCAAGTGCAAGGCCCTGAGCTTGATTCCCCGGCACCACACAAACTGGGCGTGGTGGTGCACGCCTGTGATCCCAGTACTCCAAAGGCTGAGGCAGGAGGATCGCCATGAGTTCAAGGCCAGCCTGGGTAACTAGTGAATTCCAAGACTAATGTACTACACAATGAGTTGCTGTCTCAAAAAAAAGATCCTAATCAGATTTTTAGAATTTTCAAATAGTTCTATTAATTTTTTCATAAATATAATATCAATGCCTTATATATAGTTATTGCAATCAAAGAGCTTGTCTTTATCTCTCTGTATATCCCTTCTCCCATCATCAAGATGACTACTTAGTAAAATTGGGTAAAATGTTAGTTTATTTCTTTATACAGACATCAATTAAAACAATAGCCCTGACAACCTGCTCAGGTGCTGACCTATTACTAATTCAGAAGAAAGAAAATAGCTCCTAGACAAATGATGCACACTGTTTCTGCCTTAATTATATTTCTTACAGGTGTCCTGACTAAATAAACTAATTCTTGTGATAATTTTCTAAAAATCATAGTTCAGGGAGGAGATAATACCTTAAGAAATGAGATTTATGGAAGGAAAATGTCTGTTCCGCCAAGAATTTCCCATTTCTTCCCTTTTTCTTGCTATCATAACCTCGGAAGCTCAATGAAGATGCAATAATTTAGGGAAGAGAGTTTGACGGGAAGAACCTTTAAAGGAGGAGAGCAGAGAATTGGGACAGGGCCAAACAATAAAATCTAAGTAAAAAGGAGACGAGTATTTCAGGAGACTCGTAAGCCAGGAAGACCAGCCTTGGACTTATACCTTGTCAACGATCTATAGGAACAAGAGCCAGCTGTGCGAAAACTTCTGCAAGAATCTTGCAAATTCTTGGGAAAAAATTATGAAGGAATTATTTTAACACGTGAACACAAATTCTTAATGTAAACCATTAATTATTTTTAAAATTCTTTTTTCTGAAATAAGTCTTAAATACCTATCACAGTCATTCCTAGACCGTGGAAATTTTAATTTACATTAGTAAGGATTATTTTATATTTGAGACAATGCCTAGAATTATTGTTCAGTTGTGTAAGTTTATTCTTATTCCTGCTATTGAATCACTTTAAAACTAAACAATCAGCACTCATTAAATATCAGAAAGTAATTATTCAACATGCGTGATTTCTTTTTCCTGATCTCAAAAAACTGAAAATGACATGTAAAGAAAATGCATAAGCAATTGACGGTATGTAACAAATCACTGTATGTACTGGATTTGGGTTGACATTTTATACTTCTATGCAAAAAAGAGCTGGGGACCGAACGGGTACATAGGAATAATTTTCTATACACTTATCTTGCAAAGCACTCACCAGGACAACAGGTGAAAGGACTTTCCAGGAGGAGAAGCCACACGCACTGGTGGAAGCCAAGACATGGAGGTGGGTAAGAGGTCTTTGTAGTGAATGGGCAAAGAGATATGATTTTAGAACTATGAGGAACAGCATCACTCAAAGCAGGGGTCCTAAACCCCCATGCAGAGGACCAGGTCACAGGGACAGAGAACAGAAGAGCAAGTGGGTGAAGCCCTGCCTCCTGTCAGCACGCTCCTATTAGGTTCCAATGCTGCTGATGACCTGACAGGAGGCAGAGCTCTGCACACAGTTCTCGCTTTCAAAGCTATCCTCCAACAACCTATGGCATAACATCTCCATCGTCGTTGACAGAATGGTCTTTAACTGAACTAGCCCTGTGGGTCAAAAAGGTTGGGGACCACTGTTGTAAAGCTTGAACCAAGTTCTGATCTTTACCTTTTTTTATACAAAAGCACCCCAGTGATACCAGGAAGTGCCACGTATGCAGAAGATGCTCAATAAGTACTTTCACATACACACACACAAAAAAAAAATTGAGCCAAGTAAAGGGGGTCCTCCTCTTTTTTTCTCTTTCTCTCTCTGATCTACATTTACAATTTGAACAACTCACAAAGTAGCATACATGAAGAGAGTAGCCACGGCCTGGCTGCAGGGAAACTATCTTAAGAAACAATTTGCTCTTAAGATGGCAGTTGATAATAGTAAGTCCTAGAGGTAGTCAATGCTGAAGAAAATGAGCTTCTCTTTAGCAAACCCTGGGAAGTTTCTTCATAGACTCAGAAAGCATTAAGCAGGGATTAGAAGTAAAGAAAATATTTATAAGGAATCATCCTTGAAGTGTAAGGAATAAAGAAAACTAGCAGATTTATAACTGCAGGGTCACCATGCCTTATCACATCCTGCTCCCTGTCCTCCCTGTTTCATGACCATAACTCCTGCAAGTCATCTCTGTATACCTCCTCCGCCTCCTCCTTCTCTTCCTTCTGCAGAAAAGTTTAAAGAATAACTGCAGACAGTTCTATATACTCCTCTACTCACCATTCTTCTAATATCCCCCATCTTCCCCTTGTTAACAGGACACCCTACCAATGTTCGCATGGACTTCATATGTATGCTTTGCAAACAGCACCGTCTTCTAGGATGTTTTCTTCCTATTCTCCTACATCGCATCACAGCTCTAAACAATATGGTTGTGCAAATCATGTTATCGAGAACAACCATGTCATATAAAAGATGACCAGCAAAGATTTTCTGAACAAAGAATGAAAGACTACTTAGCCATATCCTAGCTAAACGCCTGACTAATTTAGACACTAAGAGTTGCAGAGTCTGATGGGTAACCCAAGGAGGGATCATCTTTGTAGAATTCTAGTTGGATATTCTCACTGTTGTTGAGATAACTAAAGTTATTTTGTTGCTTTCACTTTTAAAAAAAATTATAATCTTGCTCAGAGCTGTTTTTCATAAAGCATTCCACCAAATGTACCTTTTTAGAATATATGATACGATAAGATCAACAACAGCTTTGAAAAAAATTACATAGCAGTTGTTAAAAGAAAAAGAAAGTGTAGCAAAAAGGTCCCTGGACTGGAGTTAGTAAACAGTCTTCAATCACATAGAACTTCAACTGCCAACAGCAACATCTACAACAGAAGCAAAATAATAACAATCATAGTAACTGGCAACATGTAATAACCCTCGTTGTGTATCAGGGGCCCAGACAGCTGCTTTACATTTTACTTAGTCCTCCTAAGAGCTCCGTGAAGAACAATAAACATCACTGTCTCAATCATATAAACTTTTCAAGATTCAGATTTTTACCTGCAAGATTAAAATTTTGAAGCAAAGAATCACAGTGTGCAATTAATTCCACACACATTTTAACCAGTGCTTGTTGGTAATGCAGAATCATGAGGTTTGTTTTGTTTCATCCATATCAAGTGTCTTGATCACTTTCAATCTCTCTCCCCTTCCTCCGTCTGCTTCCTGATCCCCCTTCCCCATCAACAAAAGCCTACTTTCTAGTTTCCTGTTATGTTTAACAAAACAAGCCACACACATCTTTAACTTTTCTTCATAAACGTTATTTAATTGCCATTCCATTACTCATATAGTTGAATTTCTTGCAAGCCCTGACTTCACTGGAAACTATTCTGCAGGCTAACTCCACATGTCACGACATCTGAAAACACATAAATCCACTTCCAAAAACACTGCAGGGTTATATAATTGCAATGAAATTTCTTGAGGAGACAAGGGAGGTGGTTATATCACACAGGCTCCATAGTTTACTCTTTCGTCTTCAAATCCCTTGGCTTGCCTAGGAACCTCCTTACTTCCTTCACTGACAACCTGCCCTCATTATTTAAAAGAAAAAGCACACAAGTCTAAAAATATTAAACAAAGAAAAATCAATAGTAAACAATCACCACCTTTTGACACTCAGGCATGCTCAGAGGAGACTTGGTTCAAGCTAAACCACACAGTGAGTTGGGCAAAGTAGATGCCAGGAGACCTGTGACTAGTCCACATAGGGCGTTATTCCTGACTACAGCATGGTATTACTGGTGTGAATCGCAGTGACTTCTTCTGAGAGCTCTCCCAGCTCTGAAATGGTATTATTCTTTGAAATATAGAGGAAAAAGACAATGGAATAGTAGCAAAATGAAACAACATGTGTAATGTTCTTCAAGATTTGAGAATGACCAAACACAGTTTTCCCATGTCTCAAGGGGCATGTGGATTGAATTTGGAATTACTGCGTGAGGCCGTCCTCATGCCAGCGATGGTCACAATTCAAAATGCCTGAGATCACTTTCAGAAATTTATATTCCATCCCCCTGAGCAAGACTGGAGGTGGGGAGGGGGGAAATAAAGGAATTAGCATCGATTGAGTAAATCCCTACGAGTTAGGCACACCGCTTAGCACTTAGGCTATGTGCCGCATCGCAGCCAGCATTATTTCTGTTTTGTTTGCTAGAACACAAAACCATCAAGAGCCTGAACTGCTAGTGAAATTCCACAAAACTTGTAAGCAATAAAGCCACATTTTGAATATTTGTAATATTTAACACAAAAGTGCTGGAACATCCTCTCTGCTGAGCATGCCTGCGGTTTAGATACATTATGAGCTAATAAACTTAACTTGTTGATGGGAGCACGCCTTCTGTGATCCTTGTCTCACCTTTGTTAAAGAGGTGAGCACTCAGAATTGGCTTACCTCCCATCTGAGACCAAGAGGGCCGCCACAGCTAGGAAGTTCCCTCCAGACTCAGACTCTTAATTTTGTTTTTCCTGTACAGGGCTTCCCAGAAAAGGAACAGCTGACCTTCCACCCACCTTCCAAGACTGAAAACGACTGAAACAGAGATAGTGAGAGATTGAAGGGATTATGGAGGCGGTGAAGAGGGCCAAGGAGACTTGGAGGAGAGAAGATGTTTGACAGGTTGCAAGGGCTGGTATGTGTTACGAACGAGAATCGGGGAATAACACAGAAGTATCAGCACGACATGGTGAGGGAGATCAGTGGTAGTCTCTGGGGAGAGGATGAGGAGAAGACGCAGAGAGAGCGAGTGACGATGGGGGGAGGGACTGTGCCCCAGGCCTGCCGTGGAGAAGAGAACTTTTTATAGGCAAAAAGGAAACCAGGGTGGCTGGAGGGGAGAATCAAGGGGGGGAACCAGGAAAACTTTGAAGAAGTAGATAAAACAGATCATAGGAGGTTTTAGACCTTGCTGAGGAATCTGAAATGTACTCCCACTTTACCAGAAAGAAGAGGCTAAAGAAATAGAGTCTGACCTGGTCCATGTCTTAAAAGGATGGTTCAGGAAGTGAGTCGGTACTTCCACTTTTTGCTACTGACATTAGAGTAGAAATGTAACCAAGGAAGAATGCTTTGAGCACTACGCTTGCATCCTTCATATATTACACCTTGATTGTAATATTGGCTCTTCCATAGATCGTAAGGTGCAAAAGTTTTCCACTGTAAACTAACTCCCTCCTTAATGCAACATCCGTTATACATTAGCTGCTTACATATGCATTAGATGAAAATTACTCTAAAACCTATGATGAGAAAGGAACCGACACCATTCTTGTCCCCTCACAATCATTTTCAGACCATTGTTAGGTGACAATATTTCAATAATATCTTTTTTCAAGTCTGAGCCAACTACTGTTATTCAATTTTCCTTTTTTTTTTTTTTGAGACAGGTTGTCATTCTGCAGTCCAGCGTGGTCTGACCTCACTATGTAGCCCAGGCTCCCAATGTTTCATTTTTTATTCAGCTTTTCCTCTTATATCATAATTTTAATTAATTAATTAATTTTCCCTTAGTGTCCTACTCTCCTTCGACATTCATATTAATGAGCTTCCAACAATTCCTCAAGCACCGACCCTCCTTTGACTGTCACAGCGTCTCCATGTCGACCGTGTATGTTTGCCCGCAGGTGGCCTTGCCCTTCCACGCCTTGCTCATTTGCTCCCCTGAGCCTGGGTCTTGTCATCATCACCCGCTCCTCCATTCCTTCTCACTGTGTTCTCTCAGCCCTCTACCCCTCCTGGGCCACAGCCCTCGGCACCCACGCGGATTCGTGACCAGCTTTCACACAGGGTTCTCGGAAGCAGACTGAGTGCACTTACTGTCATTTCCTGTCACACAACTTTGCCTTTCGCACCCAAAGAAAGCCAACTTCCTACATGTCTGTTCACCAGGACTGCTGAGATCATTATAAAGCATTGCATGATCACTTTAAGTCCTGTCTTATTTCATCCCAACTTTTGAGCTGCTGGTTGCATACTTCAGACACTTCCGGTTGGAGGACCCGGTCTCCCGCGATCCAGGATCTCACCCAGCCTCTTCTCTCTGCTCCATGTTCTCCATCACCACTCTGTCTTTCGGCACTGGTGGTTATTGCTTACAAATGCAGTTACGATCACTTAACTGAAATTCTCTCAACTCTGTCCTCTGGTCTGCTTTTCCCTGGCCTTTCATAACTTTGCAATCCTCTCTTCTGTTTCAGAGAAAGGAGAGTCCTCTTTCCTTTTCTTTCAAAGGTTCATTTTTCCTCTTGTGATATTGCTTCTGGCACATCGCGCTTCTCACGAGATACTGATCGATTAGATTTTTTACCTCTCCAGAATATTTCTCCGTCTCTTCATATATATTATATACATATATATGTACAATTTTATCTTCCCCCTTTCTTAATTAAAAATTCATTAAAAAAGAATTCGTCTGTCCTTCTGTCTCTGTTATGGAACTTTCCTTATGCTTTATCTCCTCAGGCAGCTAGCTCACTGTTCAATCCCCTGAAATCTGATTTCCACAGCCCACGGATTGTTGAAACGCCTGCTCAAAGACTACAAGTACCCTTCTGGTTATCAAGGAAAAAGTGCTTTTCCTCAGTATTCATCCTTCCTTATCTCAGGATATTTTGGTACTGTTCACCACCTCCCCCCTTCCCTCTCAAAATGTACGCTTCTTTTAGCTGGGCCTGGCGTACAGGCCTATAACATCAGCACACTGAGAGGATGAGACAGGAGGATTGAAAATTTAAGCCCAGCCCGGGCAATTTAGCAACTTGCTGAGACACTACCTCAAAATCTAGAAGTGAAAAAATCGGCTAAGAATGGAGATCAGTGCTAAGGCCCTGAGCTCAATCCTCAGTAACACACACACACACACACACACACACACACACACACACACACAGAATTTATGCTTGCTATGATATTCAGTCTGTCATTCAAGAAATATATGTTAAATAGTATGGCAGACAAAACAATGATACTCCAAAGATTCCTACTTTTTAATCCCTGGAAACTGTAAATAAATAACATGACATGGAAAAGAGGAATTAAGGTTACAGGTAGAACTAAGGTTGTTGTTCAGTTGACCATGATACGAGGAGATTATTCTTGATTACCCAGGTGAGCTCTCTGCGATCACAATTCCCCTGAAATGAGACAGGGGGTGCAGAAGAACCAGTCAGGGTGAGGCGAAGGGAGGAAGGCTGGACTGGTGACTGCCAACTCTGAGGATGAAAAGGAGCAATGAACCAAGAGACATAAACAGCCTCTAGACGCTGAAAAAGGAAACAGAATGAATTTGCCCCTAAAATGTACAGAAAAAAGCACAGCCCTTCTAATACCTTGATTTAGCCCAATGATATATTTTGTTCAACTCCCACTAAAAAAGAAAAAATAAGTATGCTGTAACCTAATCAAAGGAACATTTCTCCAATTAGTAGATAAGTATAATTATAAGCAGAGAATTTTCTTTTTATTGGTACCAAATCAAAATGGAAGTTCTCTTCTGTTATAAAAAGATAATCCAATACATACAACTATAAATACAAAATACTTTTTAGTAGAAGTTACAAAAATAGATATTTTTAAGATTCCTATATTTATAATACACATATTTTCTGGCTGATTTGCTGATAAAAGTGTTATTTGTGAGTGAAATTCAAGGCTTCATAGGTCTCAACTATTAATTAAAATAATTTTGTTAAACATAACAGAAGGAGTCAAAATTACTTTCAAGTTCCCTCTCTAGACAGTATAGCAAAAGTCATTCTCACATAAAGATATAATCGAGGAATATACATCTCCAAAAATGTAAAGACAAATTCTAAAGGTGTACAAGGCTATTCATTAACAAAGTATAATAGCATTTTCTGGCATTTTGTTTTTGTGGTACTTTTCTGTATAGACTCCCACAAACTGAGCGTATCTGAGACAGAGCATTTTTTTCTATTATAAAGTATGTTTTTAACATTCAAATATTTCTTAGGCAATTTGTAAATTATTGGTAAGTTTTCCCAGAACTTAGAAATTCCCTGTGCATATGATTCTTCTTCTTGCCTGTGCTAAATCTCAAAATGCCTCTCATCCTTTTTTTCTCAAAAAATTATTTAGTGAGTAGTTAGTCTCAAGTGATAATGACCTGTATTCGTGTACCCTGAAGCAGACATGTGGCTGGGATCAATCCTTTCAGTGAGCTGTTGATTGAGCTCTCTCTCAGGACAGAATAATAAGAGAATTGTACAAATTGAGAATTTGGAGAAGTGAGAAGGACAGAGGATGTCATGTGGCAGCGATGGATCTAGCGACTGAGAGGCGCTGCTAACACAGAGACAAGGAAGACCTTGCTGAAACCCAAGGATTCCACCTGAAGCTGTCCTGGATGCTGCAGGGCAAGTGTGGCCTGCTGCTATGTGACCAAGTACTCTGACCCATCTCTAGATGGTGCCTTCTGAGCCATGCTAAAACAAAATCCCTCCTCTGTCCAAACACGATCATCTTCAGGTAATACATTCCTCCAAAATCGGTTTCCTTTTTTCTTTCTTTTCCCCCATTTTATTGATATGTATAAGCGCAAAATTTAAGGTTTACGATGAAGTTTAGCATTCTGTGCACATATGTGTCTCGTCAAGGTGACAAGGACTTTCCCACTCTCCTTTTGTCCCACCCCCTACCCACCCTTCCCAACCTCCCCACCCTCCCCCCTTGGTTCACTTTGTTTTTCATTTTAAATTCCATGATATAGCTGTGATCTGGGTTTCTCATATCAGAGAGACCATTCGATGTTTCAATTTCTAAGGAACTTTACCCTTTTTTAGGAAACTGAAAGGATAACACAAAATATTCAAAAATAATCTTTAGGATAATAGGAAATAAAGGTTTTCTTAGAATTATGTTGCAATTTTAGTTGTAAGTTTGTTTGCTTTTACAGTAATTCATGCTAAACAATATCTTATTTCAAAATTAGATATACCAGACCTGGTAGTACAGGCCTGTAACACCAGCACTCCAGGAGCTTGGGGCAGAAGGATGGTAAATTTGGGCTCAGCCTGGGCAATTTAGTGACTTAGTGAGACCCTGTCTCAAAAGAGTAAAAAAGTAGAAAAAGGTTAGGGATGTAGCTCGATGTGAAGGCTCTGGGTTAGATCCCCAGTAAGAAAAAAAGAAGAGAATTAGACATCTCATTTGCTTTTATTTTATGCTTTAATGCTTTTCAAAGACTTGAAGGCAAATAGAAAGTCAACTAAATATTCTAAGTGAAATTGGAAACTAATGTTGAGTGTTAGAGTACAAATAGTATAGACTCTATAATAGACGAAGCCTTACATGTGTCCCTTCATAAGATACCATTTTTTTCAAGGTGTGAGGGCAGTAAGGGAGTCGTCTGCAATATAACATGTCCAGTGACTGTTTTTCTGTAACCTCAGAGAACATAGCTGTCAAACTAAGAAAGCACTTCTTGACCCCACCAAGATGGCACAAGCTGTAGAAGGACAATTTTAGGAAACAATTGTAGCAGCATAAACCCTTTGCTCACCAGGTCAGTAGGCAGTAATTAAGAAAGACAGTTAAGCATCCAAAAGCATCTCTAGTAAACACATTTCTGATTTAGATTTACGTTAAAATTATGAGATTCTTAATTAGAAGATCATATATTTTGAGCTAATTTTTCCTCACGTAGCATTATGACTCACCCCGCTGACCTTTGTTTCTAAATAAATTTGAGAAACTGTTTTTTCCTGATTAACAGCAACGAAATGACATCTATTTACCTTTGCAATCCTAACAAAGCCTTCTGTTAAGAGGAAATGAAACACACCTTTCGCGGACCAGATAGCACCAATTATTGCTGCACAGATATGTGCATGTGTGTGCATGCGTGTGTGTGTGTGTGTGTGTGTGTGTGTGTGTGTGCGCACGCATGCGCGTATGCATAATACCTGGTTTGGAATTGGTTTCCAAACAGCAATGCATTGTTTAATTTCTACCTCAGGTTCCTCCAGGGACGAGCCAAGGCAACACACATGCTAATACAATTTTCTACCGGGAAGCTTGGCTTTAGGAGCTTCTGCACAAACCCCACTGATTGTCATAGCATTCATTCATAAGAATGCACACGATTGAGCAAACGTGGGACAGGATGTTCCGCTATGCCAAAAGCGAATTTTCGTGCTGTTGAATTTATGCATTTCCCGCTGCTGCTCAAAATACTTGTCTAAATGTTCAGGCAGGGGAGAGCGATCTCTGTGAAAATGCTCTTCTCCTGCTTGTGTCAAAAGGTCTGACCTGTACTCCAGTCCCCACGCAGAGCTAATTTGCAGACTATGTCAGATAATCATCCAGAAAAGAAAAGGCACTAGAAAAGAATGGTAGCTTAATTTTTTGCTTAGAAAGAAAACCCTATAAAAAGCATAGTGGGAAAGGAGAAAACGGTCTTAAAATGAGAACCAAACCGGGCATTTGGGAAAGATAAATGCAACATTCCCTTCACCCTCAGGAAATGAAATTTTTCTGACAGGGTCAGAGACTCTGCTTGGCAAAGCTTCTTAAATTAATTACCTTCTTGACATTTTAAAGGAAGGTTTCAGATTGTAAATTTAACCCAGACAAAGCATTCTTTTTAATCTTGTCAGTATGCAAACTACTTTGTACTGCAGTCTGTGAATTATTTATCAGACGAACGACCCCAAAGGGCGAAAGGAAAAAGAAGGCTTATTTGATCTGAGATTTCATGGCTAGATGTACTTCTTTGCCTTAGATCTGTACCTGTTGCAACTGCTTAACTTTTTCTGCTTTTGATGTTTTTAATACTCTGAGCATCCCTACTTTGAAGGGAAGGAACCCAGTCCTGTTTTATAGTGCCCTTATTAAGGCGAGGAAATGTTACCGCTCGGCAGTCTTTACGTGTCAGCCATAGTCAGGTGAGAGGCAGAAACAACGGAGCCTCTCTTCAGTACGTTTTCACATTATAATTGCCAAGCAAGCAGCAACTTAGCCGGCTCCCGTGCCCATGTGATATGGAGCCTGCAGAGACAGACTGTCGGGAAAATTCATTCTTCCAAGTATCAATAAACCAGTGTACACAATATTTCAATGAACATTAACAGATTAGTTTAGAGATTAAAGAACATGAAATTTATCATGTCTACAAGCTACCAAATACAGTCGTGGCTTTAGTTCTAGTATTAAGTGTTCTTAGATTAAGTGATTTCAGATCAAGAGCACCCATGCAATGGGACATGCTTATTTTGAAAACAAAACATGTAGTGTGCAACCACACGAGAACAGCGAGGGCCCAATCAAGTCATGAAAACAATCTGTGCTACCCCCAAGGAAAGGGCAATGCCAAACCTCAGCTTTGCTAAGCCACCAGTGGCTTAGGTCCTAGGAGATGAGGCAGAAGCATAGATCCTACTTGCTAGATCAACCCGTGCCCTGCTATTGTCTCTTGACAGGAAATGCCTGATGTTCTCCTGAGAGAAAAGAGGAAAAGGTGCCGCCCCACCTTAACCTCCATCGCGCGTGGTCATTTGCTCTCAATAGACATACCCAACCCAAGGCTGACATATCCGCATTTATCACATGCAACTAGATTTCTGCAGGAGAAATTCCTCCTGAAATTAATAAAAGAAATAAACATATCACTAAAAATAAATGTAACTTTAGGGTAAACTGAAATAAAACTATAAAGTGGACATATCTTTATTTGACTCCCAAGACTACATAGGGCATATCTATTTCTTTTCAAAAAGTTGATTAGTTATCATAATATCTTTTCATTTATTATCTTCTTTGCCTTTTCACCTGGGAGATAGGTCGTTTTGTCCTCTCTTTCCTCTTATTTTTAACGGCCAGAAACACTGAAGGTTGAAGAGAATACATGTTTTCAGGATGCCATGCTGAGGCTAATAAGGCTAATATTCCCAGCCAGACCCCAAGGCCCCACGTTCTATGTCTGGTGCTTCTCCAAACGGAGGTGTAGCCTCTGTAAGTGTAGCTATCCTCCTCACGCACATTTCAGTCAAGGGGACGTGTGACAAACCTGAGACCGCTCACTGAATAGAGTGTGGTTTATACTGCTTTGGGTGGTAGTGGAGATATTTTTCAACTTGTGTTCATATCTTCACAATCTATCCTCTAAGAAAACTGTTGAATGTGTTTATTTCAACCAAACAAGTTAAAGATGACATATAAATTTTAGCTTTAATGAACACATTTTCTAAGTGAATCAGGCTAGCATCTACCTAAGATACAGGACATGAGCTGTCATGGATACGTTGATTTTTGTTAGTGTGAGCTCTCTCAGACACACAGATTTGCTTACCTTATGGGACTTACAAGAATAACCCTCCTGAGCACAGGTGAGAGAAACTGAGTGCTCTCAGGTTTATCCCTTAATAAAACTGCCATACATACTAAACAAGGACCATAAATGTCCTGCTCACTTTCTGATAATTCTCTTTTATTTTACTCTTAAATAAACACCAAATGAAGATTTGTAGATTCTCATGCCAAACTCATTAGTAAAAATCAGGAAGACCCAGATCCAGAAAGAGCAGCTCTTTAAAGTCATGGTAGGCTACATTTCCGAAGTAGAAAACACTGATGTCATCTAACCCAAATCTTTTATTTGCTAGGATATGAAAGTGTTTTAGCCAGTGTGGACTGCCATAACACAACACCATAGAGGGCTCCATGAACAACAAAAACATTTCTCATCGTGTGGAAGGTAGGAAGCCCAGGATCAAAGCACCAGAAAAATCTGCTGAGGGCAATTTTTCTGGTTTACAGGTCATCATTTGGCAGTGAGCAGAGAAGAGAAAGCTGCCTAAGAGTGCTGCCCTACCCTCAAACCCAATCACCTCACAAAGGCCTCGCCTCTAAATACCAGTACAGTGGCGGTTAGGCTTCAATATGTGAAATTGAAAGGGGCACAAACATTCAGTGTGTCGTGAAGTAGAGTTGCTACCTTATTGGAATTACAGCAAGGACTTCAACACAAACAACTTGACAGCCAGCACGCCTCTAACTAACACAGAGCTTTTTTCTTAATATTATCTGTATTGCTCAAGGTTAGTCAGGGTTCTCCAGAGATCTAGTGAAAAGCACACACACGGGCACACACACACACACACACACACACACACAGGACGGATGGGGAGGGGGAGAGAGAGTAAGGGAGAATGCAAAAGAGACATTAAGAATAAGGAATTTCAACAATGGAAAGTGAGAATTCTCAAGATCTGTGAAGTGAATTAGTGAGCTGGAAACTCAGAAAAGCTGATGATGTAATGCCAACCTAAAAACCAGCCAGCTCAAGATCTAAAAGGGGTAGCCAGATGTAGTTTCACAGGCCTATATCCTAGTGCTTTCGGAGTCTCAGGCAGGTACTTCTCCCTTTAAGAGGTACAGCTTAAATTCCTTGCCCTTGAATGCAGGCTAGACATAATGATTCACTGCCTACACACGGTATACAGAAGAAATGATGGTGTATGATTTCTGAGATCGAGTCATAAACCACAATGCAACTTTCCTAGGTATCGCTCCCTGAGAGAAACTGGGAGTTATATCACAAGAATCCTCAGGCAATCTTATAAAGAGGTCCATGGGAGGAGCGACATCCAACAACACACAGAGAGCTAAGTCCCCTCACAACAGCCATGCACAGCTGTATTGGAAGTAGCCCTGCTGGCCCCAGAGAGACTTCAGATGATGGCATTCCTCACTGAAGTTTTCAATATAACTGATAACCAGAAAGACTCAAAATTGGAGTCACCAAGTTAAGCCCCTTCTACACACTTGAACCAGAGGACCTATGAGAAAACAAGTATCTGTTGCCTTCCACTGCTAAAGGGAAGAATAATCTGCTATGTAGTAACAGATAATTCAGTGATAGGACATCTACACTGTTATAATCGCAAAATTCTGATTTTTCTGATTTATAGTGATATGGTCATGATGTATAGGGAATGCTTTTAAATCTATCTATCTATCTATCTATCTATCTATCTATATATATATATATATATATATATATATATATATGAAGCTAACACAATTTTAATACTTTAAATTTTTATTTTTTCATATAAATGTCATCTCAAGCACAAGTGACTTAATTGTTTTCCAGCATTCTGGGGGAAAGATTCCTCCACTACAATGACAGGAGCATAAAAGTTGCTCTTCTCACACAAAGTCCCCCAAAGAAAAATCCAGTACCAGTTGTCTTCATAGCAGAACTTTTTCCAGACTTTAAGAAAGAGCTAACACCTATGCTTCTGAAACTGATCCATGAAGTTCAAGAAGAAACATCGCCAAACTCATTTTTGGAAACCAGCATTACCGGGATATCAAAACCAGGAAAGAAAACTACAGACCATTCTCCTTAATACATATAGATGCAACAATTCTCAATAAGATACTGTCAAATAGAATCTAGCAAGTTATTTAAAAGATCATACACCATAACCAAGTTATTTTTGTTCCTGGGATTCAAGATTGGTTTAACATATGTAAATGAATTAATATAATCCACCATGTTAATAAAAGCAAAAGTATAAAATATGTATATGATCATCTCAATTGATGCAGAAAAGGCGTCTAACAAAATCCACCATTCATTTATGATAAAAAAAATTCTTCAGGTAGGTATAGAAGGATCTTACCTCCAAATGATAGAAGCCCTATGTGTCAAAACGACTGCAAATACCATAGTAATCGAGGGGAAATTAAAAATATCTCCCCTTCAATCAAGAACATGACAAAGCTGTCCACTGTCACCACTCGTATTTAGCATAGTTCTTGAAACCCATAGAAACCAGGTAATAGAGTAAAATAAGGGAATGAATATCAGAAAAGAAGTCAAACTACCCTTATTTGCAGGTGACTTGATTATCTACACAGAAGATCCCAAAAACTCCACCCCATACTTTTAGAACTAATTGCAAAATACAACAAATCAATAGCATTCTTTTACACTAATAATTCACTCACTGAGAAAGAGCTGAGAGGAATCATCCTGTTCTCAATAACACCTCAAAAAATTAAATACCAAGGAGTAAACCCAACTAATGCAGTGAAGAACCTCTACACAGAAAACTGTATTATGCTGAAAAAAAGAAATTCAGAAGGACATTAGAAAATAAAGACATCCACTGTTCATGGGTAGGCAGAAGTAATATAGTAGTTAAAATAGCTATACTGTCAAAACTGATGTACAAATTCAATGCAATTTCTATCAAAATAACAACTTTTTTCATATAACTTGAAAAAACAATCTTTAAATTTATGTGGAACAAAAAGAGTCACAGAATACCCAGAATAATCCTGAGTAACAGGACAAAAGTAGGTGGCATCATGATTCATCAAGTTGTATTATAAAGAAACAGTGATTTTAAAAAACTATATGGTACTGGCACAAAAATGGTCAGGTTGGCCAGAGAGACAGAACGAAGGATGTAGAGTCAACCTCAATTACCTTTAACTACCTGATATTTACCAAAACGCACACTGGAAAAGCATAGCCTCTTTAATAAATGGTGCTGGGAGAATTGGTTATCCACATGCAGAAGAACGAATTTAAACACACACACACCTACCGTCATGTTCCAAAATCAAACAAAAGTGGGTCAAAGACCTAGATAGCAAAATGGAAACACTGAACCTTCTGGAGGACAAAATAGACAAAAGTCCAGAATAACTAGGCATAGACAAGGACTTTCTTATTAGCCCCAGAATAAACAAATGGAATTACATCAAATTAAAACATTTCTGCACAGCAAAGAAAACTATCAAGAGAGTGAATACAGAACTGACAGAATGGGGAAAAAATTGCCTTCTCAGACAGGAAGTTAATAACTAGAATATACAAAGAACTGAAGAAAAATAAATTTCTTCAAATTCAAAGATCAAATATAAAAATGAGTAACTGGAGTGAATAGGTAGTTCTCAGAGGAAGCAGTTCAAAATGGCTTGAAAACACATAAAATATGTTCAACATTCTTAGCTAGTAGAAAAATGCAAATCAAAGCATCACTAAGATGCCATCTTACCCCCATGAAAATGGAGTATATCAAGAAGTTGAATAGCAATCGATGCTGGCGAGTATTGGGGAAGAAGAAATCCTTTTACACTGCTGGTGGGAATGTAAACTGGTACAACCCCTATGGAAAGTCATATGGAGATTCTTCAAAAGGCTAAAAATAAATATTCCATTGCATCCAGTGATCCCTCTTGTGCATATCTTTTCAGAAGAGTTAAAAGCAACATCTGAGATACATGCCTACACGTGTCTATAGCAGCACAATTAGCAATAGCTAAACTGTGAAAGATGCCAAAATACCCATCAACAGGGCCATGAATACAAAAATTGTGGTATATGTGCACAGTCGAGTATTACTCTTTCATAAAGACGGACATAAGGCTTTTGTGGGTAATTGGATGCTAATTGAGATCGTCATGCTTAGCAAAGTGAGTCAAACTCAGAAGACTAAATGTCACATATTTCTAACAGAAGAAATTCAGAATACAGGCATTTTATAGAATCGAATATGTGTGATAATGGGAGTCAGAGGAGAGATCAAGGAGGAGGTAAGAGGGCCCAAAGGCTGGGGCGGAAGTGAAGGGATTATAATGTTGATGCAATACGTATGTACACAAAATATTCAAGTTCAATGTAACAATTACGTATCCCGTGTGTGTGTGTGTGTGTGTGTGTGTGTGTGTGTGTGTGTGTGTGTGTGTGTACATTAATAAAAATAGGAAAAAGAGAGATCAAAACATGTAAACAGTTTATTAAATAAAAAAAAAAATTTGAATGGCATATGGCCATAAGACAGCAGTAGTACAGCAGGCCTCATTCTAGAATCTTTGGAAATTTGTTCTGGATCTTAAAAAAAAATAAACCTTGGTTTTTCTATTGAGAAAAATTAAAGGAAATCTGGTCAAATGGAAGACGTGGCCCAATGAGAGGATATAGCACAGTCAAGAAAGATGATAAGCCAGTGAATTTTGAGAACATAATAAATTGTGAAAGGCTTTAAGCTCATCTACTCATTCTAAAAATGTAAATATGTAGATGTAATTTATTATGAGCTCTGCCCAAGATAAGTAAGATAGTTATATGCTCAAAACAAAAAAAGCCTAAGTTCCATGCAGGTCATACAAGAAAGTCTGAATTTGATCCTCTATAAGGATGGCTCACTAGACTTCGCTGGTCACGATCTGATTGTATCAGAACTCTGCAGAGGTGATCAGTCTATTCTGGGATCAGAGAGATCAAGGAGCTGTGGCAATTAAAAACAAAAAATTTTAAAGGAAGATTTAAACTGGGTGAAGATGGGAGGTAGAAAAAGAAAGATTGGATTTGGGGTAGATTTCTGAAGTAGAATTAACAAAATCACCTAGTTAAACATGTATGTCCCGTGATTAACTAGAGACAACATGCAAGAAATACATAGGCTGCCAGTGCAGAGAAAACCAGGGACAGAAGCAGGAAATAGAGAAGTGGGCTTACTCAGGAAGGAAGGAAGTTTGCTTCTGAATCTCTCAGACTCAATAAATGGCCTTGCAGAATGTCTTTAAGTATTCTAAAAGTGACCCTTCCTCTTACTTGCCCAACTGTTTCTCTTTACTCCTCTTGACCCAAGAGCCTAGGGAAGGTGAGGACATAAAGAGAATTAGGACAAGGTCAGAGTGTGAGGGACAGATATGCAAGGTTTAGTCCTCACAACCCTGCAAACACAGGTAAAAAAAAAAGTGAGAATTTCGGTGTCGACTGGTCACCTGATGCCTATGCTGTAAAACAGCTAACTTTGTAAATATTTATTTTATTGATTTAGAGTTTTTGTCATTATTGCTGTTAATTGGCTAAGTAGAATAATGGCACTGTGATTTAAATCTAAAATGCCCACCAGAAATTTCATGTGCTCCGAAGTGGGGCTTCTGGAAGGTGCTTGGATCATGGGATCAGTCCACTCATCAGTGGATCAGTCCATGGGTGAGTTCAAGGTTGAATGCGCTGTCAGGAAATGGAACCTGGTTGGAGGAGGTGAGCACCTGGTAGCCCGACCTAGAGGGGTGCATTCTTATCCCCAGATCCGCCTTTCTTGCTCTCAGCCTCCCGGCTGCCCTGATTGAGCAACTTTGCTGGGCTATGCCCTTCTCTGTGTTGCTTCTGCCATGGAGCCAGTGCCCATATGGGCTGAATTCTCTGAAACTGTGAGCCAACTAAAGCAAACCTGTCCTCCTTTAAGTTGCAGGTGTGTGGTATTTTGTCCCAGGAGTAAAAAAGTGACTAACGCAGATGATTTTGACATTGTGTATAGAAAACGCCTTTCCCCTTGTAACCTACAATAGCCACAAAACTGCTCCTAGCATCTGCTATAGACCTGTCACCGGAAGTACTCGCTAACTGTTCATACTGGCATACTCTCAGACAGAATATGGAGGAAGTCTGTCCTAATATCTCCTCCAAGGGCTGAAATATCAACATGAATAGATACTTTCATCTAAACAACATCATCTTACCAACATACCACATACTAATGTGCATGTGTGACATAGTTTTTGGCTTCTTTCAATCAAAGGCTCAAATGTCACTCTTCCCTTGTATTTTTATTATGTTTCTGAAAATAACACACACAAATACACAGGCTCAAACACACTTTTCTCTGAGAAAATTTTCCCTTCCCTATATTCTCCTGTCTCACATATGTGCTTCAATGGTAACATATTGTCATTTTAGTTTGGGTCTTTCTTCTCCATAGAGTAATGAATTCTGAAGAGTGTGACTCGTGTTTCTTTGTTTCACATTTTTGTTCTGCCAGTACAATCAATAATAAAAGGAGATAAACATTTATTGTTGAATTATAACCAAGGTAACATCATTGAATGGGTAATCCCCCAGGTCCAATCAAGAAAATAAGATAAAGATAAGAAACAGACTTCAATTTACCAATTTCCGTAGATTACTTGTGTTGCCTGGAGCTTTCAGAAGGAAGGAGGCCACGCGCCCACCTAACCTCAGTGGGAAAGAGTTCCATGATCAATTAGAGACATCTGCCACGACGTAAGAGGCACCAGTGGCAGCCCGTTCATTTCCTATCCCTGAGCTGTGTTGTGTTCCTAGTCAGGTAATCATTTGCTCACTTAACAAATATTCATCATACATCTGGCACCGTTGCTAAGCACCAAAAGACACGTTCATGCAGATAATAAACAGACAGCCTCTACCCCCAGGAGCCCCAGAGATCTAGAAAGTGAATGATGTGGCAACACCTGCAATTTACTCACTTGTGTAATAATAGTTGTATAATAATCATTTGCCAGATATGAGGCAATGATGATTGTAGTAAAATAAGGAGCAGAGGACCAATCTATCATGTATTCATCCTACAGTGCGAGGGGAATGCTCAAGAGAATCCCAGCCCCCAGGAAGGGTGAGTCTATCATGACAGAAATAATGATAAAACATAAATTCATTCACCTAACAAATGTTCGTGGAATTTCCACTAAATGCCGGTCAATACGCTAGATACTCAATAGACTATAGCAAGTAAAATCTTACACATAGAAAAATAAAACTTAAATAATCACACAATTAAATTTGCAGCTGTAAATTATCATGAGTGAGACAATTCCGATCCTGTGCTTGGTTCCCAATGTTGACTTCTTTAATGAGGTAGGAACACATTATCATTTACATAAATATCCCATTACTGGATTTCTGTGTTCATTAGTAAATGAGCTTATGAATAGCAATTAGCCGTAAGTATTTGGCGGTTCCACATCAACCTTCCGGAGTGCCTCCGCCCCTAAGTTAACCAGTTACTGTATTTTTGAACAGAAAACCAGTGAGCCTCATTGTTTCGATCTCAGTGAGTCAGTGCTGCCCAGAAGTACAATGTTAATAGCCTATCTCTCTCTTGACATCTTTTATCTGTATTGAAACCTATATTTCTAACAAACTTGCCTTCGTAACAAGATCACAAAAATGTTTCTACTAAATTTCATTGGAAAATTTAAGTACAATAAAATATAGCTCTGAAATAAAATGAATTATGCATATGTATTTAACAGCAGATACTCATTAACTAAAATATAATTAATATTATGTAATATTCATCTTGCCATAAAATTCTCAGAGTCTTAAAAAGTCATTGAAGAGTATACTCTACCATCTGGGGCTATTTCACATTCTATTTTGCAGAACTATTGCTGTTGACATCTTTTTTTGCTTAGTTTTGTTTACTCTTACACAAATGTGAATTGTCTGTGCCCTCTGCCTTTGCCATTGATTCCCTGCTGCTGCTGCATATGACAACTTCATTTCAAGGCCCACATGCACTCAGCGCGTTATTCTGCAACCTCCCTCACTAAAACAGCCCTCCTCTAATCTCGCATTTTTTTGTGTGATGAACATTATAGACAGGGGAGTTGAGTGCACACATCAGTGAATCCCGTGTTGTGTCCGGCCCAGCCTTCTTGTACTCTTCTTGGGTACAAATGGCCTGTTGTCCTGGGGCAGTTCCCTACAAGCTGAGCCAGAGCCCTAGCCCAGTGGATGTCTGGCCATGTGACGCTGAACTAGTCACTGCTTGTAGAGGATTTGTCTCTCTTTCATTTTCTTTTGTACCTGCTTGTTGTGCCTAATAAGCAGGAAGTCTTCCAGTGCTCATGTGGACACGAAGTTTCATTTCCTTTGAGCCTATAGAGTCCAGAGGAACACACAGGACAGAGCACAGGCTCCGCCCCACATGTTCTAAAGCCCTCTTCCCTGTCTACTCTCCTGTGTGTCCTTGGACAAGTAATATAAATCATTTCATCTATCTTGTCCTTTGTACAATCATGGTTACAGTGTCCAACTCAGCAGCAGCTACTTTAAGACATAATTATCTTGTGAATATACTAATATTCGATTAAAAAATTGGCTTTTTGATGTTGGAATTTTGTTTTGTGGTGACTAATAGAAGATTCTGCAATGACCCCGAATGACTCCAAACCTCTTTTCATATGGGAGGCTTTCAAGAGAAAGGGTGGTGCTGCCATCACCCTATCAGTGCTTCTTATATCAAACCATTCCTTCATCTCTCATTGCATCCCCTGCCATTGCTGCTCCTGGGTCGGCTACTGCCCACCCAATGCGGGCTCCCATCACCAGCCTTAGATCGCCCCACAAGGAATAGCCAACTCTGCCTTCCAACCTGCCGCAGCAGTGAAAGTGCTTTTGTTTTCTGGTGGTAATTACTCCTGCCACATCTGTGTTTACTTTAGAACCTGTGGCTAAGGTAATTAGCTGGCAGCTGGCTAAGCCTTAGGTAATAATGCGCCTGACATTTTAGGCATCTTTTTCCTAGAAATCACTTTTTTTCTTTATTTCAGATACCCAGTCATCAGACAGCCATGGCAAGTCAGGATTCACTTGCACCTGGGAGCTTTGCTTTTTAAAATGTGGTTGGGTTTAGAATAACTGTTTTATACAAAGAAATTTTTACTGCAATTCTTCATTTATCCACCAATATATGTGGAAGATCAGCAAGGGCCTCTGTGGTAGGTTCTAGGTACACAAATGCAAATGTCAAATCAAGCCTCTCTTTACAGACTTCGAAGTTTGAAGAGAAGTGGGCATGATACAAATCGGTGTCTTTGCAGAACACTCTGAGGACAGGCATGAGGGCACTAAATATGTAATTACTGGGCATCTTGGAGGATCTACAGGAGAACTCTTTTAGGTCCAATCAATAGTATGAAGGCTTTCTGCATTTACACAAATGACTAGTCGACTATCAAAAGCAAGCAAAACACCAAGCACCGTAACTAAGTAGGCACTGCTGGCGTAAGGGTAGCTAGAAGTCACCAGTACTGGCATCCACCCACACCACCAGAGAGGCTTGTGAGCATCTTACATCTCCACCTGCTTCTGGCCCTGATCTGTGAAACAATCCACATATGTCCACAGAGTCTACACACTATGGAAACACAGCCACATTCCTCTACCTAATCAGGCTTTAAGCCCCAAAGTGATCGACTTTCCAAATCAGGAGTTTCTGTTCCTGGCACATAATAAAGTTTGGGCCTGATATCACCTATCCCAAGCACAGGCAGTCACTTCAAGGAGATGGGGCAAAAGAAGATTAAACACCCAAACACTCAGGACCCCAGTCATTGATAGCAAATACCACCAATATTTTGGTACCTAAAAAGCTATTCATATTTTGATGTTCTGAATTAAATCTTCCTTGGGAAGAGGGTTATTTGGTACTAAAATGTGGAATGCAAAAAAGTCGATAAAATGCTTTACTATTGTATCCAAAAATATAGATTTTGCAAAGTAAGATAAAAGAGAAATAGAATAAAAATGCTTATCTGCGAAGCAACTCCAATAAAGGAAGGGGGTGTTGATGACAAGGTAGCTGTTACACACGTTGTATTTTGAGACGTAATAATTATCTCAATGGCTTAGGCAGGGTAAATGTGCAAGATAAAATCTTATTACGATAAGATTACTGCAAGAGTAGAAATCACGCAATTAGATAATTGCCGAGTAAACCTGAGTGACTGTAATAGCAGATGGGTGACGCTGTAGGGGAGCTTCTGTGCCACCTGACGGGATAGCAAATACATATATCATTTCTCTTCTTCCGTTCATCCCATGCTGTAACTGCTTAATGATAATCATATGAGAAGTCCGTAAGTTTTCCAGTTCACTTCATTGAGCATCAGTGATTTGTTAAGCGGAGCTATTATTCAAATTTGAAACCGTTCAAAATTTGCCACTTAACAGTTTAAGTACTCATTACCTTATGGAGACTCTCTCTCTCTCTCTCTCTCTCTCTCTCTCTCTCTCTCTCTCTCTCTTTCCCTGTCGCTCTTTGTGTGTGTGTGTGTAATTTTTTCCAGAAAATTTGAATGCTTTAGGGAACGTATTTGACTTCTTCGTACTTTAGAATTTTGCAAATGCACTCTTCACTCCCCCACCCCACCCCAGTCCTTACCCTTCTTCCATTATGATTTAAATATGACTTCACTACCAGTCCTCAGAGCAGCCATACTCACGGGCGGGGCCTAGAAAGGTAGTTGTAGATAATTGTATAGTGAAGGTTCTAAGCTCACCGGTGGGCTAGCTCATTGGTCAATTTGCAACATAGTGTGTCTGGGCTTATGGCTTAGTTAACACTGTGAGTCCTTAGCAGAATGTGCGGTTAGGAGGTGGGACCTGATTGTGCCACTAGGTACATGACCTGGAAGGGAAGCGCTCTGGCCCCACCTGCCTCCCCTTGCAGGGCCTTTCCCACCTTTCTGCCTCCAGCAGCTGTGAGGTGAATACCTTTCCTCAGCCACGCCCTCTACCATGATTTTATTTTTCCCTTTGGATTCAGCTACGTTGAACTAAAACTCCAAAACCAAGAGCCAAAATAAATCCTTCCTCCTTTAAGTTGTGTGTATAGGGCATTTGCCCGGTAATAGAAAGCTGTTCCTCTTGCTCACAGAACCTCAAATCCTAATGTGGCTGTAAGCACTCTGTCTTAAACATTCAGGAACCTGCATTCCTATCCTAAATTAAAATTCATCTGAAGAGCGAGTATTGGTCCCCCAGGACATGGCACTGTCTCTGGCATGTAGTGCCTTTGTTGAAAAAAATTAGGCAATGGAGACCAGGTATGATATATTAATGGTAAGGGTATGTATCTGTCTGTACTCAAATCAGCAGGCAGAGCGATCTGTTCAACAAAAACGGGATCATGTTCCTGCTCACCACAATTCTCCTAGAGCCTCACGTCTCACGCAGAGTAAAGCTGAAACCCTTGCAATGACCTAGAGACATGGTCCTGTGTGGCCGAGCGGCTGTGACCCTGCTGGTGTGTCCACTAGTACTCTCCCCTTTTCTCCTGCGGAGTCAGAGTAACATCTGACTCTACAGCCATCCTTGGGACCTCTTCTAGAATTCACTCCCGCCTTTCTCCATGGTCCCGTTGGCTCCCTCCCTCCCTCCCTCCCTCTTGGCTCTGCCCATGCTGCTTAACACAACAGTCTGCCTCTCCCAACCCGACATTCTGCATATATGCTGTTCCTCTCCTGCCTCCAGAACTTTTGTTTTTCTAAAATACTGCCTATAATTTGCTTATCAATACTCTTTAAATTCTTTGTTTCTTTTTGCTAGAAGTTCCTAAAAAGAGAGATTGTGTCTGCTTTGTTCACTAATGCCACATACCTAGGACCATGCCTGCAGCAAAAATGTTTATTGAATTAATGATTTACACACCGCAGCTGAATCATGCTATCACATTTTTATATTTTATAATTTATACATATTTCCCTGTCTCACTTCCCACAATAACTTTTAGCGATAAATGCTTCAATATTTTCAATTTTTGGATGACTGGATTGGACTTGACAAGTTGAGTGGCTTGCCCCTTGGCCTAGAGAGTCTGAGTCAACTCACTCAATCTTTGTGCACACCTCCTTCTCTTCAGAGATATTAGGAAAGTAGAACCGACCCTTCTGAGAGCCCCTCGCAGTTTGAGTTGAACGCACATTGAGAGACCACAAGACGGAAGTGAAGCATAGACCATAGGAACAGCTTTTGGTCCTATTTCTGTGGCCAGCATGGCTGTGCAAACACAAGCTGTCTCTGTGGTAGCACTCTTCTATGTCCGTTCTTCGTTTCTGGGTGTTGAGAAGCAATTTTGGAGACAATGCTCACAGCAATACTTCCTGACCAGCTCCCTCAGCCCTGGACGGCCACTATACATACCCATCTTTCAACTTCCAGGGTATAAGATACTTGAACTCGCTACATCCAGTCTTGATTCATAATGATCCCAGGAACCCACTCAGGAAGCTGCCCCTAGTTTCTCCCCTAATAGTCAACTTGAGATTGTTTTGCAAATCAGAACTAGAGATCAATCTATAACATACTCCTTTGGTTCATCCAGAAGCTGTGCAAGCCTGTAATTCCCTATATTCAATCCTTTCCTGCTTACAACATCTGAAATAATTTCTTTTTCTGTCCTGAGCCACGTGTTAAATAGTTTGCTCCTCCACTGCCTTTCAATTCCTCATCAACAGCTTCCTATGGCCTTGGAAGACCAAACTCTGATTGAGGTCTGAAGCTACTAATGTAAACGTACATTAGTGCATAATATCAAAAATAATATTTCCCTAAGATGAATCCTATCTCCTGAATTTGGGGGGTCCTGGCCCCTTTTTGCCCCTGAATTCAGTGACTGGCTTGCCTATACAACAGCAACTTTACTGCTCCCAACACAGAGCAATGATAGGTGAGGCTGCAGCACGTACTGTCACTTTCCGGAAGTGACTTTTCCTCCTTCCCTCTGCTCACTACCTCTGGTACTGCACTTCAGAATTATAAAGCATCTCTAATGGCAGGACCTTCAAAATAGCCAAGCGCCATGAATTTACCTACCAGTTGATACTTGTGAGATTTTTAAGAAGTATATTTACCATTCCAAGCCTCAGTTCCCTCAGAAGTAAAACAAAAATAAAAGTATGTCGTCTTCAGGGATTTCTTTTTGAGGATTAAATTGGGTAATACATTATTTTAATAAGTTAAGGCTACTATAACAGAATACCAGAGGCTGGGTGGCTTAAAAAACAAGTTTACGGTTCACAGTTTTTTCTCTTGGAAAATCCAAGGTCAAGGTGCCGCGAGATCTGGCATCTGGAGAAGACCCACTTCTTGGCTTGCAGATGAGCATCTTTTTGTCACATAGAAGAAAACATAGAAAGAGCAAGCCGTGTGCCTCTTTCAAGGGCTTCGCCCTCATGAGGTAACTGTTTCCCAAAGTTCTGCCATCTAATACCATCACATTGGAAGTTTAGGTCTCCAATATTTGAATTTGAGGAAGACAGTCCCTCACATATACATAAAGTGCTTGAAATTTTAACATACTTAATAAATAATTATAGTTAAATATTTACTGTATACCAATTTACATGCTAAACTTTGACACACAATTAATTCTGACCAATAATATGCCATTATTCCTATTTTACAAGCTAAGAAAATTAATAATTACTAACAGTTGCTAATAACTACCCTGTATTATTATTATTATCATTGTCTTCCTGTTTCTCAGAAATTTAAATACAACTCTGAGCTTTATAACAACTTTCAGTGCTAAGTTAGGGACAATATAAATAGCACTGCCATTGACTGAGTCAGGAACAATCTAAGTAGTACAGCCTTTGACACACTCAAAAGAGTTTCTCCACTACCATTGTCTTTACAACTTTTGTCCTCCTTTCTCGTATAATGAGAAACTTTGCAAGAGTGTCCTTGGCTATTCGTGCTCACGGCCATCGTCTGGTGAATCAGGGCCTCCCTCCTTTTTCCACTCAACAAGCCAGAAGGTTCAAGCTTACCGAGGGGAAGCAAATTGGGCGTGACTTTTGAATACCCAACACGAACATCTCTGCTGTACATGCATGGCTAAGACAGGCTGCCAACTTCTGGAAGCCCATAACCTTACTGTGAAGAAGAGGAAAAATAAATGCTTACTCAAAAAACTGATCACACACAAGGAAGTCTAGGGTATGGAAATAGCACTAGTGAGAATGCAGCCTTTCTATTTACATCTTTCTCTACCACATTCCAACTGCAAGACGCTGGGCAAGAGGGGAAGGAACACTAAGTCTTACCTTCCTTACCTGAAAAAAAAAAAAAAAAAATCAAGTATCTAGGAGAATTAAGTGAAGTGGGAATGTAGAGTGATAAGCATGGCCAAATGTGGAGCAAACAAAAGCTTTTATTAGTTTCAATTAAGCTCCATCATGAAAATTTTCTAGGGAGTAAGACAGGCACCATGGTGTCCTGTAGATTAGAAAACGTCTGCTATTGTACAAGTGATGAATTAATTGTGAACCAAAAATTTGAAGCTTTCGTCTTTACATAAGTATCCCATTCTCAGAAAGACAAGACATATAGTGCAATATCACATTATTTTCAACAAATAATATCAAAGTCTATTCCTCACAGTGGAACTCAAAATATTTATCTAAGTTTGTCATTGGATATTATGTCTCAAATAATCAAATTTTGGTAATGAATATAGCTTAAATCAGTTATTCCTCGTTATTCTTTCTTGCAATAACACTGCATTCCAGATGAGTAGATTTCTTTTCAACATATTCACCCCCATTTGCGATCACATTTTATATGTTTGTTCTTTTATGCAAATTTTAATTGCTTATTCCAAACTTAGTTACTATAAATACTCCACTATAATTTTAAATTTTGATCAGTTTTTCTTCCCTGCACAGACATGTGGCGTAGATAAGCAATTAATGATTTCTGCCTGTGAAACTAGGAATTAAATACTGGAAGAGAAAAGTAGATGACAGTTGAAAGGGTAATTGCTTCTAACACTGTCTGGCCCAACTACATTTGATGAAAACTCACAGTTTCCCTGTTGGGTGTTATAATGACCCAAGTTCTGAGTCTGAACTCTCAGGCCTGATACTGATGCCCTGAAATGAAAATAAACAGCAAGGTAATACAGAGTAGGTTTTAATAAACACTATCAATTTATGAGAATTAAGAAATTTGTGGTCCTCTTCCTTTTTATCACCTACTCAAAATTTGTTGTCAGGTTGGAATATTTCACCTTTTGACTTTGAGCCAGCCATCAAATCCCACCCCTTCCTCCTTCCCCAACATTCTCTCTGCCTAATTATTTCCACAATTTTTACATAAAGTTATTGAATTCTCAGTAGTTTCTTTTGGGGACATGGCATCAACTCTCACTGAATCTACTTCTCATTTTTGCCCTTTCAAATTCTCTGGGCATATTAACCTACATGGGAAATCACTTTAAAATTCACATTCTTGGTCAAAAATTAACAATAATTCCTCAGAGCTTGCATATAAAGTGGATACTTGATTTAAAGTTGAATAAATTAAATAGATGAATAAATATTTATACATATACATACATATTTATAAACAAGTTCTGAAAACAGTTTCACTCATTTGTATCTTAAGTATTATACACTTGCTATGCTTATAAATTCCCTGCTTTTTTAAACTGATAGCAGGTGTGAGTCAAAAATAAAAAGAGGGTTAGGGAGGAGGCTCAGTCAGCCAAGCCTTGGTTGGCACAGAAGAAGTAACCCAGGGTAGAATCCAGCGTAGAGAAAGAAAGAGAAGAATAGAAAGAAGACACGGAGGTAGATGAGGAGGAGAAGAAGCAGAAAATCTCAAAATTAACACATTTTCCAAAGGCTTTTTAAAAATCATCATTTATTTTTCCATGCCACAGAAAAAGAAAATACTTCCCAACTCATATTATAAATCCAAAAGGGAGCTGACACAGAAATAGTTTAGAACACACAAGAAAGTAAAAATCTAGAAGAGTTTAAGAATTTCCACAACGAAGAAATAAAAAATGTGTAAGAGGATGAAAATGGTACTTACCCTGCTGTGATCATTACACATTGCATACGCATGCACTTTCTTATCAACAAAAGGTAACAGTCCCAAGCAAAGAATTAGCGAATTAATCTGACAATAAATAAAAATGATAACACATCATTACCAAGCTGGAGTTAGTCCAAAAATGAAAGATTGAGTTTTATACTAGGCAATCAATCAGTGTACTTGAAGACATTTTGAAAGAATATAAAAGAAAAATCACATAATTAGCTTTATAAACGTAGAGAAACCATTTGACAAAGTTTAATAACTTTTCATGGTTAAAAGACTCAGCAAATTAGGAATACAGGGTAATAAAATTAATCTAATAAAAATCCCCTACAAAAGATTCACAGTAAATAACATCTTTGTAACACAAAGTTTGCACGAAAATGAGAAATACGATAAAGCTGTCTTTGTGATTACTTGCACTTAGCATTGCAACAGATGTTTTAGCAAGGTATTAAAGCAGAGCAAAAGGGTTCAGAACTGATACAGAAAAAATGTAGCCGCCATCATTTCTATATATTAATATCATATATATAGAAAATTCAAAAGAATCATCAGATAAATTATTAGATTCGACAAATAAATTTAGTAACATCGCTGGAAACTAATAAATACATGGAAATCAATTGTATGTGTATGCATGTATGTGCAATAAATAAATATAAAATAAAGTATCAAAAATAATGCTGATGTAATTACACAAGAATAACAAGTTTTATTGTTCTATAGCATAGTAGGATAACAGTAGTTTACAATAATTTATTCTGTATTTTATAAAAATGCAGAATAATTTAAGAATTTCCAAAACAAAGAAATAAAAAAAGTGTTAGAGTGGAAATAGTACTTAATCTGCTGTGATCGTTACACATCGCATACACGTGTGAAATTGTCACACTGCATCCCATAGGTACAAGCAAATATCATGACAAAAATAATTTTTTACAACAGCATCAAATTCAGTGAATAATTATAACAAGGATGAATGTGCAAGTCTTTTATACAAATAATTATAAACCATTGTTTGGAAACTTATAGAAGACCTAACTAAATAAAGGAATACATTGTGGGGGCTGGAGGAATAGTAGCTCAGAGGTTAAAGTGCTTGCCGAGCAAGCACTAATGGCCTGAGTTTGATTCTTCAGTAGCACATATGCTGGGAATGGTGGCACACGCCTGTAATCTCTACACACAAGAGGCTGAGGCAGGAGAATTTCTGTGAGTTCAGGGTCAGCCTGGGCTACACTGTGAGTTCAGAATCAGCCAGGACTAGAGAGACAGAGACCCTGAGTCAGAAAGGAAAAAAATAAAAGAATATATATTATGTTTAGGAATTCGAATACTCAAGATTTTCATAACACCAATTCTTCTCAAACTTATGTATGAATTCAATGCAATCCAAATAAAAATCTAGCAGATATTCTAGTAGAAATTTACTATTTAATCCTACAAATTAGTGGAAATACCAAAGGCCAGAAATATTTCAAATGGTATCTTTGATACCAATAAAAATCGGAGAAACTTTTTTCTTGAAAAAGAAAACCAAATTTAGATGTTTATGTTCCTGATGACCAAGAATTATTACAAGGCTATAATAATTAGACAGTATGAGACTGGAGAAAGACATATACCACACACACAGAGCAAAATAGAGAGTCCAGAAATAGACCAGGCCATCAAATTACATATGGATAAACATTTGCTGAAAAGATAATAATGCTCATTAGTGGAGAAAAGTCAGATAAGCAAATAAATTATGACAGTATGAGAACAACTTGAATTCACATCAGGAAACACGAATATTTACCCCTTACCTCACACCATTCCATTGCATCAACTGCATATCTAAATGTAAACAATAAGGTCTGCTTCAAGTATTGCAACGAAATGCGTGGAGTGTGTGGCTTAAGGAGCAGTGGTTTATTTCTCACAATGCTGGAGCCTGGAAAGTCTAAGATAAAGGGGGCAGCCAACTCTGTATCCAAGAAAGACTCTGAGTTAACAGATGGGCTCATTCTCATTGTGTCCTCATGTGGCTGAGAGAGAGAGAAAGAGAGAGAGAGAGCATATATAGAGATATTTGGTGTCTTTTCCTCTTTTTATAAAGGCATTGATCCCATCATAAGAATGCCACCCTCGTGATTTTATTATACCTCCCCAAAGTCCCACCTCCAAATAGCTAAGATTTTAACTTTTGGATTTTTGGGGAACACACTCAATCCATCACATAATCCTTAATTCATTTAGGAATGTATTTTATACTCAATTAAAGTAAGTAGATGAGTATTGTTACTATCAAGGAAAAGAACCTACCACATGTATGACACTTAATTGTCTTGTTTCCAGCATATTATATTTATTTTATTTTTTGAGACAAGGTTTTACTCTGTAGCCCAGGTTGATCTCGAACTCAACTGGTGTAACCCAGACTAGCCTTGGACTCAGGACGATTTGCCTACATCAGCCTCCCAAGTGCTAGGATTACAGGCATGTACCACCAGCATATTACATTTAAACAGACCTGTAGTGTCTTTGTTAAGGTAAGCTACAAGGACTTGAACAAGTGAAACTGTATATGCAGGCAGAAATTTAAATGTTAAGTGAACGGGAGTGGACACCACTGCTCTTCTGAAAGACAGGAAGTAAAATCATTATCTTAATGTCCCAAAGTCCATGAGATGACAGAAAAGCTGGAGTATCGACAATAATGACTTAGTTTCACTTAGAACAGAGATGTTCTCTTGTTTACAGCTAATTGAAAGGGAGCAGTTTCAGACAAAATGTCGGTGAACATCTTCTGCATGTTTACGTAGGGTGGCTTGAATCAGGGACTGCAGTGATAGGTTGTTAGATAATACTTTTGAAGCAGATCTAAAACTTAAAATACTTGAGTAAAAGTTATTGTAAAGAATTTAATTAGGTCAGCAAAGCCCCAGCACTGATGTCAGCCATGACTGCAGCATTGCTTTGGCTAAAAGGAAGGAATGATGCGTAGTACAACTGGGGCCTCCAGCCAAGGAAGATTTAATACTTAGCTTGCTGTTCCACATGGAACTCCAGCCTTCCTGTATCCCAAAGATGTAGTTAATATCACTGACCTGCTGTCCCTGGATCCAACCTTTAAAATGTATGCTTCACATGAACAAATTCATCTTTATGCTGCCTCTGAACATCAGGTCAAGTTTCTGAATTTTTTTTCAGGACTAATTCATATTGACAAGACACTTACCAGGCCACACAGGCAGGGCAAGTGATGGGGTCTGTGATTAAAAATTTTGAATTTTCAGTATTTCATCCTATTACTGCAGAATTTCAATCTCTGTGACTGAAATTGTTTGACAATCCTACATATAAAGGTCAAGTTATCTGTGCTTTGTTTTCATAATTAATTTTACTTTATGTATATACCTTAGGGGGGATTTAAAATGACTTACCCTGGAAATACAAATTCAAATAGTATGAAACCTGAAACAGGAATCTCCAGTTGATAAAAGAAGGAAACTCTAAAGAAAAGGTAAGGCGAACTCAGAATTGAATTCCCTTATACAATGTGAGACACATGCAGTTGTGAGAAGCAGAATAGATTCTGGATCGTTGTTGCCTTGTGGCCAGTCCAAGTGGATTAAAGCTGTCCAAGCTGCAACATCAACAGGACCCTCATAAGGAGCACGAGTATCAGGGAGCTTAATCCCAGAAAGAAATGAACCACCTTCATTAAGGAGAATGATATGAGATATAGGAACTCACCCTTTCCAAATATCCTGATGGTAAATATAACACATCTCACAGGATAAATTCCTTGAAGCCCCTCAGTCTAGAAACAGGGAACACTTGGTGATTTAAGGAGTAATAACAGAAAACGTCTTTACTTTGTAAAAACACAAACTGCTGGTGGTGTCTCTCTGCTTACTCAGAGAATATTACGAGTCACAAAAGCCCCCGAGACTGAAGCTGCTGCTTCTCAGAGACTGTCAGCCAGGCTGGCCCTGAAGCAGCCACCTCTTAAGATCAGTCATGTTTTTCCTTCCCTGAGGTTGTCAGAAGCAAAAGGGGTCAATTCGTGGTCACCTCTGCCGAAATTGTTTTCCATGCCAGTCAGACATATGAAGGTCTAAGACTATAAGCGTGGGAGGCATGGTCTTTTTCGTTCCTCAAATTTGTCTCTTAAAGGAATTATTAATAAAAATAAAGGAATTGGGGAATCATGTTGAGCAGATTTCAGAATTCATCGCTGACAAATCCAAATGAAAAGTATATTTTGGACTTTACCATTGTAATAATTAAAGTCCTTAAAAGAAATAGGAACGATGTAGAGATTAAAATATCAGCTCCCCTTGGGCCAGGCAAGGGATACAGTGCTCGGAAGGTGATAAGGTCTTGAATTGCTGGGTAAAGTGTACTGGCAAGCAGGGCTTGAATCACAGAACAGCGGTGGTTCATAGACCGTCTCCACTGACTGGAGGACTTTGGACCGATTGCGGCCCTAAAATGTTGGGACAGTGGGCAAAACATTTGGTCTACTGCACAAAAACTGGAAGCAAAACGTGATTTCCCTGAGCTTAGCTTCCACTTCTTTCTGGTTTTCAAGGATCAGAGGCCTTCTGTGCTCTCCACGTGAGTGGGAGGAGGGAGTGCTCGAGAAGCGAGGGAAGAGCACGTTCCTTACCCACCGGACCATATTTCAGCTGTGGGTGGGCTCTATGTACCCATGGTGACTGCAAGGAGAAGGCCCAGCACAGAAGGCCTCTGATCCTTGAAAACCAGAAAGAAGTAAAGCAACGGTTTCCAACCACACAGGCCCAACTTTACACGATGGGCGACCTGTGCCGTCGCTCAGGACCCAGGAGTCCTAATGCTACCGGAGCAAGAACTTGCTTTTTCCTTTTGTACCGAGCCCAGCAAACGGTGGAGCCAAGCTCCGCAACGGCGAATTGCGAAAACAGTAACACCAGGAACGTGAAAGCGAAATGGAGCAAGTATTGTCTGGATGAGAGAGAAACTGAGGCCAGGGTCAGTAGACACGATAACCCCCAAGAAAGAGTGAATATGCGCTGATGGCACAAGCATCAAAGTCGGGGTGCAGAGGGCAGAACAGGAAGAGAGAAGCAAGAGGGCGCCTTCCTCAGATCCAGAGTTACTCGTTGGAAGGTTAGGGAGTGAAACCGCCAGTGCTCAGGAGAAGGGGGGCAGTGTGGTAGGGGGAGAGGGGGCGTTTGGGGAGGGGAGGGTACCTGCACCTGTCTGGCTGGCTCTCTACTTGCCTTCACATACAGAAAGAGCAAAAGAGAAGAATCCAGGAATTTTAATTCAGGAAATGGCTAGGACTGTGTAGAATGCTGATTATACAGCCCACATATATAGCCTGGAGAGGAGGGCAGGCTACAGGTCTTCCTGGTCTTCTGAGATGAAACTTTTAAAATACCTAACCTTGAAGCGTTTGGGAGAGACATTAGGAAACACTAGGGGAAGGAAGCATCTGAGGAAAAGCCTTCATTTTCCTGATTGATGGGGACAATTTTCTTGTTGCTTTCTCCCCTGGGCCGTGCTTTTTCCTGGCCATTAAAAAGGTACATCAGTAAAATACACGAGGCACCTAGCATGAAAGAGAAAAAATATTTCCCATATATTGAAAATATGAGGACCTTTCCTACTAAAATACATGAAGGGAGATTTTAAAAATACAAGAAAGAAAAGTTAAAAACAAAAACCAGAATTCAAAAACCAAAGATTACAAGTTTTAAGGTAAGGTTAAACAGATGAGACTTCAAATAAGTGATAAAGGCCAATAAGATTAAAGATTAACTCCTCTCCAAATTGCTCACTCATTTGTTTACGGCATAAAAAGTGGCTAGCCTCAGACCGAAACAGTGTGCAAGTAATTTCTTCCTTCTCCCGCCCACCACAAGAAAGAGGCAATGTTTTGCTTTCATTGGGACTTTGATGTCATATAAATAAAAACAAACAAGTAAATAAGATTAAAGACACTAAGAAAAGGAATTAGATAAGTCCAGAAAGTTTCCAGATGAGTGTGTTGCTGTTTCTCTGCCCCAAGAGGCCTCAGCTAGATCCAGCTCATTAGTGTGAATACCTCTCAGCAACCTAGGCCAGGAAAAAGATCTCACTCTGGCCTTTAAATGCATTATTTTACCATTATAAATACAAATACAGATGAAACCTGAATGGGTGATTTTGGACATTTGGCTATTTGAAAGACTAGGAAGAGGGAGAGCGGTCTCTGTATCCTTACTCTAACTCAGAATGGCGTAAACTTCCAGTTCCTGCTTACCCTTTCCCAGCCTCTGCCAACATTTGTGCAATTTGTTTATATTAACAGACGTGAACGGTAAGATTATAAGCACTTTTTAATAGCATGGAAATAAATATCATATTTCATGCTGGCATTACCTCCTGAATGCCTTGTGCCCTGCGGCTTTCCCAGCTATCCATTCTGCGCACCAATAATCACCGATCACCACTTTATATTTCAATAGGCTGAGTCGTTTTGATCCATGCCTCTCACGCTATTTTCTTAATTTTAGGCTCAGCATTTTCTTTCTGCAGAGATTCCGTTTATTGATCATTTTCTGCCAGTGTCATTTGCTCCTGGAAGTTCAAGTGGGCACTACTACAGACCGAAGACTTTCATCGTGACTTATACACTAATATACTGTATACTTTTCCAGTTACATTGACAACAAGTATGGTCTACTGTTTTTTTTTTTAACTTTTTTGCTTTGCTCTTGATCTTATTGCCGGAAAAATTCCAACATTTCTAAGTCTTCTGATAAATCCCTCAGAGTCGTTTGTTTTCCTTCTCCTCTCTGCGTGGGGCATGCTCTCATCTCGAATCTCACTGCCACCTTCAGCCATTTATTTTCAGTTTTTGACTTAAGTGTGCAGCAACGGCAGGCATACAGATTTTGCAAGACCTTATTTTTCAAATCTCACAGAGGCCCTGAAGATTCAGGTTTGTTTTTTAATTCTTCAGAACATAAAAATTTCCTCTTTACACTGAAAGCAAGTGAACAGATTTTGAATGGTGCTCTCAGGATTTTTCCCAAATCAAAAGAGTAGAAATTCATTTTTAAAATAAGAATAAGGACGTTGTCCATTGTCCTAAAGCCTTGTGTTTTGTTCTCAGCAATGTTTTAGACTACCGAAAGAATCAAGCATGTCTTGGAACATTCCCACTCCAACCTTGAATCAACCATGTTCGGTGTCACTGCATTAGATTTTACAGTCAATATCACCATTACAGACTTGATTAAATGAACTCCACCGGGCTCTATAACATTAATTATAGCCACACAGGTCCTGTAGCCATCAGCGAACATTCATTATGTATGGCTCCATCCACGAGGGAGAAATCTTTGGCTGTTTAGGTGATGTCTTTTCAGAGGAGATCTATAGAGCCTGGCTGGTCTCTGCAAATATTACCTACTTTAGAAATATATCTAATAATATGAACCTTTACAGAACCATTTAACTCCTCAAAGATGGGAACACCAAAAGCAAGTTGTTCTGGTACTTGTGAACTCAACTTTGGGTTGCAGCTTACTTCAATTTTGTCCAATTTTACAATATACAGTCTTTATCTCAAATAAACCATTATATAATAAATGTTTATTAGGAAACAATTACACTGTTTAGTTTCAATATAAACTATGCAAATAGAATATCCCAACCTCAAAAAGTTTATGTAAGCTGTTGATGTGTGCAAAAAAAAATTTGAGTTCACAATGTATCTGACAAAGTAGAAACAGTAGCTTCACTTGTAAAAGAGCTCTTAAAACTTAATATTGCCTTTTGGCTCCTAATGCTTCCAATGTAGGAATTTTTCCATTTACAACCATATCCTATTCTGTAGTAACAGATGAAACAAATTATCTAGACATCCAAGACTATGCGGATTTAACAATATCACCCCCCACATGATTAGCTAATTCTTCCAGAATTTAGATTTTTCTGCTTTTAAAAATTCTGAATAGAGATGTTAGAAGAAAAGGAATATATTGGGAAGACCCAAAATATTATAAACAGTAGAAACGTGTAGTCAGAAAGCAGTTGATTTTAACGTAATTGGATTCACACAATTATCATACATGAACCACGCAGGAAGGGCTCTTGGGTTGCACAGTGGCACATCCTTCTTCAGCGTTTTCAATCTCACCCAGCCAAGGACACCTGGAGCCAGAGACCTGGTCCTCCTGTTGGCCCTGCATGTTTTTGTCGCACATCATCCTCTCCACGCCTGTGACAGTACTTCTTCCTGAGTCAAAGTTGACCTTTTATTTACTGGTTCTGAGAACCTGGAGCCTGAATGTACTTACTGCGTTGTATGATGAGGTCCTAAACTATAAAAATGCCACTATGACTGCTAGTATTATTTATCTTTTACTTTACAAGGTACTTTCTCTTTAAATCTGCTTTCTAAAATAATGCCAAAATTCTAGTGCTAAGGTGGAGATCACTTTATTTCCATGAGAAGACAGACACATATTTTTCTCTTCGTTCTGTAGAAGAAACCATATTTACCTGACACATGATTTGAAAAGTCTTATGTCTTATAAACCTAAGAAAATAATATGTATTGATTTTTTACATCAAAAATCTTGAGAAATGATTTGTGGCCATACCAGTGACCATCCTAGATTTCATCTTTAGGCTTCCAGCCAGTAGAAGAAAAAAAAAATCCCTCTCTTGCTTATCATACTAGGATCATACTAACTCACAGAATTGGCTTCTTGTGTTAATAAGCAAGTTGACCCAATAAACATTCAAGAGAGAAACCAAAGATATGAAGAAAACAGCAGTTTCTTCTTTTTGGTATGCTTGCCAAAGGACAAAAGCAGTACTTTCTAGTTAGATCAGGCTCAACAGAGGACAGAGTTCCAGAAATATTCTATTTTGGTCTTCAGTTAGACGTATGATGTCCTCCCACATACACACAGATGTGTACACACACACATAAGTTGTCTTTATAAATTACACGCAGAGTTGTTTTAAACAAATGTGTTAGGACACTTGCTTACTCTGCATTTTTTCTCAGCTGAAAAAACTGTTACATCTCTGCAACTTCACTGTAAAAAGTTCATGAGCAATGCCTTTTCTAGAACAAAATACAGATACATCACCATCAGTACCTAATCCCATATGTCAGTCATCAGGTGCATTTGTCTTTTCTTTTCATTTTTTTCCCTTTCTTTTCTTTTCTTGAGACAGGCCTCACTCTGTAGTTCAGACTTATCTTGAACTTGCTATATAGCTCAGGCTGGCCTCAAACTCACAGCAATCCTCCCACTTCAGCCTCTACAGTGCTGGTATTACAGGCATGCCCCCATGTCCAACTAGTGTATGGTACTGGGGGAGAGAACCCAGAACCTGGAGCTTTCTAGGCAAGGGCTGTAATCACTGAGCTGAGTCACCATCCTCCCGTGGACAATTTTCAAAGGAATTGTGCAGCCATTACCTAAACTCACTTTGTTTTAGTGACCACAGACATCCCTCAAGTCAAGCACCTAGATTCTGAGAGGCAGGCATGTACATCTACTCAGTGCAGGACAAAGAACTCAAATTTCTCTGACAACCAAGGTGCTCCCGTGGACGTCCACAGAAGGTGCTTCATTTGACAGTCTGCTTTTTTTAAGTGACAACTAATTATACATCAATGTAGTCCAGAAAAATGGCCACAAGATACTAACAAGCAAGGAAGGATTTTTTTGGCCCAGCATTTTTCAAAATTCATGACAAGAAGCTTACTGGAGGGACTCAATATGAATATAGACGTTCAAGCCAAACTTGAGATCTACTGCATCACAATCTATCTATAAAGGAGAACAGGATGATTGGTGTTTATATTGGAAGTGTCAGATGAGTCCTAAGCTTAAGAAAGAATGGGAAACACTGTTGAAGGTGCCCAGAAGGGAGCTCAGCAAGAATTAATCATCAAACACCAAATGACATCAGAGGCCCTTTCACTCAGACATTGAGGTCTACTACCATCTGATGTTAGCCTAGTTTGTGCTGACCTCAAAGGAAAATGTCGTACTTGAATCAAAGCCACACATGGAAAGTACTGTCTGATTTGTCTTGTTTTGTGACTTGGAAAGTCATCTAAACTCACTGAATTTTCAGTTTGTAGCCTGCAATATGGTAATAATAATTCTCATCTCAAAGTATTATTTTAAGATTAAACTTTACAATATTAAAGCAACATGTGCTAAGTGTTTGTCAAATTTTATACTATAGTTTCTCTATTGTAATATTTTATATTCCAGACACATAATAGTCATTTAATAAGAATTAATGCAATAAAATGGATAAATCATAGTTGCTCAGCCCAGCCATTGAGGCCTGCAAAAGACTATTGTCATTATGTGATACTTTATAGGTTCAAAGTTTCCTCCATTAAATTTACATTTTAAAATATTTATGGAATAAATAAAGATTTGATGGGCAGAATGATTATGAAGTCTGTTGGCTTAAGCCTGCATATCCATTATCACATCGTTTGTGTGGAATAATAAAATAATTATGCAAAACTAGGTTGGTCAGTGCTGGCCTAGCTTCTGAGCACAAAAAGAGGTAATGAGTTCTGAATAACACAGAGCAATCAGATAAGTTGTCAATAGCGGAAAGAGGCTCATTGCAAGGTATTTTACCCATAGAGGGATTACGTCACTCCAAGTACAATATATTAAAAGTTGATCTAGAGGAACAAGGTGATGAAGATGTCATTTGTTTCACAAATGCTAATTAATTTCTCCTGAATGCTACTACTGATCTATTTGAAAATATACGGTAATTTTCTTTAAAATTTTCAGTAAGTACTCAACTACCTCAAGAACCTCAAATTCCATATGGATAGAAGATATATAAGCAGACAATTGCATCATAGTGCTGTCCTCTACACTATCCTCTCTCTCAAAAAGAAAAAAAAAAAAGGAACCCTACGCCTACCCCAGGATGGGCATGGCACTTTCGCTCTGGCTGGCCAGAGTCAACGTTTTGGAGACCTTGTTATCTAGAAGTAGAGCTTAATGTGGGTAGAACCCTATGTTGGGATTATGTACATCTCCTGCCCAAGGAAATATCGCCGTTATTAACACCCGATAAATCAGCCAGGAGTGGATAACTCATCACCTCTTTTTTTTTTTTTTTTTTTTTTTTTTTTGAGAAAGAGTCTCACTCTGCAGTCCAGACCGGTCCTGAACTCACTATTGAGCCCAGGTTGGCCTCAAACTCACAGCAATCCTCTTGTCTCAGCCTCTCCGTGCTGAGATTGCAGGCATGAGCCATCATGCCCAGGTTTATGGGGGCTGGGCAACCAAGCTGAGTGCCTTGCGCTTGCTAGGCAAGTGCTCTAGCTGCCGAGATGTTCCTTCAGCCCCCACTTCTTGCTTTAGACATTCTCTTCCTCTCCTGCAGCTCCCTGGCTGGAGACAGCGGTCAGGCGTGGGTTGAGATTGTGATTTCAAGGCAGGTTTGCTGCTTGTTTCGTGGAAACAAGCCCACACAATGCGGGGTGTGTACTGGTCAGGTACACCTGCCCCTAATGTTCACACTCTTCAGTGTTCCTGTTAGGCAGTAAGGAATCTATTGAAACAGATCTCATGGCTGGTTTTGTATTAAAGTTATTTAAGCATAGCTAGCTTAGAAAAAAGAGATTTGTGTTATTCAATCTAATCTATTAAGCATGTACATTGTAATCTAGAGGCAACGTCTTAGAGAGATCTACCCAACAGAAAAAGAAATCACAGAAGGGGTGCCCAAGCCCAGTAGTTAGGGAGAGAAGAAGCAACAAGAGGACTTCCAGGAGAGGAGCAACCACTCAGGCAAAGAATGTTCCACTTGGGATGACCACCATGTGCTAAGCACCAGAGGCGTGACAGAGTAGACAATTCAAATGTCATCTGAAGTGAGGAATCTTGAAACAATTCCCAAAAAAGGAAGTCTTTCAAGAAATGAGAATAATTCACCTCTTAAATATACAATTTCATTCGAAGTATTCTTATATTTTAAGTGTATGTTGTGGATGTTATATTGGGCTTATTTTCATTTTTCTGGAGAACAGAAATAACAACACAAAACTGGACTTTAATGAGTACAAAGAAATCTCTCCTACGGGATGTAACAGCGAGACTGGCTGCTGGATCTGATCCAAAGGAACCAAAGAGATATGCATGTGCATGTTGAAAGGGACAGTCCCTTGCCAGGTGGGAGTTTGTCCTACAGAACTTCCCAAGCCCTTGGAGTTCACAATTCTATCACCATCTTATTCTTGAACAAGATTCCAGGCTGAAATGAAGTTCTCCCTTCCTCTCTCCCATACAGGAAAGAAGGTCGGTATTGCGTCCAAATATTGCAAACTTTATGGCTGGAGGGAAATTAATATATGCTAATACAAATAAAATATGCTCAAGTTAAAACTTTTTATAAAATAATTGCATGCTTCTTCAAAATTTAGAAGCCACTTCCAAACCCTTCAGGGCTTGATATTTTATTTTTCCTTATACAAATTGCAGCATCTGAAGCATTGTATTATAATTTACATGTACATTTTTCTTTCACAAATAAATTATCAGCTCCTCTAAAACCAAGACTTTAGGCTGGAAGAATAGCACAGGTCTTAGAGCAATTGCTTAGCAACTGCAAGATCCTGGGTTCAATTCCCCAGCACCACAGGAGCCAGGTGCGGTGACACATAACTGTAATCCTAGCACTCAAGACACTGAGGCAGGAGAATTGCTTTGAGTTTAAGGTCAGTGTGGGCCACATCATTCAGGATCAACCTGAAATGCAGAGAGACACCCTGTTATAAATAATAAATAAATAATAAAACCAGGACTTCAATTTACCTCGGTATGAATTAGTAAATCATGCTCTTAATAAACACAATTTTTATCAGTGTGGCCTTCTTAGTAAATTTTGCAAGAAAACAAGGTAACAGAGGGCAACACGGTGGTACTGACACAACCATTCATTTTCTGTTATTTCTGCTATCCAGTTTCCATTTTTCTTTCTGTTGTGATTCAAAAGGTGAGACTGGCCCACACTGAAATCTTGCCACTGAATCAAACCTTTCGCCTCTCTCTTGGTGGTTGTTTTTGTCGTTCCTTCTTTAAATCTGATTCTTCTCAGGTGATCTTTGTACTCTGTCAGGGGAAGGGAAAGTATCACCCAGTCAAGTGTGGGTATCCGTGAGTGAGTGCGTGCTGAGCATGCCAGACAGCTTCCACGACCTTCCCCTGGCACCTGCTAAGTTCTCTGAGGGGTAATCAGCTCTGTTCATGTGGTGATGCTATCTGATATTTGATTGACTGGGTCATTTATACTTTCTTATCTGGCTTGTTTGTTTGCATATTCTGCAAGCTTAGCCAGGATCAAACTCCAGCAAGTCTCTTCAATAATTCAGAATGTTCAATTTACTTCCAGTTTACTATTTGTGTGAGAGTCTCCTGCAGCACCCCCCCCCCACCAGTCCTATAATGTAGTTTACACAGGAGCTAAATAAACACACATTTCCTTCATGTCTTTGTAGTCACCTATCTTATTACAATCTTTGTTATCTATATCCTATTAAGATCCTCATCCAGGGGCTGGAGAAATGCTCAGCAGACAAAGTAGTTGCCTAACAGGCACTAAGTACCTGAGTTTGATTCCCCAGTACCACATAAACTGGACATGGTGGAAAACGCCTGTGATTCCAGCACTCACAAGGCTGAGACAGGAGGATTGCTATTAGTTCAAAGCCAGTCTGAGCTCCAAGGTGAGTTCAGGATCAGCCTGAGCTACAAAGCAAGACCCTGTCTCAAAAAAATAAGTAAATAAAATAAATAAATACCTCATCTATAAATAAAGAAGACATAACACTGAGTGTTCTAAATACATTTGTCTCTGGTGTCTTCTGGGTGAGTGTAGGTTTTGCCGAATTGCATTCACTTGAAGTTTGACTACTTCTTGGAATGATTAATAGCCTCTCACACATTTAAATAATGTCAAATTTTGTCTATCTCCTGAAAATAGTGCCAAGTGATGGAATGATAAATAGCAACAAGCAGAAGCTCCTACATCCTTAAAGCACTGAATGATATTTACAACAACACCCACAAGGAACAATACGTATTATAGACAAAGACACGTTATTATGCTAAGCATCCCTGTCTGTATATCTGACATAACTTCCCAAGTTTACAAACAAAGGCTTCAGATAGAGGCAAGCACAGCGAGATGAAAGACAGATAGAACTGCCGAGCATATGTCTTGGCAGAACCACCTGTGTAGATAAAACACACTGAGTGGGAAGAGAGGAAAGAGCAAAATCCCTAAACCATCGTCACAAGAAGTGGCTGGAAGTGACAGGTGAGTCACCTGCTGAAATAAAAAAAAACAACTCAATAATGCACCATGGGAAGAGGCACTTTGTTGGAGACATTTTAAAAATGGAATGAGAAAAGGTAGTTGCAGACAGAGTCAAGAGAACAACACCCACTCCAACAATCACCCTCACTGGTTTCAGCTATACGTTGAGGTTTCAAAACGAGCCAAGCACTAAGCTAGGCTGTTTCTGTACCTTATTTTATCATGCAGTACACAAAAAGCCCTTTGAGAGAGCTATCAGGGCTCCTGTTCTACAGATAGGAAAGTTGAAGAGCTGAAAAGTAAGGTGATTCATCCAAAGTCCCCATGTAAGTGACAGGCTCAGCCCATAATCTTTATTTCTTTTTGTAAAACTCACACTTTTCACTACAAAGCTTCTGAACAAGTAAATCGAGTGATTGTGACTGCAGAACATATTTGAAAAAAACAATCTCTCTAGAGCCCAATTTGTTATTTTGGGTGAACTTTGAGCCTCTTAGGATGCAGCAAATAAGAACTGGGTAGTTTGGGGGAAAAAAAGGCTGCAAGGCAGAGAGAGACAGCCCTAAGGAGAAGGCTGAATGCTCCTGATTACAGTCAATAGCATATATACCCATGTTCATAGCAGCACAACTAATAATAGCTAAAATATGGAAGTCACCAAAATACCCATCAACAGACCAATGGATACACAACTGTGGTATTTATACACTATGGAATACTATGCATCATTAAAGTCCAACAGCGTGGAGGCTTTTACAGGCAAATGGAAGAAACTGGAGAACATCATGCTTAGTGACGTGAGTCAGAAGCAGAAGGTGAAACATCGAATGGTCTCTCTGATATGAGAGACCCAGATCACAACTCCTATGGAACTTAAAACGAAAAACAAAGTGAACCATGGGGGTAGGGTGGGGAGGTAGGGAGGGGTGGGCAGGGGGAGGGACAAAAGGTGAGTGGGAAAGTCCTTGTCACCTTGACAAGATACGTATGCTCATAAAATGTTCAACTTCATTGTAAACCTTACATTTTGTGCTTATACATATCAGTAAAATGGGGTGGGGTGGGGGGGAGCCTTGAGCCCAGAATTGCAAATTCCAGGTAAGCAACACATATCCTTTGATGCCATCTTTGCAAAATGTATTTCTACCTAGAGCGCTAAACATTATAGACACACAATATTTACAGCATATTAAAAAAAAGAATTAATTCGGGAGCAGCAGGGCTTCTGCTAATCCTCCTTCTGCCCCCCACAGAGATCTTGCTTTAGCACACGGGCTTAATTTCTCTTTAGTCTTACTGTGTTTGCCACAATCGTGTAACTGGAGAACTTGAGATTTCTTGCTCTGCATCTTCAGCCCTTTGGCTTTAGGAGAATTGTCTTCTCTGAATGATTTTTTTTCTTCTATTTAGAATCCTTCCTCTAAGAGGTGGCTATATCTCGTGCAGAAATTTGATTTAGGTACTACAAGCATATCCACAAACACTACTTGTAAGAGACTTAATCCATTTTTTAATAAAAATTAACGCTTCATTAAAATAAAACCATAATGCTTATAAAACCAAAATCTCACACAAACTCACAGATAAAAGTTGGTTCCACAAATCATTAACTGTAGTGTATTGTAGTTGGGTCTTATAATTTTCTAGTCCACAGACATTATTCTGATCCTCTCTGAACTGTATCTATACCTGTGTTAGTTTCATCACTCTTCACAAGGGCTATACAGGGCTCCAGAGTTTCTAGCCAATCCTGTAGCAAAAATCTTTGCAAGCACTTTTTTAAACAAAGATCAACCTAAGGACTGCTAGAGCAAACTGCTCAGTATTTTCTTTCCTTTATGGAAGAAGCACAAAATCTGAACCAATGTTACTTACCTAAAATACTATGAAAACACTGATTTCTGTGCTATTTTTGGCATTCATGATATGACTGAACTGAACTGTGGAAACCAGACACCCGCTTGTGCACTGATAGTCTTTCTGCTCCCAGCATATGGGGTCGCTGTCCTTGGTGCTGAAATTGCAACGGCATCCCAAACCTATTCTCTTTCTAAGAGGGGCTTATATTTTAATAAGGTGATTACAAAGCAAACCTATAACATTTCATAATGTCATGGTTTGCATCTAGAATGTCCCCAAGACCCTCATGCATTTGGAAGGTGGCTTATTGACCAAGTCCCCACTCTTCAACTTCAGGTGCGAATCTACAGAAAATTTTAGCTGTATAGGAACTTTAGAATTTCTTCCAGTCACCTTCTTCTTATCATGAGTAGAAGCATAAAAATAAATTATAACTTGCTAATAACCCTACTCTTCAAAAGCACACTCTTATTCATCAAATCATTTGATTTTCATTACTATCGACATCGGGTAAGTACAAAAAGTAATGTTCATGATCAGTTCAACATAGGGATTAAATTCCAGAGAACCAAATGGTTTGCACACCAACGTAAGCAGAAAATTGGAGAACTATAACTTGAAAATTTTATAAGTCAAATTGAATTTTTTGCTATCATTTTAAGTTTATATCTTTGGAGAGTGTTTGATTGCCTTCCAAGTCATGGGCAATAGTACCAATCAACTTTTATTGATCATTCATACGCCAAGCATACCACTGATCACTTTGTGCATGCTCATTCACCTAATACCCACAACCACTTCATGAAATGTAGAGTAACTTTGTTCCTTCCTGTTTTGGGACCAGAGCTGTTAAATTCACACTATTAAAAAATAGAACATCCATCATTTTAATCTAGGAACTCTGGATTAGAACCTGCACTCCTAATTACCATACGTTGTCAAAATATCATTGCAAAAAGTACATTTCTTTAATGATAGGGCCTCTTGAGTACTAAAGCAGCTAAGCCATGGATTTTAATTATTATCATTGGTTTAATAATATCATTCAAAAATCAAACTTTATAGATGTGATGTTGTCAAAATATATCCACTGAATCATAAAGATGGTCCAGATATGTTTCTAAGGGGAATAAATGTCTTATGAAACAGTTATATAACTGTTGTATAAGGGTCGAATGAATAGCACAGATTAGAGTATTTGCCTAGCAGGCACACGGCCCTGACTTCACTTCCCCAACACTGGATAAACCAGATGTGGTGGGGCATGCCTGTAATCCCAACACTTGTGAGGCTGAATCAGGAGGATTTTCATGTTTTTGAGGACATCCTGGGATATATAGTGAGTTCGGGACCAGTCTGGAAAACAGAGTGAAACTCTGTCTCAAAAAAAAAGTTATACATCAATGAATTATATCATGTGTATATATGTATATATTTTTCTCAACATTTCAAAATATGTCTACCATTACCTAAATTTACTATGAAGCTAATAATACATAATTACTTGAACCTTTTTTTGAATATATTCATATGTTCAACTTACATTACCTCTTTTAATAAGACTAAAAGTTTTAACCAACTTATAAAAATTAGAAATTGGTTTCATTCTCATGAAGACAGAACAATTGTTTTTGTTTCATGGCCACATGTCCTTTTTTTGAGACAGGGCCCTGTACTGTAGTCTAGGCTGGTCCTAAACTCACTATCTATATGTCCTCTTGAGAGAAAAATTATCTAACGTTCTGGCCACTTCTTTATGTAGGAAAATTTAAAAAGAAAATTAAAAGGTCACCACAGCTCTATATCAGCAAGTCACTTATTATCTCAGAGGCTTATTTTATTCATATTCAACTTTAAACTTGGACAAGATATTCTTAGAGGTTTCTTTCAACCTTAAGTTTGTGACTATGCCCAAAGTAATACAAGGCACATGAGTTCTTGGTAGCAAATTATTAGGACATCTTTGTATAGTTAAATGCAGAATTTCCTTTCTAATTTATTGATATCTTCTTAAAAATACATTTGTATCCAAATAATAATTGGGAAAAATAGTTCTGGTTTGTGTGACATTCTGGGGAAGTTTTCTCTTTCACGATTTAGCCTTAAAGGACAGGTGATATCAAAACAAAATTTAGCTGACAGGCAAAAGCCCCAGTCAGGGCTCCACCACTAATGTCTGTAACCTTGGACAGGTCACTCTCCAGCTTGTTTCTCCATCTGTAAAATAAAAAGCGTGGGATGAGCTGATCTCCCAGTCCTATTCAGTTTTAGATTCTACATTTGAACTTGTGCTGATAGTCAGAATTGAAGATAAGAATATAAATGAGAAAGCACACTATTTCCTTTGTAATTTATATGCTATTTGGTGCTGCAGAGTTGTGAATACATTTGACAAGAGGTGAAATGAATGGATATTAGTGTTACCACATAAAAAGTCTTTCATATTTCCTAGAAATCAGGAAAGTGGGGAAGAGGACAAATCAAAACATGTTCTAACCTATCACTTTAAAAGACTCTGACTTTCTTTAAAAGGAAAAATTATTCAGCAACGTCTACTCTAAAAATAAACTAGCTATACCAGCTCTTGGCTTTAGAACATATTTTGGATTTATTGGAGGCAAACTTTTTTGACAAATAAAATATTCTCGAGTCCAAAACCACTGCAACTCTAATGGCTTAAAAATGATCTCTTCTTGAAAAGTTTTGAAATGCGTTTATGCAAAAATAAAAAGAGTCATTTGCTGAGTTCATTTTTGTTACCATTATTCATGACAGGTGCACAGAATGATGAGCAGTGAGAGGAGTTGAGCCAACGCGCACCTCCTGCGGTGCGCAACGCCAGCTCCCTAGAGTTCTCCTAGGACCCTGCTGACAGATCTCAATCTTCCTTTCATTTGCCCTTAGGGTTACAAAACCAATTTGCCGCTGAGGTCCTTGACAATCTCGCTGTACCTCTTAACTTTTGGAATTACAATAGCATCATTTTCCTGACCAGGGATCTCTGGCACCCCTTTCATTTTTATTTCTCACAGCTCCCTTTCACCTCCTCGGGCGTTACCTGGAAATTAGACAATCATAAGTGGCATCCTATGTGTTATAGTACGTATTTATTATGATCACATAATCAAATTTAAATAACATAATGATTGTTATTAAGCCAATTCATAAGACACGGTTCTTGATTTTTATATCTATGAGTGAGTCATTCCCACACCTAAGACAATCATAAATATCCCAAGTTTGAAAAGGAAATGAATTAACACACCAAATAAAATTTTACAAGTCAGCCACAAACACTTTATGTACATTTTAATCATTTCCTTCCCAAAAATATAAAATAAAAATTAGTGGCTCAGTTTTATGACTTAATGCAAGGGGATGAAAAGAGGCATTGCCTGAATATGAGACGACAAATTCTTTGATAGCTAGGTATAGATTGATTTTTTTAAAAAAAGTATAAGTTCCATAAAGGAAAAAAAAAAGCTTGTCTTAAAATTTTTTAGCATTCTGTCAAACATAATGTATCTAGAACAACTTCTTTTTCCTAGTAGAAACCTAGAAAATGTTCATAGTTGGAAAGCAGAAATTCTGCTTTACATAAGCTATACAAAAAATGGGAATTTTCCTCATGTCTGGTTTTAATATTGGTCAATCTTTAGTATTGTTCCCTCCCTATGCCCTATTATTATTTTCAGCTGATGAATATATAGGTTAATATATAACTTTATAAAAGCACAATACACTAACAGTCCTTAAAAGGGAATTGTTTTTAGGGAAATATTTTTTTTTTTCAAGATTCTTGTTTAAAAAAATTCTCCATAAAAGAAACAATTTGTGTTCCTAAAATATTTCTTTAGCTGTCCTCCCCATTCAGGACTTTAGAACTCATTTTTCTCCACAATATGGTGCAGGGTGTAACCCAGTAATTGGGAGCAAGCGGGAAGTTATGTCCTGGCTTTGGGTCGGTATTAAAAAATAAGTTAACGCAAACGGTAAAAGACAAAATGTAAGAGGAAGAACCAAGATGTGAATCGGGGAACTATAATTTCTGATAAAGCAGAAATCTAACCAAAGTCGGGACTGTCAGAGGCAGCCAGACTCAGAACGGGCCATGGTGGTGGCAGCAGGTGGGAAAGATCAGGTTAAAACAGAGGCGTGGTGAGAGCCGTAATGCGGCTTTCCTGGTTCCATACACAATTTTGAGTTGTTTTTTCTAGTTCTTTGAAAACTGGTGTAGGTAGTGTGATCAGTGATATGCTGAATCTATATAATAATTTTGAAAGTATTGCCATTTTTGCCAATTTTGGTTCTGCCTATCCAGGAACATGTAATATCGTTCCATTTTCTAAAGCCCTTTTTAATCCTTTTCTTCAGGGTACTATAGTTTTTATTGTAGAAATCCTTCACTTCTCTGGCAATATTTATCCCTAAATACTTAATTTTTTGGTAGCTATTGTGGATAATGTTATTTTCTTTCTTTTTTTTTTGTCTTTCTGAATATAGATACTGATTTTTATTAACTGTATATTGAATACTGAAGAGAATAATTTTTATCAGTTATACTCTGAAAGCTTCTGGGCAGAGCCTGGAGCCTCAGCTCTGATCCCAGAACACAGGGTTTGGGGGTGGGAAGTGGGACACAGATGTGAGGGTGGCCTGGGATGCTGCTCCTGCCTAGAGCCCAGGGCTCTAGACAGCAAACATAAGGTATGGACAATCTGAAATCGGAATGAGTTCTCAGGAGATTTCCAGGGATAATAAATCCTGTTGAGCTTCTCAAACAGATATACTGCACTAATTGATTACTATTAAATCTTAGCAACAGGAAGGAATCTATTTTTTGAATGGGAAATCATGCTGGCCTTGTAAAATAAATGTCTGAGCCTCCTTAGAGAGGAGCAATAAGAATGTGTCCTAGACCCTCATTTTAGTCCTTTATTTCCCAGAAATAACAATGAACTGAGAGGAGAAGGAAAAGTCAAGCATTTGGAGGTACTTTTTTTTTCCATTTCTACCTAAACTTTGCAAGGTGACAAGTCCCACCCCCTCCTTGACATCCCAAGTCAAATATCCCAAGAACATCCCATATAAACAGGGTCTCCTGAGAACACAGAGCCCACAGGGGAGGGACTCAGAAGATACAGACAGACCCAAGACAGAGTCCCTGCACCATCTGACATGGCCGTGAAGCTGTGATGCCCCTCAGATGCAGGTGTTGCACACAGGTGGCCATGTGAGATGTCCAAGAAGGACTTGGGGCTGCTATGAAGGCGACTTCTGTCTCCTGGCATGCTATATGGTAAATTATTTCTGGGTGTTGAGATGCATCAGGGAGGTAACCGTTGACTTCCTTGCTTCATATATTGTTTTTGAGCATCACCCTAAAAGTCCTTTAAAACTCAAGTCACATGTACATAGGAAAGTATTTATACCATTCTTTACCATTTCGCTGTGACAGCCATCAGACATCGCTGATTTTTTAGAGAGACCCTAACATGTTTGCTGCATCTCGTCACTGACTACATTTCGCACACTGTTCTGGTTTTCCATGGCAGACAACAGGGACAAAGAAAGCAGAGGAAGATGGAAGTTTTTGATTCTAAAAAGGTAAGTAGTCATTTTCTTTCTTCCATAGTCCCTTTTCTTCCTGTCCTATGCACCGCGGGGATTCTCACAGCTTGCCCAGCCATGGGAGGGGCAGCAGGGCTGAGAGCAAAGCCCTGAACAGAGGCTGTGGAGGACCCAGTGAACTTGGGTGTTCAGAACCCTGTAAAAAGGCAGCAGTTTTCCTCGAGGCTCCAGCCTCACCAAGATAGCAGGCCCTCTTGCTGAGTGTCTGTTTTGGCCATAACTTGGTACCTTTTGTCTCCTGCAGCCCAGTGGCTCAGCACCCTCCTACCATATTCTCTAGTCCAAGGCTGCATGTGCATCCCCTCTAGGGAAGAATTAAAATCAGCACCTCTACTTATTGGATGCAGCAAACATCATTCCTAGGGAAGGCTGCCTCCATGACCTCACAGGGTCTGCGCACATCATCACGTTGGATGTTCTTGGCCAGTGCAAACCCTCCAGGATGGCCAATTCCAGCCCCTCTGCCACTACCTTCTTCCCCTCGTCCCTCCATTCTCTCACCTCAAGACTCCCCTTTCCTCACCACTGGCTGACTCTCCACCCGCACAGCCAGTGGACCCTTGTCCTACCCCATCCCAGAAAAGTCCAGTCCTCCCACCTTGACACTCCCAACAGCATGACTCCCACCTGACCCTGGAGGAATTGCCATCAGGAGAAACCCATGTTCACCCAAAGGCAGCTGGGAATCCAGGGTCCACAGTCAAGATCGCTCATCCAAAGTATCAGGTGCAGTCATCCTGGAAATTCGTCAATGTGGAGGTGTAGTAGAGGCACCAGAAATGGAAGTGGTTTGGGTGGAGGTGGAAGAAGAAAACGCCACCAGAACAACAGCAAAGACCAGAAAACCTGTGAGGCACACAACAGCCCGTGTCTGTCTCGGAGAGGGTTGGAAGACACAGAAGAGCAGAGGGAGGGCCGACGGTACTCAGCACAGGAAACGTCATCACAAAGATACACCTCCGAGAACACCGAGGCCACTCACATCAGCCTGCAGTGCAGAGTAGTAGAGAAAGAATTCAACAGAAACCATCATGGGGACACGCTAAGCATCTGTTCTGTCAATGGGAAACACAGAGCCCTGCTCCAACACAAAGAAATCCAGGAGTCGCCTGTGCCACTCAGGGAGCCCTCACCTGACCCAAGCACAACCTGTAGGCCTCAACTCCAACCGGAGCCTGACAAAGCCTTGGTGCCAGCCTTCCCACCAAAAAAATCAGACTGTGGTCTTCCCTACTAGAGAGACAAAATCAGTGCACTTTTCATTCCTTTCATTCTGTAGAAAATCTTTCCCTTCTACCATAAAAAAAGAAGGAAGAGATAACCATTTTGCTATGTCGTGTTTTTGGAGCCCCAAGAGTTGTAACACTGGGCTTCTATTTAAGGAAGCAGAGCTAGCTTGTTTAACCCCTCTGATTTTAGCCCTCCCACACCCTCCCCATCCCCCCACCACTCCCACTACCACACTCATTTGGGTTCTGTACAATGCCTGTGTCTGGGTTTCTCAAATCAGAGAAGCCCTGTGATATTTAACAAATTCAATCTTCTGCATCTGACTCACTTTACCCCTCAAATCACCACTTATCAGCTCAGTTTCCCACCCCTAGAATGGGCTGCAGTGGCCATAGCTTGATGCCTCTTCTCTGGGTCCAGCAGAGCCCTTTATTGGGGTGATTTGCCAAAAGTTCTTTTTTTCTGTATCTTACTATAGCTTTGTTGAGATTAATGTGGCTTCACCCACCAGTCTATATAAGAATAGAATTATGACAATGACAACGTTCATAAGGCTAGAAAATGTGAGAAAAGGAGAAGTTGAATTTTAAAGTCCTTAGCTGAGTACTGAAAGGTGAATGCTTGTACATTTAAAAAACATTAAAGTTGTCATTACATTAATCAGTTTTCCTAAGATAAACTTACATCCAAGACCAAATGAGTGAATTGTTACATTAAATAAGCTTAAGTCTATATCAAATTGCTACATTAAGTGAACCTAAATCTATATCACATAAGTATACTATATTTAAAGAAATTGAGTGGCATGCTTACTTATTTCAGATTTTTTAACTTTAGTAAATTATTTACTCATATTTCACTAATTACTAACATTTTGCCAAATTTGGTTTATCATTTTACCTATCTATCCCTAACTTTATGCATACATATTTTTAAAGATTTTATACCAATTCCCATGTTGAATATAGTTATTATGTTTTGTAACCTTATATACTATTAAAAATAATAATTATGTGGGAATATTCACAGATTATGAGACAGTTGGCATGATTTTAGGAGGATACCAAACAAATGATTCAAATACCAGTCTGTTTTTTTGTTATACTTTCTCTTTAGGTGTTTCCTTTTCTCCATATTTTTTGGTGCTGCTGTCTCTCTGCTTCTCTCATAGATTCCTTCAGTATTTTCTGCAATGCTGGGCTAGTGGTCACAAATTTCTTTGGAAATTCTTGATCATGAAACATTTTTACTTCTCCTTCAATTTTCAGGGATAATTTTGCTGGATGCAACAACCTGGGCTGACACTTGCCATCATTTAAAGCTTGAAAGATCTAACTTCAGGCTTTCCTGGCCTTTAAAGTTTGCATTGAGAAATCTAAAGTAATTCAAATGGGTTTGCCTTAGTAGATTAGTGTCTGTTTTTCTCTTGCTGCTTTTAATATTCTCTCTTAATGTTGTATTTCTTAGTTTTTGATTATGGTATGCTATGGTGAGCCTTGTTGCTGGTTTAAGTTATTTGGTATTCTATACGCTTCTTGTACCTGAAAATTAATTTCCTTTTTTAGAGTGTGGAAATTTTCTTGCATTATTTCAGTGGATAAATTCTTTATACCTCTGGTGCTGTCTTTGGCTCTTTCTCCCACACTCATAATTCTGAGATTGGTTCTCTTTGAATCATCCATCAGCTGTTGTATCCAGCTACTTTGCTCATTTCTAATTTTGGAGTTGTGCCTAGTTATAGCATTTGCTTCCTCAGCCTTGTCTTCAAGGTCTGAAATTCTGTCCTCACAATATTTGAGTCACCTTCCCTGCTTTCACATATATTTTTCATATCTTGAATTTTGGCTAGATTTCTTTTCAGATGTTCTACTTCTTTATCAAAATGTTCCTTCATATCTTGCATTTCCTTATTGACCACAGAAAACTTTTTATTTGTGGCTTCCGTATATTCAGTGAGCTTTGTCTCCATTAGGACCACTATTTGATTAGTAAGTTTCTCTTTAAGCTTACTGATCAATGCTTGCATTTCTTTAAGAATATCTTGTTTGAGCTGGTTGTTTGACTCATTTATTTCTTTTTTGGCTTCCTTCCCTATGAGTTCCACTATTTCAGAGTCCATGGCATTAGTTTCTGGTCTCTCAGGCATCTCTATGTGTACCCTGTTGCCTTGTATTCTTCCCACGTTTCTGTTGTTGAAGGAATTCATTTTAAAGGCCTAGCAAGAGGTTTCTTTGAACAGCCATGATGGGGGGGGTGGGGGCGTGGACTGGGGATGGGGGGTAGCTGCAATTCCTCTAAGTTCTGTACTGGGATTAGGTAGTGAGGGCAGACCTAACAGTCTGATGATGACGTCTGACATGTCTTATTCACACCGGCCCACAAAGCTCTCCTTCCTGTCCTGGCTTTCCTCCCTCAAGGAGGAGCTCTCGACCCTCAGAGGTGCTCCCTGTACACTGAACCATTCAGAAGGTCACGGCCTTTCTCTCCTCTCTGCAACTGTCTCTTGCCCCACTTTCTTCCTAGGCACTGCTTAACAGTGACCCCAAAAGCCCCAGTGTGCTCTTCTGAGTTTTCTTTTATTGTAATCAGATCAGTTTCAGGCTCTTTTTTTAATGGCTCCTGCTTACATCATTGCTTATATGGCTGCTGAGCATTGCTTCTGATCTGGGCTCCAAAAGGTCTTGTCTAGCAGGGTTCACATTGCATTTGTAGTGTACACTACCCACAGTTTCTTTTTTTGGAGGCTGAGGCTACCAACTACTGACAATTTTCAGTTCTGATGGATCAGCACTTGCCTTAATCTGAGGTTCTGGCCTCTGGGCTTTTCCTTGTGTATGGTCTATGGATGCTGGCAGCTCATGGTCACACCATTTGGCTGCTGTTTTTCTCCAATTCCTATACGTCTTCAGGATTTCTGACCTTCCGGTGGCCTCCTGTCAGTTGTTGGGATGCTCTTTCCTCTCCTAGCTCAGTCTGGGGCTCCGACCCATTTGCAGCTGGCCTGGGGCGGCTTCCTAGGCTGCTGGTTTTTTCCCACTCCACTTCTGATGTTCCTTTGGGGTTTCTGATCTTCCTTTGTCATCTTTTTAATTGTTTCCAATATTTTATTAAAGGAACTGAAACCATCCCTTGTCCTTGAGAGCAGCACGCACACTGCTCAGCTGTTAGTCATGGACCTGCACGAACTTGGACCTGGGGACCTACAGCTCCCAAGAGTTTCCTGTGGTGGCTGCTCTGGGGAATCTGGAAACTCCAAGCCCCTGGAACAGCTGGAAGAAGGAAGGAAGGAAGGAAGGAAGGAAGGAAGGAAGGAAGGAGGGAGGGATCTAGGGAGGGAGGGAAGGAGGGATGGAGGGATGGAGGGAGGGAAGTACGGACTCCCCCGCCACTACTTTCCCTTCCACAACAAAAGGGGCTGAGAGGAAAGCGGGGTTATTTTCTTGACTTCTTTCTCAGTGAGCTCATTATTGGTGTATGGAGTACAGTTGATTTATTTGTGTTGGGTTTTTTGTTTTGTTTTGTTTTGTTTTTTGAGACAAGGTCTCACTCCTGAGTTCACTATGCAGCCCAGGCTGCTCTCAAACTCATGGTAATCCTCCTGCCTCAGCCTCTAGAAATTATAGGGATGCACCACCACATCCAGCTTATGTGTTGACTTTATAACCTGCTGGATTGCTGAATTTATTTATTAATTCTAAAAGACTTTTTGTGGGGTTTTTGGATCTTCAATATAGAGGATCATGTTATCTGTGAAGATAAGTTAACTTTTATTCTTAATAAGATTCTTTTTATTTCTTCCTCTTGCCTGTTTTTTCTGGCCCAGGTGTCAAGTACTATGTTCAATAGGAGAGGGGATAGTAGACATCCTTTTCTACTTCCAAATTTTAAGGAGAGTGCTTTCAGTTTTTCCCATTTAGAATGATATTGGCAGGAGGTTTGCTACAAATGTCTTTTATTAGTTAAAGGTACGTGTGACTATTGGAGAGATTATGTTAATTTAAGGCAATTAGGAACCACACCTGGATTAGGGTTTAGGAACCATGTCTAGATTAGGCAATTAAGAAACAATCTGGATTAGGCAGTTAGGAACCACTCTGGATTAGAATGGAAGTGATTTGTGAGCCAGTGAATGAGGGAAGAACACCCACCTGGAGTGGGAGGCCCACCTGGGAACTCGAACTCTAAAAAAACGAAAGAAGAAAGACTGGTACAGGTTCTTCGTCTGGGGAGAGACTGGACTTGATGGGACTTGGCTTCCTGCTTGTGATGTGAGGAGCTGCCTCTACCTCTGCCTGTGCCATGAACTTCCATTACTGCCAGCCACGCCTGAGTGGACTGTGACCTTCTGAAACTGTGAGCTAAGATAAACCTTTTCTCCCCCAAATTTGTGGACGTTGTGTATTGAATTACACCAACACAAAAGTAACTTAAGACAGTAAGATTCTTTATTCTTATTTCCTTCAGTGTTTTCATCATAAATGAGCATTGTATTTTTGTTAAAAGCCTTTTCTGCATCTATTGAGATGATCGTATGGTTTTTATCTTTGCTTTTGTTGATGTGGTGTATTACACTTATTGATTTATGTATTTTGAACCATCCCTGCATCTCTGACATGAAGCCTACTTGGTCACGATGTATGATATTTTTCATGATCCGCTGCATTCTGTTGGTAATGTAATCCTCAGCAAGAGAGAAAAGCAGGAGATATCACAATCTCAAACAAAGCAACAGTGATTTAAACTCCCTCGTGCTGACACAGGAGGATCAACGGAACAGAACTGAGTATGCATAAACAAACACAAGCACTCCTTGCCGTCTGATCTTGGACAAAGAAACCAAAATCATTCACTTGAGAAAGGACAGGTTCTTTAATAGATTGTGCTAGGGTAACTGGTTGCCTACATGCAGAAAAATGAACACAGACAGTACACTAAAATCAAATCAAAATGGATTAAAGAACTGGTCATTAAAATAGCAACATGGTACTTACTCAAAAATAAAATAGGTAAAACAGTAGAAGACACAGTAAGTGACTTCATGAGCACAACTTTGATTGCACAAGAAATAGCACCAATATCAACAAATGGGATTACATCAAACTAAAAACTGTTACACAGCAAAGAAAACAACAGATTGAAGAGACGATCCACAGAAGGGGGGGGGGGGAATGCCTGTCATTTGTCAGACAGAGCACTACTAACTAGAATATATAATGAACTAAAAAATAAATAATAAAAGACCCAGTCAATAATGAGCAACTAAAATGAATAGCCACTTCTCAAAAGTGGAGCAAATGGCCAAGAAATGCATGAAAAACATACTTGTTCATCATCTTTGGCCATCAGAGAAATGCAAATAAAAATAACACTGAGGTTCTAAATTACTCCAACCATTAAGTATCATTAAGAAGTCAAAAAGCAAATGTTGGCAAGGATGTGCAGAAAGGAACGCTCCTGCACTGTTGGTGGGACTGTAAACTAGTACAAGCTCTATCAGAATCATCACGGAGATTCCCTAGAATACTTAAAATAAAAATCCCATTTGACCCAGTTTTACCTCCCCTGGGCATCTTTCCAAAAGAACTGAAGACATCATATCACAGAGATGCATGCATTCCTGAGCTTGCAGCAGGACCATTCACTATAGCTAAATCCTGGAAGCAGCCTACTTGCTCATCAACAGATGAATGAAGAAAACGTGTTAGAGATATACAATGGAGCACCATTCTGCTATAAAAAGAGATAGACCCAAAATGTTTGTAAGAAAATGGGTACATCTTGAAACTATACTGCTTAGCAAAGTAAACCAGGCACAAAAGATTAAGTATCACGTGGTATCTCTTGTATGAGAAAGACAACATATAAATGACTGAAACAGAAAAATGTAAAACAGATGAAAAATAGGGAACTAGACTTCTTGGACAGATGGAAGAAGAAGAAACCAGAAGGCAGAGAGAAAGTGGGATGGAAAAAAGACCAAAAACCAAAAAAGACCAAAAGTGACATGGCTGGGGGCCAGTTTCCCAAGATGCGTGTAACCAATATGCAAACTAACCCATAGCCAAAACATGCACAACTGAAGTATTACAAAATGTCATAACTGGTGAAAACTGTAGAGCACTCTGGGTCCCTCACAGAACCCTGCTGAATGACGCACTGCAGACTCAGTTGCTTTTCATTCCCTTGGAAGGAAGCTTCTAGCCACCATGTCCTTTGCAGATACCTTTTTTTTTTTTAACAGTTTAAGAATATAGCAATCAAGAGGAATTGGATTTCCCTATGTTTTCTATCATATCTCTTTTGTACACATATTTCTTAGGGGAAGATCAGACCTTCTGCCCGGAAAACAGTAAGCAATACATCACATGACTAAGTACCAAGCGAATGTTAAGCAGACAGACCCGAGGACACTCCGTTGCAACTCTCCCACAACACAGCAGGCCCTCGCCGAGTTTATTCACCTACGAAGCGCCAGTGTCTCCATGCAAGTAACGTGTGGTTTGGGGATTTAAAAATAAAATAGAGTTTACTTTCAAGTACTCTTGTCCTTTCAAGGATGGCTTTAGAGCAAAAATCAATCCCAGGAGTCTAGAGTGCACCTGGAAGTCCTTTCACGGCTCCATAAACACTATGGTTGTAATACTCTATCTCCCTAGCATGATAATACAGGAAATTTCACAAAGTTTTGGCACCTAATTTATTGGATTTTTTATCATTAGGAAAACAATTCATTAAAGCTATCTCTACCTACCATCTAGGTGAACTTAGATTTACGAATTAAAGCTGAGGAAGTCATGAAATATGGATCATGAATTGACCTCCACTAACCCAGCAATCCATAGAAAGTTTCAGCGGCTAAACTTGGACATGCTCACTTTTCACTCATTAATTTTTAAAAAATCACTACTAGTACAAACGTTCTTAATTTAAGAACTGACTCACTTAACTTGTCAGGGTGATTACCCAGCATTTTTCAAAGTCTTTTCTAAAAAGGCAAAAGAAAGCTTTATCAAAACAATTCCTGATAACATTTTGGGTTTTAAAAGAATTCAATTTGATCAATTAACCTTTTCTAAGTATGTGTTAGCCTTGTAATTACACTTACTCATTAAAAACTTACATGGTTTGTTTGGGGTGGGTATCTAAGGGGAAGTACAGCATGCCACACCAGACATATATAAACGTCTGTGTGTACTTATAATGCATACATTCGTTTGAAACAATTTTACTGTTGTGGGTTTCCCCCATAATAATTACTTTGATTGTATATGTTCATGATACGTATAATTATTTTTATCTTGGGGAAATAGTACACATCCATTTCACATCTTAGTTGCTTTGCTCCCTTTTCTTCTCTCCGTGCTCTGGTCTCACTCCATTCCCAGCTCTCCTTCCCGTCTGCATAGCCTACACCCTTGTTTTCTGTCATCTCTCTTTCATTTAGCTCTTTAAATTATTTGCATTTTGGGTTTCTCATATAAGAGAAGCCATTCAATTTTTAACCTTCTGTGTCTGATATATTTCACTGAACATTGTGGTCTCAAAGTGCATTCACTCTCTCACAAATGGCTCAAATTTGTCCTTCTTTGTGGCAGACTAGTACTCCATGGTGTATATATACCATTAAGAATTTATTCACAGAACTCAAGTTCAAGCACTCATTTTGATGTTTTAGACTAAGATATCACTCTGTCAGTCTGAAACCAAAAAAGGAAGGGAAAATGTAGTAGTCTTTCATACTACAAAAACACCGCATCATCTATGGAAAGACCTGATTTAATAGAAATTTACATGACATACTTCTAGTTTAAGTAATGTAAGAAGTATTCAGAAACCCTCACAGGCCTTGAATGATGATGTAAATCAAATGGCTGAAAGGATGATCTCTGCATCTTCAGGATTTAGACAGAACGGAGGGAATACCTGATGACTTTATAGTTGGAGTATCTCAGCACACCCCCACTTAGGAGTGAGTGATTTTCACATGAGACCCCGAACACAGAAGTACTCGAAGAAAGCAGAATAAATCTCCTGAAGGGCCAGGGTCCAACATCAGGGCACATGTGACACATTAGAAGGCAGAATTTTGATCCCAGGGTAAAAGAAAGCAAAGTATACCATCAAGAAGATGTCCAGCAAGTCGAATTCTTAGTAATAAATTTCTGATGGAAGTAATATTGCTTCCACCATGGGAAAGAAACAAAACTCCTTCATCGATACCATGCAAATACTCAGTACTGCGCAGAAACAAGAACCTGTTCATAGAACGTGAGTCGGTAGTGGACGATTCACATTAGTCACTAGTATTAGTTAGAATGCAGATTTTTCTGTGGCCCACGGGCTGTTATATTTTTATCTGTATATCTTTTATAATATTTGTAGATACCTATCAGGGATATTCGATGCAAGTATAATATCTTCAGGTACACCAATGTTGCTACCAATTATATTTTTCTAGTGAACATAATTTTCACTATTAAATTTCAATATACAGGATTCAATAATATTTTTAATTTTTTCATCGGTATATTTTAATTTCCCCCATTTTCATTAGTGCATATGTGAAGTATTCAATGATTATATTGAGTTTATTATTTTGTTCGCATACATATTGTGTCACTTCACATTCCCTTCCCTTCTCTTCCTCTCCCTCTTCTTCACCCCTCTGATGATTTCTAACATCTCACACCTTTGACTCATTTATCTGTACTCTGGGTTTCTCACATTAGAGAAGTCATGTGATATTTAATATTTTGAGTCTGACTTCCTCGTGAAACATAATGGTCTCAAGTTGTGTCCATTTACCTACAAATGGTTCAAATATGTCTGTCTTTATAGCAGAGTAATACTCCATTTTATATACATAATATATACATATATACATACATACACCACATTTTTGTATCCATTTTCTGTCTACTTGGGCTGCATTGAACTAAACGTAAATTTTAGGTATAATCTGTCAGGTATGTAGGTATCTATGCCCTAGACAACATGATGAACATGTTGCTATACTGGATCACTGGACATTTCCACTCCCAATTTTAACATTGATTCATTAACTAATGACCAATAACATTCTTGCAAATATTAATATACTCTGTGACAATGATTAAAGAAAAATAACAAATTTCATTGTGTCCATTTTTTCACTCAAAGAATCATTAGTAATATGCTTTACTCCAGTTTTAGTAATATATACATGTATATGTGATACACAATTGTGACACAGAGCTTGAGTAGTTTATGCACACACATATCTTGTCTACACTACATTACCTGCCCCTACCCCTTTGTGGCTATCCCACACCTTACCTCATGCCCTAACTCCTGCTATCATATTCATCTGGTTTTATAGAATGTCTGTATTCTGGTTTCCTCATATTAGAGAAATCATGTGATATTTAACCTTCTGCATTTGACTCATTAGCAATATGTTTATTGTACTTTGATGTGCTAGCAATGTTTAATAAGGGCAAAAAGTGCCAGTCTTTTGTTGGGTATACCTTTTTATGGTCATAGAGCATGAAAACATACAAGGAATGAGATGGGTTCTCATCTCTCTCTCTCTCTCTCTCTCTCTCTCTCTCTCTCTCTCTCTCTCTCTCTGTCTCTCTCTCTCTCTCTTTATCCCCCTGTGTGTGTGTTGTATGTGTGTGTACAAACTCAAATTTTCCTTAAAATACAAAAGACCATTCATTCTACATCCCTATGTATAAATAACACAAAAGAAGTAAGAAGCAGATACATGAGCTATAATATTAACATGATATAAAGTCAATCAATGAAACAGGCTGGCTGGCCACCTCAGGGGCACATGAAATATGATAGTTTATACACAACACATGAGTAAAATTTTGGGATATTCAGAAGCAAATAATCCCAAGACCCAGAAAGTCTACCCTGAAAAATCCAGTCTCCACAGTTAGAAAATTGAGCCTGCTACTTACAACTCTAAGTCAGTCAGAGCTCTTCACTAGAACTCATTTCTGCTTTGGGCTTCCCAAAGAAGCTATTAATCAAGGTGAGCCCAAGTTGTGATATTAAATTCTTTTCTAAGTAAAGTTGTTCTTTTCTTGGATGAATGCCAGGAGGGGGAGTTGAAGGAATGATTAATTGTATGGATTTTTCCATCTTCATAGTCTAATACTGTTGCTACCTGCTTTGGCTTTGAACTTTTCACAAAAGTACTGACACAAAAGTTATTAGAAGTTTTCCTTAGAAGTTAAAAATTTGTCATTTAAATGAAGAAATTGGCAAGTGCCTAAATTCAATATTAATCAAAGATGCTAACCCTTCAGAAGTTGACTTGTGTGCAACTTTTATGAATCCATTAATCAAGAATGTAAAGAAAACACACCAAAAGATGGTCTGGCTTCAAATTTCAAAGATCCACAATATTTTTTTAGAGCAATGAGACCATCTGTAACCTTTGAAACTTTGAAACCAAACAGAGGGGGGCTCTGGAATTTCTATAAGAAAGGGCCTAAGGCAGCAATATGTTGGAATGGAGTGCTAGAAATTCTTTTGATGATTCATGTCAAGCAAACATTCTTTCTCCTGGGGTTGCATATTTATTTGGTAAATGTTGGTGCAGGCAGGAAGTGATAGAAATTATGAGAAACTCCAAACATCCTTCTTTCTATATATCTGTGAAACGGTCCGGATCATTTTGTAAAAACTGAGGCACAAACTCTATCAGGGCTCATCACTTTCTGTCTTAGTCTAACAGACTTCAGCCTCTCACATTACCACACAGGCCACAACCACCACACTTAAAGGAATTTGTAGGAGTCAAAAGCAAGGTCTGACTTGAATCACAACCTTAGACCCTACCAGCTCTGTGGTATCGGTAGGCAAGTTAATCAGTGATCTTGTCACGGTTTTCCTGTATATAAAATGGAGAAATTTGCATCAATTTTCTCATTGGATTGGGATGGGGATTAAATGAATGTCTGATGAATAATAAGCACCATAGTAAGTGTTTTTGTACATGATAGCAAAAGTGTAAGGCTGACATTTTATATTTCAACAGCAACAAAAACAACAAAAAAAAAAAACCACGGGTTTTATAACAGAGCAATACGAGAAGGACTGTGTCCAGACCAAACAGCTATTTGGATGAATAATTTCAAAGAGGGGGAAAATCAAGCACCAAGCAACTCCTCCTCATAAGACAGAACTAAAGTTGTGTGGCCATTATCTACATGGTTTGAAGACAAACAAACTACATTTTTTCTAAACTATAAAGCTATAGTACAATAGGAGTTATAACCATAAGGTTGGGAATATAAGAACAATGGATTTAACATATGCTGATACATTCCTGTGCCCTGGACTTGCACATGTGCAACGTGACTATACATTTGAAAGAGAAAGGTGAAAAATGTCAAACAGAGTTTAACAATCATCGATTAACAGCTGGGCTGTTCCAATCAAAGACACACACCGAACAAAGACACACGAAGGACCTAACAAAACATGACATTTATGAATTCAACAAAAGGGAGAAAGAGGGGAGGAGCCAGTGAGCCTAAGACCAGAAATCAAAGCTATGACTTCCTGGCTCCAAACACCTGGATGAGTTTGAACGAAGTGCAGCTCAAAGGTGGAAAATAAAGAGGATTGGAGAGACAGGGGCCAAGGGATCTTGACTGCAGTCTGAGGAGGAGCTTGGCTGGGGGATCTGAGCAGTATTCAGATATAGTTGGTTCCAAGAGAACTGTTGACCTGTGGGTTAGAAATGGCACTGACAAGGCACACTCAGGTATCCCACAGTCTTCATGCAGAGCAACCGCATGTTCACACATGGCAGCTTGCTTATCCAAACATCTTGCTAACAAGCAAAACAACTCTTGTGGGCTAATGACTAGAAATAGCTTTTAATCTCACTTGTAGCACCTGGAAACAATTTTCAAAATTTGTATACTTCCCAACATCATGCTTTTGTTACTTCAAAATTATACCTTTGGGTTTTTTCTTCTCTCAGTAAACATGTGAGCTTAATTTTTCCCTTGTTCTGATTTAGTATTGGATTATCTTATACGTTCCTCAAAATTAGGAAAGGAGAAAGGGTGACTTGTTGTTTTTATAGTTCTAGCAATTTCCCAGGGCTAAACCTTCTGAAGTAGGATTGGATTACAATAGTAAGAATTAGCTGTAGCTTAATCCCCATAATTCCTAAATATTCTATGTATAGTACAGTCTATTTTTATCAATTGAGTAGTACTTTCCTTAATATTTACTGAGCACAAACTACATAGAGCTGTAACGCCAAATCAAGATGTCAGAGTTCTGTCCTGTGGCTTTAAAGCCTGCTCATAAAAAGTGAGTCATTCAACATAAATATGCAGTCATTCATAACATCCTAGCTCATGCAGATTAGAAAAAAATTAATATCTAGCCACTTTGGGGGAATATAAGTTTTGTTATTTATGGTATGCTAGTCCAAATACCTCAGTTCTTATTCTACCAGCACCTAGGGAAACCAAAAGCAGAGATTACTACTCAACCAGCTATTTTCTTTCAAATAAAAATGAAAATGTATATGTCAGTAGTTATGGGGCCCATGGCTAGCCAGTCACAATCATGGAAATTGCATGGAAAGGAGAGTCATGCCAAGAAATCCATGCTTCACCCTAATGTAAATGCACACTACCCATGACTCCAACGCTCCTCACAGCGACACATGCAAAGAGGGGTATGATAGAATAGGCAAATATTTCTTAGGGTTACTCTAGGACAGAGATGCTTCAGGCAAGTACTCAGAGCATCATGACGCTGCCAAGATGAGATCTGAAAGAAAAACACAGACACAGCCCAGAACACCAGAAACCAGTCTCTAGCAACCCAGGAGCAGACCTGGCATTCCTGTAGGAAACAAGCTTACTCACCAGAAACAGAAAGCAAGAGAAAAGGGGCCCCGACCAAGAGAAAGGCCCCTACAAATCGGCGCAGACGTGAATGCTTTTCTATGACCAGCATTCTCCATGTGTTAACTCCACTGGATCCCCACAGTGGGTATGCGTGTTACATGAGCAGGTTGTTGAAGGCTCTCCCCTTATGGTATCTAAACACAGGAGTTTTCTCAATCTTTCTTTTCAACGAGGCTTTATCAAATTTTCCCAAAATATTACTCGATATTATGTTAAGAGGATCTCATGTTTTAACTTTATTTTTAGTGCAGTCTTAATTTCACAAACAAAAATCACAGAGGAAAAAAAAAAACACCTTGTGTATATTACTTACTTTCCTACATATTTTGCCACATTATTGACAACTTGCAAAAGTATGGCACATTTTTTTTACATTTGGCTCCCGTCTTTTTCATGTTCTCATATTGACTTCTGCCATCTTTGCCTTACCTTGTGCTTTTCGGGGTCTCTTTGCCTAGAGACTAGTGGTTCCTAACGAGAGATGGGAAAAGCCGCAATCCAGTGCACTGGCTAGAGTGTGGGCCCGGGCTTGCGATGAACTCACCCGTCATTGTCATGAGGCTTTGCCTACGGTTTCCCTAAGGGAGAAAGACGTCAACAATGCTACCTACTTCAGAGAGTCGTTGAGTTCTTAACACACAGCAAACTCAATAGTTATTGATATTGTTTATTTTGTCAGTATTACTACTAATAATGCTTTCGAATCATTTTTTAGCTCAGTTCCTGTCTGTTCAGCCCCATTGGAGTTCATCAAACTCCAGTGACAAAGGAATGAAAAAGTTCACTAATGGCATTGGGCAAGAATTCAGGTCAGGATAATATGGAAACTTTTAGCTAAGCTCAGGCCCAATGGGACTGAGAAGTTGCTGGAAGGTCGGGGAGCCGTGGGAAATGGGCCTCTCAGGCACATACAGGGAATGCAAGAAGTCTTTACTCCATTTCCCCCAACACCCAAACCTGGCTCCATTGCTTTTTCTTGTTCATATTGTTGGAGGTCTGGCTAGTTCTGGAAGAAGAAGAAGAAGAAGAAAACAACAACAACAACACTGGGGTTTCATGTGCTCTTCTACAGGCCTGGTAAGACAGAGGTCCTCCCAGCGGCCCTCAGCGTTGCCTGCACTCTAACAGTTGAGAGAGAGGAGGGAACACTGCTCAGGCCTGACAGAAGATCACTGGCAAGACAGGATCGCTCGCTTCACACTCCACCTGGGGAAATAAAGCCCGTCCTGCCAGAGTAGCGTGACGCTGGGTATCTGCTCCCTCTCCATCCACGTGTGTGCCATGAAGGCAGACAGGGAGAGGACAAATGTCGATGTGAAAAGAGATTGGCCACGTGTCGACAATTGTTCCGGTTGGATGATAGATACCTTAGGGTTGGTTTTACTGTTTCCTCACTTCTCTCTCCCTTGAAAGTGTCTTTAATAAAAAAAGCAATAAATAAATAAATAAATAAAGGATCACTGAGAATCAAGAGAAAGTTTCCTCTTATGTTTGTTCACGTCCGAATCCCTGGTTGCCCGCAGAATTCCCCACGAAGAGTAAAAATCAGTAAACAGATGCTGATTGTGCAAACGGTAAAGGTACACCCACACACACACACACACACACACGTGCACAAACACACACGCTGAACTCAGGGACCAACTGTTAAGCTCACGGGCCCTGTCCTCACAGAGCTTATACAGTTGCTACATGTTTTTTTTTGTCTTGATCTTTTCAACTATTGGCCCATCTAAGGAAGAAGTTGGGAGTAAAATAGGCTCTCTGAAGAGCAGGCAGTTACAGGAGTCGGGTCCAGGAGGGAAATTTCCACGCGAGGCTTCTGCTCACAAGACTAAGAGAAGATTAGACTCTTGGTCTGGCTCGGCTCCCAGGTTTCTATTACGTCCATTAGACGTTCCTGCCTCTACTGAGCATTGATCATCCCCTTCCATCGATTATCTCCTGTATCCCTTCAGACCTCATTTAGAGGTGAGATGTATAATTCAGGAAGAGGGCAACAGGCGGGCCTATGAGTCTCCAGCATTAACTCAAAACTTGTCAGGTAGAATAGATCTACCTAAGGGCTTTTTAGAAATAGCTGCTGTGAAAGCTATTCAGTTGCCATTTGTGAATTTTTTTTTTTTAACACGAGGGGAATTTAAGTATGAAGACTTGGTTTTTCTAACAAGTTTATTACAGATTTTGATTTGCTGATTTGTTCTTGTGTGCTTTGGGAACACCGTTGCTCCTAATGTCTAATTTATATCTCTGCTTTTTAAGACTACAGGAGACAATAGTCATTTATTTTTCTCTATAAAAGTTAGTGTAAAATTGAGGGAATCGCTCCACAGCAAGGGTATTCGTTTCTAGGTGAAAAATAACATAAGCAAGAGGCCTCAAGTGTTAGTGATATTGAGAAAAGGAAAGTTATAGGGATGAGTATTACATTGATAAGGGTGGGTGCTACTTTTATCTTGCAAATATTTACTAAACATGTCCCTAATTGGAAACATTATCAAGACATATTAATTTAAAGTATAAACATTTTTAACAATATATGTAGAAAAAAGACAAGGAGGTCAATAACCACTATTTTCTTTCAACATCTGACCACTACCTGGTGCTTTAAGTATGTATCTGATCACCAGTCTCTGCTAAGTGTTTGTATATATCTCGTCTAATCTCCCAGAGAACTCTCTGAGCTGATGTGTCAATATAGCTATTTACCATTGAAAAATTATTTTGGCAATGCTAAGACTCTTACCCGAGATGACACCTAGTAGGCAGGAAAGGGGATTCAAGCTAAAGGCTCTAGGAAAGAGCCTTCTTTGTCTCTGTCTGCCCCTGCTCGTCTGGTGTTCCTTGTCCTGTGACAGCCTCCCTCCACTATCCACCCCCAACTCCTCACAGCCCTCTTCTCTGAGTGTACCCCTACGTACTCTTCTTTTATTAAAAAGACGTAAGTCAACATATAAAGAATGCACACTAAATTTATAGTGATTTTACCTGAAAACCTAATTTCATGGGTCCTAGTCCTACTTACCCTTAAGTTCACTTTCTGAGAGTCCCAACGAACACCCCACCAACAAATGACATAGCTTACTCTGTGATTTAAACTTAGGCTTATTCTCCACCTACTCCCTTTGAGAACCAATATACTATTTTTCTATCTAAGTAGAATAATTTTTGCCACGGAAAATAAACACTGAGTAAGTATAAACCACTGTGAAAAATTCTGCAATGCAGTCTTTCTCATCATCAATTTTCTTAAAAAGGCTCAATAAGAAAAATAAAAGAACTTAATGAATGGAGAACACTGGTTACATATTTAAATTCTTCAGTCCGTGGGCAGGCCCAGTATTTTTTTCTAAGCAATTTTGCAAATAGCTACAGCTTCCTGGGAATAAGACTTTTTTCTAAAAGTTATCTTCACTTAAGTGAAATGGCTCCTTAGCACACATGCCACAAGCAAACCCATTCTCCATTTGGGTCTACAGAAATTTTCAGTTACTCATAATACTGGAGAAGTTTAAAGCCTTTAGGAGAGGTTTATGTTAAACACTAAAAATGATGTTTGTTGTTTGACATAAAGCTAACGATTTTTTCACCATCCCTTGTATTATTGTCATAAAAATATGACTTTAATAAAGCTCTTTACCCCAGAGGCACAACATGTAAAGCCAAAATATGAATGTGATTTCTTAAAAATTAAAGGTTTTTGTTCAACAAACCATATTATGGACAAAGTTAAGAGACTCTATAGACTTAGAAACGATCTTTTTAATGTCTAAAACAGACAAAGAACTCCAGCAATAAGCAAGAAAAAGGGAAGAACCCTAATAGAGAACAGGCAAATAGAACAGTTAATTTACTGAAGATACAATATGAACTGCCAATATATGAATAGATATATTCATAAAAGCACATTAGCATAAAGCATGTAAATTAAAGCAATGATGGGATATCATTTCATACTCATTAGATGGAAAAAATGTAGAGAAGTGAATGACACCAGTGGCAAATACATAGATGCATAGCTAGGTAGATCTGATTTTGTACTGCTCTCTTGTTAATCCCAGTCCTGAGTACATACGTCCTCCAAAAATGATTGTCTACATCTGTAATGGGATAAGTACTAGGATGCTTGCCACATCACTGCTTTTGAATCAGGGTATCAAAAACAATTTGGTGTTAAACGCTGAGAAATGAGCAGATCAAATATAGCAGTCCTTCCTTATCTGTAAGAGACACAATGAGAAACCCCCTGGGAAGCCTAAGGCCGCGATAGTTTCCAGCCCTCTAGGAATACTTTTCTTCTTGTACACATTAATTTAATGCCTTTTTCATCTTTACTAAGCACTCGTTACAAATTGTAGCTGGAGCTTTTAACATTGGAGATGTGATAGCAAAATTAGCACAATATTTTTTCTCTTCATAACTTCATGGTTGAAGAATTCTTTTTCTGCCACAGATCTTAGCAACCTTGGAGTACTATTTTTATTTCCTTTTTAATTGAGTCAACACCTTTCAATTTTCCATTTAAAGGAAGCACATTATAGCTTTTCTTTCTTATATGCAAATTGTTAGTTTCACTTTCATGCTCTGAAGAATTATAAACTAAAATAAAGATATACCTGAACTCAAAGTTACCATGATAGTTGTTCTTATAACTGAGATGACTACTAACTGTCTAGGGGTGGGCAATGTCTACAGCATGGATACACTGGGCAAAAGAATAATTCATGTTCCAGGGAGGACAAAATGAGAAGGTGAGATTCCATCATGCTACTCAGAACACTGCAGCTTGAAATTTATGAATTTAAGTCTACAATTTTCCATTTGATATTTTCAGGTCACCAATGCCTGCAAGTAACTGAAACAAGAGAAAGCAAAAACACTTATAAAGGAGCAATACTGTAACATGGACACACCTGGTAGTGACACTAAGGCAATTATCGGCTTTTGGATTGGAAGTTCATTCAGCCCTAGAGTAGATCACAGTGCTCAGAAGAAACAAAGTTAAAATAGTAATAGGAAGACAACTTGTGACACATAAATGGAAAATAAATTTACATAAAATAATAACCCATACCTCACAAAACATAGAAGAAAAAGGGTCACACCAAGCACAGCCATGGCTACGTAAGGAACAGTGGGTGAGCAGAAATGAAGATAAAAAGAAACAAAAAGTTCCTTATTTTCATAAAATAGTCTAATACAGAGGACTTTGTAAACTAGGAATTTTTATACAGAAATATTTTTATAAACTAGTCAGAAAGGGCAATGAAACAAAAAGGAGCAGCTGTGTTCTTTTAAGCCCATCAGTTTCAGGTTGCCAATGGTAACACCAGCCTGGTGACCTCCGACCTTCTTGTTCTTTCTGAAAATCCCCATGAAGAGATCTCTTCCCACGTGCTGATTTACTTGACACTACTGTCTATTATGTGTGAAGAATCTTCCAGAGACTGTGGGGACAGTTTTTTCTAGGCTCCTACTTAGAGGAGCCTGTACCCTCGAGGGAAAAACGTAAAAGTTACCAGACCCCCTCCTTTGTAGCAATGGTAAGTCTCTGGCCCTGACATAAGTAGAAATCTGAGGAGTAAGGTACATAAAGAAATTTCTTTCTCTTGGCTTCTTTCCAGAAGAGCTAGGCATGTTATATTTCTTAAGAGTCTCTCAAAAATACTCTGAGAATCTCCTGATTTCTTACACATAGTAGAATGTTTTGTTTTGGGTTTTTTCCCATGGTGCTGGGAACACATGCATTAGGACAACAGAGAGTAAGGAGGACACCAAGCCAGTTCCTCTCTCTCCTTCTCTAAAATTCATCCTCAACTAAGGAAAATATAGTTAAGAAAACAGGTTCATGTCAGGATCAAGGGCAAGGGAACAGCCTTTCTCTCCTTGGTGAATCCCAGCGGGCTCTTGGCAGGGGGTACTATCAAAAAAGGAAGCAAGCAGGCAGATGGGTAGGATCTTACCTCAAAGGCTTCCAAGTCTGTGAACACACTTTCCCCTACTTAACAGTTTATTAAGCTTTTTACTCAGGAAAGAAACTTGATTTATGTTTAAATTTTGCTCAGTTCTACTCAATCAGCCCTAGTTAATGGAGTTCATTACTTCTTGTTCAGTTCTACGTAGGATTGTTCCTCCCATCAAGAAACAAAACTTGAATGTAATCATTAGAATTGATAGCTGAGTTAAGAAATGTAGATATATGCTTAAAGTAAAATATTTCATTATTCTTGTTAGTAGTACATGAACATCATGTGAGCTAGCAAAAAAATGTAAGTTTAATTTTAGCAGTGTATATTTTAGGCTGAATTTGAAACACATCTTTAGAAAATTGGTTCTCTGTAAGAATTCTATTCTTTCTAACTTATGTTTTGTGTATGTGCCAAAATGTCCAATTACATTTTTTATCCTCGGTAGAAAATTAAGGAATTTGGGGGGTAGATGAATTTCCCTTCTTTTCTTATAGGTTTAAGTCGTGACTTTGGAAGAAAGAATCACCAAGTGGAAATGAAGAGCTGCCCTTGAAATAGAGTCAAAGATGAGTATGTGGCCTTCTGGGCCTGACCCATAGATTGAGAGCCTCAAAGTCCGAGTCTTCGGCAACCTCTGTGCTGAGAGTGCAGGAGGAGAGAGCGAAGTCACAGAAAGAGAGCCCCAGGAGATGTGCGCGGGGACTTAGGCCAGTCCATCATCCTCAGTACCAAGGCATTTCAGGGAGTCGAAAATCAAAGGCTGCAGAGAGTCAAGGACTATGAGAAAATAACACTGAATTAAAAAGTGTGAAGATCACTTTGAGGGAATGACCTCTGTAGTACAAGAGGCAAGGCCTAACGGGACGCAGGATAACATGATTTCCATGATCAACACCACTGCCATATCACCTCTCTGACGATGACAGTAATAGCCACCATTTACTGGGTAGTTGTCACATGACAATCATTGTACTGTTTCATGCTTTTTGTATACTCATTAATTTGATACATTTTATTAAGGACTTTTACCCCAACTTATTCTAAATACATTCTCTTTTTATCAGTCCTCCTGTGGTCCCCCAAGTCGGCATTCTCACCCCCATTGCTGCAAGCATATTCCTTGCTCCGTGCCCACCATGCACTTATCTACAACAGAGTCTGAAATGTTTACGCCCAATAACACCAAATCAAAACCTCTCCCATGACTTCAATTTCACTCACATCAAACCTAAAAGTTTTTCTAGCCCCATGTGCAAATTTAAAATGAGCTTCAGCTGGGTGTAGTGGAACAAGCTTGTAATCTCAGCACCCTAGGAAGCTGAGGCAGGAGGATCACGAGTTAAAGCCCAGCCTGTGGACAATTGAAATGACTTAATGCAATCTTGTCTCAAAAATAGAAAAATTAAAATGGGTAGAGATGTAGTCCAGGGCGAATGTTCTGTGTTCAACCAGGATTACCAAAAAATCAAAAATAGTTAGCACACACTGTATCCAGGGGCATAATAGAAGACGCAAGTAGTAAACCTCAAGGAAGGAGTGCAAACTGAGTCTTAAAAGGCACAACAAAGGTTTTATCAAGTGAGTAAGGGACGTGTGCTCTAAGCAGAAGAAAACAGGACAAAAGCCTGATGAAATGCTATGTACAAATAGATATCAAAATGTTAAATGACGTGTTGAATGTGTGTATGGTGGGCCCCAACCCCTTGACACTAGTATTCAGAAGCAAGCGCAGCGACACCATGGCCGCTCTGTGGCTATGGGTCCTGGGAGCAGGGATAAGCAGATGTCACCTCGTGCCTGAGGTCCAATAGTTTGTTACATAGCAGCAGATAACTGAAACGGAGGGTAGATGACAACAGCTATGAGTTGAGCTGAATATCATCTTACAAAATCAGAAAGATCAGAAGTTGGGAAGAGGAGGAGCTGATAATATGATTTTTAAAGCAATCTATGATGAGAAATGGGAAATTAAAGTCCTTACATCCCTTATAATGTACATCAACTATAAAATTAATTGCAGGACAATACAGGAGTAGGGAGCTAGAAAAAAGAAGGTTTGCGTTGAAACAGGAGTTACTGGATGAAAGCAGAGAAATCAGACTGGAAAAGGGGCTGAAGGCCCCCCCCCCCCCAGTCTTCGTAGTATTTAGAAATGTTTCTGGCAGCTTCTCATTCTGGAGGTTAACTTTCTAGTTTATATCCTTGTGCAACTTAGGAGATAAAATTCAATGAAATAGGTCTGGTTTGGTTACTGTTTTCATGATTATTTTTGAAGTCTAGCAACTCTCCACTTCCTGTTGTAAATCAAAATCAATTTGTATTTTATTAAAGGAGGAATCCCACAATCATAGCTGCAGATATTTTGAGGCTTGTTAAAATTATTCTGGAATAAATACAAACTTACAAAGAATAATAATAGAAAAGGTATTTTTAAAAAGAGAGTTTATAATGTTCTTCTGCTCATGATGGGAAAGTTTTTCTTTTTTCTTTTTTTTTTTTCCAGTGTCCTTCTTTAAGGGCTAGAGGAACCTATTCTAGTATGTCAAGTTCTGCCAGGTAACACTATTTACGTGTATTTGCTAGCTAGGATTTCAGGGTGAAATCCTTCATTGTTGCTTTGAATTAACTAAAAACTTTCATATTTTGGGAGTTCAAAGGAATCAAGAAAAAGTCCAAAAAAGACATGTTTGTATTTCAAGGACACTTTATTTTCCCATAAAATGAAAAAATAATTCTAACCTCAACCATAATATAGCTTTCTCTCTCAGTCTCACTAAGGCTTAAAAACTCAATTATCACAATATTTGATATGGGTCTGGTTCAGCTCTATCGTTACTACTGGACTTAATGTTCTAGTCGATTCTGCAAAGAAGCTCTGGCAATTCTAAATGTACTGTGAAAGCTATATTCTTACTTTGCTTCACTTTAAAAAATATATCCCATAGTTTCTGGAGGATGAGAAAATATGGCAAAGAGAGACGTTCTAATGGCCACAGCTCCCTGCTCTAAGGCCCTCTGACTCTGCCACACTCACGTAGCACCAAAAATCTCCTCAACCCACAACTTTTCCAGGAAACTGGTCTCATTAAATTAGCATTGCCAAATAAAATACAAATATTGCATGGGGCATACTTACACTAAAAGAAAAAAATTGTTCTTTATCGGAAGTCAAATTTAAATGTGAAACCTGTATTTTTATTTTCTAGATCTAGCAACCCAAGCTCTTCTGATATTTGACATTGTTATCACAGAACAATTAGAAGTTCAAGCAAGTAAGATCCATTATGTGTGTATGTGTGTGCGTGTATGTGCGTGTGTGCGTGCGTGTGTGTGTGTGTGTGTGTGTGTGTGTGTTGCTACAGTGCTATGGTCTGAATCTGAAGTGTCCTCCAAAATTCATACACACACACACACACACACACACACACACACATTTATATGGAATGTATATATGGAACCATGTGCTGTTGGTGCTGTTGGGAAGGCTTGGCTGGAAAAGGCGACAGTTTGGGCTTGATCTGGAGGGATTGTGTCAACTTGTTGAGACTGGGGACACGCATGGCAGAGCTTTCAGTTGTGTGTTGTTGACTTGTGAGCCAGAAAGTGAGGAAGGAACACCCCCACCACCACCACCACCACCACAGATGTGTGTGGGGGCAACTGGCAGCTTGAAGTAATTCAGGAAGGAAGAAGAAACATGGCTATCACTTCTTCCTGGGAAAGCTGTAGCCTTGCCCGAGTCTCCAGATACCAATTAGCTTCCCTCGCTGGGCTCTTACTTCTCTTGGCTTCTGCCTGTAAAGCCTAAGCAGCTCGCCAGCCTCTGCCATGTGCCTTACCGTTGTGGACTGCCCAGGAACAGACTGTGTGAGAGCCTCTGAGATTGAGCTAAAAAAATCTTTTCTCCTTAAGTTGTGGAAACCAGGCATATTGTCCCAGCAACAATGAAGTAACTAAGTAACAGAGACATATATAGACAGACAGACAGACAGATATTTCAGTGTGTAGGTTTCAAGATGGGAATGTCAGCCTCAGGTCATCCAGCCTAGTCCCAGCCAAAGTTGCCATCACATTATGGGTGAGTCACTTAAATGCTTCACAAAGTACACAAAGTATAGCACACTAGTTATTGTTGTTGTTTTTTTTTTTTTTTCCTTTTGAGACAGCGTCTCACTCTGTAACCCAGCCTAGTCCCAAACTCACCATGTAGCCCAGGCTAGCCTTGGACTCATGCCAATCCTCCTACCTCAGCCTCCCAAGTGCCTGCTGTATGCGGTGCTAGGGATTTGAACCCAGGGCCTTGAGCTTGCTCGGCAAGCACTCTAACTCCTGTGCCATTCCTCCAGGAGCATGCTGATTTTAAGGTGATAATTTTGTGTGGCTTACAAATGATGTCATAAATATCTAAATAGCCTTCTGCAGAAAAATGCTCCCCCACCAATAGCGGGGGAGCCCATCGTGAGCTGCCGTGGTGTTGGACTTCTTATACGCAGACGTACACACAATAAACATTTGTTCCTTTCAATTCTCCCTCTGTCAAGACAGAGCAGATCTTGTCAGCAGGAACAAGAATTTCTAACACCAACGTGACAGCCACCAGGCGCCATGAGGCTACACTGTTGTTGTCTGCTCCGCTGGGTGTTTACACATGATGGGCCGTGGTGTCCAGCCATTGAATGACCCCACCCACGGGATCTTTGTTTTTATAATTTAAAAAAGGGAATAATTTGTGTTCCTAGAAGTTTTCAAATTTCTCTAAACCAAAAGAAAAAAATTATACATCAAAGAACACCGGCAATGCACACTGGCTCGCGTTCCCCTTCACCTGTCTACCACAGCCCAGCTACTGGGCAACGGCCTGCTCCTAGATCGGCATCCCTCTGTACTACACTTATCACAGTTAGAAAGGGGAAGGAATTAAGAGCCCTCTCGTCCAAACACGGGACTCAAACTCAGAAGGGTGACTTGACTCGTTAAGGTCACAGATAATTATGGGCTAAGCCTAGATGAGGACACAAGCCTCCCAACCTCTCAGGGTTCTTTGTGCCACCACCCTCCTCTTCCTTCAGTGACTGAGCTTAATCCACAGCAGCCGATCACGTCAAACCCTAGCAAAGACAGTTTTGTCATATGGACTGAAAAAAAATTTTCTCTGTGGAAATAATTTGCCTTCTTCAAAACAAGAATCATCTTGTGAGCTAGACAACATCTTTTATCTAACTAAAGACCAGACAGTAAATACTACTTTTTTTACAAGCTATATCGTCTCTGTTGGATTGGGGGGAAAAATCCAATTCCAAGCAAAACATTAGTCAATGTCTATTTAAAATTTTTTTGTGTGCAGCTACAGAGGTGCCCTTACAACCCCCCTTTTACCTGCTATGAGAAATAAAGCTCATTAGAAGTCCTTAGCTGCTACGCTTTGGATCCACTTACACCAAAATCACATTTTGTGAGGGCTATTCTCAGTCAGAAACTGAACACAATGGTAACACGACAAAGGACCAATCCTTACCATTTCTGAGGTGAGGCTGGATAACAGATATTGTAGTGTTTCTGGTCATTCCTTTACTCCTGTTTATGCTTTACTCCGGTTTATGCATTTTACTACAAAAGCAGCCACCGACAACACATAAATGAGCAAACATGACCACAAAGGAAACATAAGTTATAAAGACAGATGTAGGCTGAATTTATTCTGTGGGCCACAGGTCACCAACCCCGTTCCAATGAGCTCAAGGACTGTGCTGCAGCCTAAGGCCTTCCCGCCCAGCCTTTCTCTTCATTGCTCCTTTCAGGTGCCCGGCCTCTCTGCTCCCTCTCGCTCCTCCACTGTGCACTCCACCTAATAAAATATTTTGCACACCTCATACGGAGTTGGCACCTGCTATTCCGAAGGTACTCCTAAGACTGTTCGTCCTTACCTCAAATGTGATCGGCTGCCAAAAGATTCTGTGTAAAAGTTGAATAAAATGAAATATTCATTTTTTAAAAAATACTTGCCTTGGTACTATTCAAGAGGAAAAGATTAAAAATAAAATGATCTACTTAAACTAAATGTTACTTAGAATAGAAAAGAGGCAGAATGCAGGATGTAATGGAATTTACAATGTACTGGCCTTGGGGCCCGCTAAGGCACATCCCTTCCTTGGTCTCTACTCTTTGAACTTGTCTAAGAAGTGAGTTTGTTCCACATTACCTCCCTCCCAAAACTGTTGGGAGCACATCACATCACTGTCTTCAGGACCCCACCTGCCTTTGGTACCACGCTGTGCCTCTTTTGTTTAGTCAGGTCTGTGGCGTTTTGTTGAGGAGTTGAGTTATGGGGAACACAGAGGGTTCCACATAAAGAGATAACAAAGCCCACGCATATTTCCAAGAATGTCCTGGATGACCACTGTCCTTAGGTGGAATATAAGAGCAATATAGCCAATATTGTAAAGTTATTTCCTTTACTGACCAATTTGTTTTGAGCAGAGGACAAACAAGGTGTCCCTCACCAGTGCCAACGCCTCTGCTTCCATGCAAACAGTCTTAGTTAATTTTTCATCACTGTGACTCAGTACCCAACATACGCAAATTAAGGGAGGAAAAGTTTATCTTAGCTCATGGTTTCAGAAGGTTTCAGTCCAGCCATGGGTGGGCTACTGGGAAATGGTGAAATCACACGGCGGAGCCAAAGCCAGAGCTGATGCTCCAAGGGCAGATTCTCACCGCACCGTGGCAGATCAGAGAAGCCTGTGAGGAAGGGCAGACCAGCACACATTCTCCAGTTCAAGCCCCAAGCATTCGCCCCTTCCAGCCAGGCCCCACCTCCCAACACTCCCACTGATACACGAGGCATCTGGGGGACACTCCAGATCCAAACCATGCCAGCAATTGACAAGCTATCAATCATTACAGAAATCAGCGCTCAAAATTCACATCCTATTTACACTGAGCTGAGGGCATCACTTTCTAATCTGGGGCAAAGTCCCACCCCCACTGCCAGGCTTAGACTGCAGATTTCTCAACAACCCCTCCAGACTGCGAAGGACGGGTGCAAGGCACCCTAGAAATGAAAAAAGGCAAGAGACATAACTGAAAATCTCCTTGTTTGTATTTTATTAGAGCTGGGAGGCACAGAGGCCAACAACCAGAACAGGATCTATACCTGGGTGAGTTTCAAAAATCAACATTGGTGTATTGGTGCAGGCTACATACAATAAGCCTTTTGCTGAGAGAATGGGCTGAAAATAGCAGGCTCGAGGATTCAAAGAGTAAAGGAACCACTTGAGAGGGGAAAAAGAAAAGGCATCTAAAAGGCTTTTAAGAAAGCTTGTTGAATTGTGAGAAACAAACAGACACCTACAAACACTTACCTATTTATTTCAAAATATATATCAAGTACCTATCATACGCCAGCAACTGCTCTAAGTACAGAGCTGTCGAGTGACCAAGACTGACAGGAATCTGCTTATATTTTGCCATTAGAAAACTACCAGGCAATACTTACTCTCTAACACTCAGAGGCTGATAAAGGATATGAAGAGAAGCCAAAGTCAAATGAGACAGAAGAAGGGGAAGACGATTTGAGCGATGTGTCTAAGGAGCCTACCAAAAAAGATCACACTTGAACCTGGCACATATGACGAGATGGAGCCAGCCTCAGGGTACCTGGAGAAGAGGGTTTGTGTGCAGCAGAGAAGATGGCAAATGCAACTGCCCTGAGGCAGAGACAACGTAGGGCCAGGCCAGGAACAGTATGGCACAAGGTACTGTGTTTGGAGCTTATAGTGAACCAGGACAAAGGAATGTCGAATAAGGTCACAGTGGTAGGCAGGAGCCAGATCAAAGGCTTTGGGATCAGGATAAAAATCTTAAATTATCCCAAAAGAAATGAGAAGTCAATGGGAGCTTTTAATCATCAGATTGATAGGCACAGACTAGCAGATCCGTGACTACGCCCGACCTTGTCTGGCTCGCCTCTCATCCCTTTGCTACCCAGTGAGGGCTCAGCACAGCCTGTTCACTAATGTTCCCTGCACTGAATTAAGGAAAGTAATCTGTGCGCATCGTGCAGTGATCCTCCTATACCCAGAGCCACTAAAACTAGTTGTTTCCAATTTGGTAATTGCAGTGAATGGAAAAAATATCCAGTAATGAACTTCTCAGAAGTATTTCTGAATGAAGCAGACCGTGAGATTGGAGTGGAAGGCACAGCCATGAAAGAAACAGATTTCATCCTGGAAAGAAACACTCAGGATCTACCCGAGCTGGGGTCATTTTGAGGTGTGAAATAGGTAGGAGCTGCTGTTAACTTTTACACTGGGGTCACAAGTGAAAAGCAGGATTATCTTGGGCCTTCCAGAATATGTGGTCACCCTGCACACAGCTTCTATTAAACCTTCCCAAATCATCCCCATCGTCTACTGTTCATTAGTTCCTACATTTGCCCAGACATTTCCAATGGCCAAATTGTAAACGTTTCCGTTATTTTTCAAACTGAGCTATTAAGAAACACATTAATGTCCATCTCATTCTTCTAGTTAAAGTTTAATATGTGCATATTGACAGCCAAAATGCCGCTAAGGATTTTTTTCTCCAGGATAATTATTAGTTGATATATTAACCCAATCATGAAGTCAAGATTCAAAAATCGTGGCTTACTTTCTTTACAAAATTTTTATTTGATAGTTGCCATCAGCTTTTGGAATCAAGCTCCCAGTCCGATATTTTAGATTTTCACCTTCCTGAGTGAACCCATGACCTATTATTTTCAAGCAACACATTGTTGCTGGTGGTTTGTTTATCTTCCCTTTGACAAAGTCAGCGGCACAATATAGCACTTTACCATACTCTGCTTTCAAACACGAGTGTTTTTCCTACAGTTCTGTCAGCTATGGGAAGGAGAAAATAGATTTTGTCTAAACAAGTTCTCTAATAGAGTAATCTGGTGGGCTGGATCCCTGTAATCATATTCATTTGCTTACGTTTACCTTTCAACTGAATTGCCCAAAAAGAGGCCTGGCTTGTCAGAACAGAGCCTGGTCAGGAAGGAAAACTATAAAACAGAAAAATAAAATGATAGAGTTGAAGTTTCCCATTTGGGTTTGCAGTTTCCTCTCTATTATTCAGAAAATTGACTTGGATCAAAGTGAGGCCTCGGGAACAGGGGAAGCGGGAGAGTGCCCACCTGCTGCAGTCTTGCCGAGGTTTGTGAAGGAGAATTCTGACGTGGCAAATTCAGCTTCAGAGGAAAGAAACGCGGTTGCCCAAGGAGCCTGGTGAAGGCCTGGTGCCCCCGTAGGCTCAAACAGCAGCAGATGCTTGTCAATGCTCTATCTTCGTCTTGTAGCACTGAATACTAGTCCCCTCCTGAAAGTCACCACATCCTTCCTGACCCAGCTACATCCAGATGAGTCCTGTCTGGGGACACTTCCGATAGCTGATACCTGGACCTAAGCCACTTCTCAGGGCTTCACAGGACCGACTGTCTCTCTTTCCTCAAGTCATATTCTAGCTCCATCAGGCAGCCTTTCCTAGCACTGGCTCCCCTTGTTCCCTGCACGTCGTCATCATTACTTACGTGTCGGCACCATCATACGTCACGCATTCACCACGTGACCTTCCTACCTCACCCACCCCTTGCTCTCTTTCTATTCATTTATGTATTTAAAGACAGGACCTCACTCTGTAGTCCAGGCTGAACCTGAACTCAGTTTGTAGCCAGGCTGGCCTCCCAGGTTCTAGGGTTACAGGTATGCACCCTTCATCGCCGTCCCCTCCAGCTTATGTGGCACTGGAGAATCGAACTCGGGGCTTTTGCTAGGCAACTATTTAACCACAAAACTATGCCTCCAGCCTTGCCCAGTAAGCTCCTTTGAAGGCAGGAAGCTTGTCTGACTCAATTACCTTATAATCCCAATATCTAGAACTCTACCTAGAACAGAGTAGTGCACAGAAAAGGATGAATGAATGCACGAAAGTCCTTCAGTATCCGCATTCTCAAGCATCTGTGATTCTCAGCCGTCTGGAGCAACTGTCCGCTGCAGCCATCAAGCTGGTGCTGAATCACAGAGACTACCTTGAATTTATGAACTGATTAGTTACATTTATCCTTGGCCTGTCTCTAAGGAAGTGACCCAGGGGCAGCTCAGGGTCTCTGAAAGAAGCCACCTGAACACTGCTGCATGCGAGAGCATCTTCTGAACACAAGAGTGTTGGGGGGCCATTTCAGATCCTGGTCATATAACAACTGTTAAAACTAAAGCAATAGTTCAAAACCCTGCCACCAAGAAAACACCAAGCCTAGACAATTTGGGGACAGATAGAATCTGCCACCAAGGAATTGATCATTTCAATCTTAAACTCTCCCAGAAAATACACAAACCCGAAGAAGGAATACTCCAAACCTATTTTGCTAAATAGTATGACACCGATATCAAAACCAGGTAAGGAAAGAACAATTATAATGATTGGAATAACAGTGAAAAATAGTGGGGTAAGAAGACACTATTCAATAAATGAAACTGGAATAACTGAGTATCAGATTTCAAAAAAAGAAATGGAGTTGTGCTTTACACCATAAAACAATAATAGCTAAATGTCCATGTATTATTACATTGTTCCAGGTATTTGATTGTTCCAAGCATTTGATATATATGAACTAGTTTAATTTTCATAATTACCACATGAGCTACATACCATTATTCCCATTTTACATGTAAGTTAAAGTACAAATGATGATATAATATGCACTAAACAATTCATTATGAAAAGTTACATTTTAAAACTTTTGAAATAAAATATTGTTTTCCTGTCATTGAAGCAAGTATTTTTTAAACTACATATCCAAAATATTAACCTTTAAAATGTTTGATAAATTTAATTTTTTTAGTTAAGAGGCATTATTCAAAAGAAGACAGCACAACAAGAATTCTGGCATTAGACTGGATGGAGATATTTAAAACACAATTGATGGGAGATTAAAGCCCAGAATACAAAATAAAATCTTACAGATCAATCTAAAAGATAAAAAATAGAAACAAGAACTAAGCAGGCACTTCGAGAAGATAAAAGAAGCAAGGCTACTAAGTTTTTAAGAAGGTGTTCAAATCCACTAGTAAAACTTGAGAAAATGCAAATTTCTGTCACAATGTGATACCACTTATATCTATTAGATTGACAGAAGTGAAGAAGTGTAAAAAGACCCAATGGTGGAAAGGATATGGCTCAAGCTCATTAGCATAGTGCTTGCTAAACTACATAGCCCTTGCTAAAAGCCACTTCGGAAAATGGTTTGGTTGTACTTCAAAAAACTGAACATGTACGACCTCTGCATAAGCAATTCCACTTCTGTGATTTTGAGAAACCCTTGCATCAGAATCCCTGTATAACAATGATCAAAGCAACACTGTTCCCTGCAGCAAATAAACCGGGAACCTTGCAAAAGTGCATCAAAAGAAAATAAGTAATTACATTCTAACAAACTCTAGAATAGAAAACTGCATCAGCAGTGAAAAAGCAATGGAATCTAGTTTTATACAACAACATGGATGAGTTTTAAAGACATAGTGTTAAATGAAAACAAATCTAAGAAATGAGACAGAGTATGATATCATATTTAAAAATCTCAAACATCTAATATGTTGGTTAGTACAACATGCACGTGTACTAGGAAAACTCCTGTAAAGTACAAGAGATACAAAATTGAAATATGAACTAGTCGGTTATCCTTGAAAGAGACAGTAGCAGAGTAGGAGATCAGACAAACAAAAACACAGAACGAGACAAGGTATTCACAATGTGCCCCTCTTCAGCTGAGTCCTCTAGCAAGTGTTTGGCTTTATTAGATTTTCTGCCTTACAGATAGACTTAATATTGTGTTTACTAAAGATTTTAATTGTGTTGGAACATGCACACATAAGATAATGGAGCTGGGCTCTCTTCTCTTACCATGTACGAAAATTAAGACAAAATAGTTCAAACACCTAACTGTAAGAGCTGAAGCTATAAAACTCTGAGGAGACGATATAGGCACAAGTCTCCCTAACTCCAAATTTGACAATGACTTCTTCAATATGAAATCATAAATGTGAGCAACAGGAAGGTAAACGAAGCCTCATAAACATTAAAAAACCTTTGTGAATCAAAAGAAATTGTCATGAAAGTCAAAAATAAATCTGCATAATGGATAAAACATTTGCATATTATATTTCTTCTTAGGATCTATTACCCACAATATACAAAGAGTGTTAAAGTTCAACAGTAAAAAGAAAGCCCTATTTTCAAAATGGCAAAGGATTTGAATAGAAATGTCCCCAAAGAAAATACACAACGCACAAAAGGCCATATGTACGGAAAGTATATGAGCAGAAGCTTGTCATTGATTGTATGTGGAAAATGCACAACACAGATAGCATTTATACTTGATAGGATGGCTATAACTGAAAATGAAAAAATAATAATGTGAGTGGATAAGTGAAGAAATCGGAGCCACAGTACATCTAGTGGCCATGTAAAGTAGCACCAGTGCTGTGGAAAACAGCCTGATAGTTTCTCAAAATGCTGAACAGAATCACGCTGTGAGCAGCAATCCTTCTGCTAAGTACGTATCTCAAAGAACTGAAAACCAGCACACAGATCAATGTTTGTACACAGACATGTAGAGCAACATGCTACAACGCGAGGACAATCCAAATGTTCACCAACCAAAGAATGGAATGATAAACTCTAGTGTACACACGAGATGGAATGCTCTTCAGCCCCAATACACACCGCACAGTACTCCACGGGTGAACCCTGAAAGCACTGCATTAGATGGAAGAGGGCAAAAGCAGGTCTCAAGGTGCCTTATTCTACTCCGTGGAATATCTGTGATGGGTATGTACAGAGACCGAGGCAGAGTGATGCTGCCAGGAGCCAGAGAAAGCAGCAAAGGGGAGTAACTGACGCACGGAGCTGTTCTCTGGTGTGAGGACAATGCTGTGGGACTCACTCTGGGTGGTGGTTGTGCAACATTTTCAATAAACCTAATGCCACTAAATTGCACATTAATTTTATGCTAATGTGTTAATTTTCATTAATTTTATGTTATGTGTTTCTCCTCATAAAAGTGCCTATGAGAAAGAATCCAGATAATACAAATTTCTAGTGAATCTTTCACACCAGTGTGTTTGGCTAAATGTGGCTAAAAAAGTTTCTAACCAGATTGCCTAGACATAAAAGTAGGATAGGATTGAAAAGCAGCCAGATGCCTTTAAAAAAAAAAAAAAAACAGTGACCAAATTTGAATCTGCAAAAAGAAATTGAAAATCAAGAGGTTAATTAGCATGCCCAGTGTCTCAAAGGCAACAAATTATGACAAGCCAGGACCGAAGAGGTCCACTGAGTCTGAAAGCCACACCTCTAGGGGCAGGGACCTCATCTTCTTCACCTTGAATCACCATAGACCCACGGGATACATGGCACACAGAAGGTTCTTGATGGAGTTTAGGGTGTAATAACAGAAATATGGCCCCTTGGCGTATTGACTATTTGAAGCTGAAGGAATTTGAGAAAGTAGCAGAAGCAGGACGATCTCTTTTGGTTTGCCACCCACTTTCTCCTTGAGCCAAGTCATACATCTTAGGAATGACTTTCTGACATCCCCTAAAATAGACTATTCGATGTGTATGCAAGAGCTGACATTCCTTTCGTCAGAGAACATTCTTATCCCCAAAGATGAAAGAACACAGGGAGAAACCCAAACACGCAGGCCTTGCTAAGTTTGTCCCCTTTGAAAGATTTACCTTCCACTCTGCCTTATATGTTTTCCTACAGCTCTAAACACTCCGGTGAAACTGTTTCTTTGGGTCAACATTTTCTCATGACGTCCCCCATGCCAGGCAAATCTTATACTAAGTAAATGTACGTGCTTTTACATTAGCAATCTTGCTTGTCTGTTTGTCTGTTTGATTGTTTGTTTGTTATAGAAAGCCAGGCATGGTGGAGCACGCCTGTAATCTCTGCACTTGGGAGGCTGAGGCAGGAGGACTGCAGTGAGTTCAGGACCAGCCTGAACTACATAAAAATTTAGAAAAAGAAAGATATTTTCCCTTTACTGAATTCTCATTACATACTGCTTGATGGGTCTATTGGTGCCCATTTTATTTTTAGTTTGTCGTTTAATTTATGTAATACATAACTGACTTTCATGTGTGCATTAGTCATTTTTACTTTAGAGAAAAGAAAGAATATTTCATATAAAAATCGCCTGGTCACTTCACTAAGCATGATGCTAACCTTCATTGTAAATCTTAAATTTTGCACTTGTACATATCAATAACATGAGGAGGGGGGAGAATCACCTGGTCTCTTTGGCATTTTAAACAGCACGAATGGAAAGAAAACATATATGGAAAAATAAGCAGTGGATCCACATCAGACGTCATTTCGGACGCTCTCCCAGCTACCGCACTGCCATTACACTTTACAGCAGCAGACATGAGGATTCGAGTCTCGGCTGCCTCGTATCAGCCGCGCGACTTCATTCATTTAGTTTCTCTAAACCTTTGTGCTCTTAATGGTAAAACCCATAGAAGCAGGTCCGCTATTGTATCGAGGTAGTGGATAAATAAGCTCAGATATGTAAAGGAGCATCGCAAAGGGATTTAAGTATGGATGGAAAGGGCAGTGATAATTTCATATCGACATCTTACAGATATTAATTCTATTTCACTATACAAAAGTATGGCTTAATATGTGAAATATTTAACTTAAAAATGGATAGATGACTTCTTCCTTTCACTTCTTCAAGCTTCTGTCCATTTACTGAGAGTCCTAAGTGGCTCACACCAGAAAATGCTACTCAGTGAACTGTGTGCTATTTTGTGTGACTTAGGCTATCATTTCTCAGATCTGGGAACAAATGTGGGACCAAATAGCTCAGAGAATATTTTCAAATTGTTTCCCTTTAGAAAACTAGGGATGGAATGACATTTTATAGCACGTAGAAATAACAGATGATTACCAGGGTTAAAACATTTAGATTCTCTCTTTCCCCAAATGCAATTTTACTTTCTACTTTTCCCAAAGGCAATGGAAATTGAGTTGAATTAGTCTTTATGCAAACTGGGAAATGTAACCCAAATTTTAATGTTAAATTATAGTAAAGAGTAAACTATAAATAGTTTCCCTTTGAGGGCTTCCAATTTTTATACTTATTAAATGAACCAGAGTAGCAATTTCTGTTCATGAGAAACAACATAATTATGATAGAAAAAGTTGTCTGAGAAAATGGGTTAAATTTGAACTATACAAACTTTGAACAATTTTGAACTCTCAAACGCTCTGGGTCATTTTACATAAGACAAGTAAAATTCAATAATACCTTCAAATTGATTATTGCTAGGGCTCAGAAAAGCAATACCACAAAGTGTAAGACTTTGATGTGCTAAGCGCTTTGAATTAAAGGGAAATTGAGAGACCCTAGAAATTGTCTTAGAATCGAGGTCTCTGATCATTCCTTGTTCAGTTTCTAAGCAATGGAAAAGGCTTTTCTCCAAAATTCCCTTGTCCACCTAAATACCAAATCAGCTAAATCAGAACACGAGTGCTTGTACTACCCAGAGAAGAGGGCATGCCTATGGCAGGACCAAGGAAGGCACCAGCCAGCCAGACTACAACATAGCTATTTTCTGTTCTTTGGCCCATTCAGTTTTCAAAGAGAAGCTTGCAAACTATTGTCTGTTCCCTGAAATTCCTTTACTGACCCTGAAAACTGCCTATATCCCCTCATTTTCCTCTTTCACCTGAAGAACAAATAAACGTCTGAATCTCATTGGGATTATTAAATAAGTACCTTCCTGTGATGTCTCATGCACACCTAGAAATATGTGTCATTTTTCTCCAGATGATCAACTCATTGCAGTGAACCTTCGGAGAGCAGAGAAACTTTCTTCCTCTATATGTTACCAAAAACTCAAGAAATGTAACTAATTAAAATATCTATATAAAATATAGATGTAACTAGTAGCTCACATTCCTGGTTAAGATACAGAGCTAGAAAGGTTGAAGGAGTAGTACAGAGGCTCCAGCACATGCCTAGCATGTATTGACCATGAGTTCGATTCCCCAGCACCACATAAGCCAGGCACGGTGGCACTCCTATAATCCCAGCACTCAGGGGGCTGACGCAGGAGGACTGCTGTGAGTTTGAGGCCAACCTATGTTACACAATGAGTTCAGGATCAGCCTGGAGTACAGAGACAAGCCCTGCCTTCAAAAAAAATTGACACAGAGCTAGAGAGATAGGAAAATTCATCAAAGCACACAATTTGAAGGCCAAGGAAAGGAAGCCAAGATATCTAATCCTCACTAAATAAAGAGAAACAAACCCATTTTGTGGCTCATTTCCGAACACAGTGATCTTTCTATGAGGAAAGAAAGCCTACAGAGGTATCCCATGTTTTAGTCTAAGGAAAGTGGACCTGCTGTCAGTACATGGGAATACCTGGATTTGGAAATAAATGATTTCTCTCTTCATAGTAACCTAAAGAAGCTGGTGAAAGCTTTTCAGATATTTGACATTTAATTACAAAGAACAGAGGAAGGAAAGAAGAGAGACAGGAGAAGTTATTCAGTTAACAGCTGCAGGGCAAATTCACAAGACTGTGGTACATTCCTAAATGTATGTTGAAACTTTGACTTTACAACCCCAGGAAGTCAACCAACCACATCTGGGCTATGAATGAACTTTTCAGACTAGTGATCTCGATCAATCCAGAACCAACAGGTACATCTCCTTGTGGACTATCCTATAACCTTCCCTCCTTCAAATCATCCTACCCCTCTCATCCAGAGTCAACAGAATTTTAATGGAAACAATCTATGTTCTCCTTCCCCATTTTTTTCATTATAAAAAGGCTCTTAACTCCAGATTCTGTGGCAGTGTTTTTCAACTACCTTTGGCCTTACTGTGTCCAACTGCAGAGCTTGAATCAGGCCTTGGTCATTCTCTAGCTGGCACCTGTAATTGTTATTGGCCACTGAAAGGCCAGTATCTCTAAGGTCCTGTATCTCACTGCCTGACAAAATAAAAGGATGCCATTTCCTACAATAAATAGAAAAAGAAGGTTTATTCAAAGCTAGCTTTGAGGAAGATGGTAAGAGTAATTTTTAAAAATCACCCATCTCTTCAAGTTGTCCCAATGTAGCAGGGACCTTTCTAGAACAGGCCACAAGAGAGAAGGAATCACAGGGGGCTTTTGATCCAAGCTTATAGAATATTATAATCCAATAAATGAGAGATTCACAGTTTGTTGCTAACTTGGTGTGGGACTGCCAGAACCCATGGCTCAGGTCTCTAATCACCAACATCTGCACGGCTTTACACCTGAAATTTACCCCTCTTTTTGTTACCCCTTCCTTCCCTGGAGGTCTACATTCTGCATTTGATGAATCGGAAGGGTCTCCAGGTGATCTTTGGTTCTTTGTACCACATACCCTGATATCAGGTATTAGGGAAGGGGGGTACCATTTCTTCAGACCAGGCCCTAGGAAATATGACCAAAGTTTAAAATGCCATTTTGTCTATATCAAATCCCACCTTCTATTTTTTTCTCTCTTGTTTCTTCAAGAGATTTGACTGCAAGAGATTTAACAGTCACACTTACTAGCAGTTTTAGCTTCAGGCAGTTATGTGTAGGAACTACCCCTCAGTCTCTGCGGCCCCGTTTATCAAGTTGGTAAGGTTTTACAGGTCTGATGCTCATATAGTCCCTTCTTGTCTCAAATGCATCTTATTTTATGAAATATCTGCTGAAGACACCACCTGCAGCCCTGTTTCACAGGGGACCGTATAATTTTTCTGGTACCACTCAGAGTGAGTCTCACACTAAAATAGCTCCTCAGTCCCACATCAGAGGGGAGTAATGTCATAACCCTTCAGGCCTAATTTGAGCAAAGTCAGAAATTCAGAAAAAGCAGATGGAAAGGGGGGTATGAGTGGGTCAAAAGCGAGAGGGGAAAAATTTGTAATTCTGACAGGATATATGTGTGCACAAAATACTCAAGTTCAATGTAAACATTATGTCTCACATATATACATATCAATAAAATTGGAGAGAAAAGAAATTTAGAAAGAATGGCTCTTGGGCTTAGCTTAACTAGAGTCCGTTGTCGAGTCTATTTTTATCTGCTTTGTAGTTAGCACCTAAAAATACTAAGATTGACAATCCACAGTTATAAAGCTTGCAGGCAATAAAAGCCATATAAATTTAGTCTATGCAGATAATAAAATATATCACCTACTTTATGTAAGCCCAACAATTACAGCTCAGTTACACTGCTAGAGTTTTGCATATATAACAGAACTAGAAACCCCTTCATACCGTGCATAAGAGTTAATATGTATTTTACCAGCTAAGAACATACTATTTTTATAATAAAGTAGGGCTCCCTCATATGGCTTTTACCAGCTAAATGACTATAGGGTAACAATTTAGCAAAACATTTTAGTTATTTTACAGCATAATAAAATAACTATGAGTGACTTGATGGCATTATATCGAGGCAATTACATTCTTTTGGAATAAGCCATGTTTGATATAACTGTAACCCACAAACCCAAAACCAGAACCTGAAAACAGATACTAGAAAAAAACCCTAATATGTCAAATTAAGATTGATTATTTTGCTAGACATTTAAAGACTAACAAGAAAAAAAAACAAAGAAGTGAGCTGGAGGCATTGCTCAATGCTTAAAGTGCTTGTCTAGCAAGAGCTAAGTCAAGCACTAAGTACCTGAATTTGACTCCCCAGAACCACATAAGCGGGGCATGGTGGCGCACACCTGTAATCCCAGCACTTGGGAGGCTGAGGCAGGAAGATTGCCTTGTGAGTCCAAGGCCAGCCTGGGCTCCATAGTGAGTTCAGGACCAGCAAACAAGAGACTATTTCATCACAGGTAAAGTCTCACTTTTAGAATTAGTTCTACCTGAAATTTTACTAAGCACAGAGTTACTACAAATTAAAATACTCTGACATTCCCCTGAATTTCATTTTGAAATTTTCATAGAACAGTCTCAAATTAGAAATGTTTACTCAAAGTATGCTGGAAGGTTGCTGAAAGAAATATAACTTCTCAGGTCATTACAGAATCATGCCACCCACATACAGGTTGTCATGACTGCTAAATTATGTTATTATTCATATTTCTGTTTTAAACTTCAAATGTTATGCAGGCACAGTAGCAATCAACGAAATAATTTAATAAGCCCAGATACATTATTATTTATTAATTTTATGAAATAGAGAAAAATGGGTTTACATTCATCAAAAGTTCTCAGTAATTAACCTAATTGTAAATAACCCATGTTTTAATTACATATTCACTTAATTTAATCTTCATAGGTACTTTTATATTATCCACAATACCATGAAACACCTGATAATCATGTCCAATATCTGAACTCATTTTTTTGAGAAACCAATTATCTTACAAGTTGTATTTAAGCCCTAGAAATCATAACTACATATCCTGCAACAGAATCTCATTTTAAAAGCACCTTATGAAAAATCAAACATCTTAAACCCTTAAGTAGAAAATCACCCAGTCAATCCTATAATAACACGCACAATCATATTTTGTAAAGTTTAGCCAATCCTGATTTGTAAGCCATAATAAGCAAAAATAACATTTGAATAAGATTCCTATAATCTTATAAACCTTCTCCTTTGAAAATCAAACACTGAAATTATAGTTCTGGTTCATCAGTATAGTCAGAACACATCTTAACAGCATAAGCCTCTTTTGAAGTTAATGACCACTCCTCCATCTTTTAAACCAGTTGAACAATTTACAAATACAGGGACAAACATATAATTAATATATATGCCACACACACAGCAGATCAGAACAAACTCATATTATCATTTGCCAGCTTTTTAAAAATGTTACCGTATTAATTTTTTAAGGGGTTGGAGAAATAGCACAGTGATATAAGAGCGCTTGCCTAGCAAGTTCAGGGCCTGAGTTCGATTTCCCAGCAAACACAGACTGGGAGTGGTGGCACACGGCAATAATCTCAGGATTCAGGAGGCTGAGGCACAAAGATTGTTGTTAGCTCCAGGTCAGCCTGGACTACATAGTGAGCTCAGCTCAGGACCAACCTGAACTACAGAGAAAAACCCGGTCTCAAAAAAAAAAAAAAATCTAGTGAAAGTCTGACCAATACTTCTCAATTTGTGAATATGACTTTGCAGCAAGACATGTCAACTTACATCTCAAAAAAGTTAGCCATCACTTTGAAACTATTTTTAGGTTTCTCCTGCTTTAATTTACCACAGGTTTCATCTATTTAGAAGTTTCTTCCCCACGTTTAAGACGTAGTCCCATAATATTAAATCTCAGACATACCAGCTGAGAAGCTTATACTTTAATCCTGGTTCTATCCCTCAATGTTCTCATAAGGAAACAATTTTTTTCTACTGAGAGGATAAGCCATTCACAGCCTAGTTTTTTACTTCTCTATTCTCTAGCAAGGACCTGGAAGCTGCCACTGAATTTTTAGTCAAAAACTTTAGACAGTTAAAAATTCATGAAGCCACCTCTTCCAATATGCAAGTGAACCAGGATTTACCACAACTAGAATTGCTCAGCTGCATAATACCATGCAACCCCAGGGCCTGCAGTTCAAGTCCCCAGCACAACACTGCTTCAAAACAAAGTTTCCAAAATACACTTTATTGTTGTTAACCTCTTGAGAAACTCCCAATCCAAACTTTCCTGTCAAACAATTTAAGAACCTTCAACTCCACATTGGCTCAAAAAGCCTTCACAGGCTCCAAGTCCAGATTCATTTCTATTAGCACCCCACCCCCATCTGAGTTGAAGAGAATCCCCGAATGCAAGGAAAATGATGGGTAAGCCCCTCCTCGGGTTAGATTTGCACCTCCCAACTGAATCCCCAAGTTGGGAAGCCAGCCTGAGTGCACACTCCGTTCCTAAAGGGGAAAGGCCTACTTTGCTCAATCTGTGGAGACTAAGCCCATAAGCTTTAGTAGACTTATGTCTACGTAGTATTGACTCCTAAAATCAAGGCAATTATAAGAGAAAGATAGAAGGAAAAAAAAATCAAACAAGTACTGCCAGAACATATCTGACAATCCCTGGACATTTTTTTCACCTAATCCAGGTGGCCAAGTTGGTCCACACGGTAGGAGTTACCTCACCCAGACAGCACTGTGCTAGGATGACCTAAAGACCAGATTGAAATTCCTAGAGAATCCTTCGGGTGCCTTCCCAAAGCGCATGCAGGATTAGGCTCATCAGCATACCGGGTAACCCTTTCTTTTTCCCCATTTTATTGATATGTATACGTGCAAAATTTAAGGTTTACAATGGAGTTGAGCCTTTTATGCACATATGTATCTGTCAAGGTGATAAGGGCTTTCCCACTCTCCTTTTGTCCCTCCCCCTAACCTCCCCTCCTTCCTCCTCCCCTCATCCCCTACCTGACCACTCTGTTTCACTTTTTCGTTTTAAGTTCCTTTTTATCAGTGGTGTTGTGGCAGACGATGCCACGACTGGGCAAGAAGGGAGAGTCTCAGGGTGACGTAGGTAGCCCTGGGAGCTGCTGGGATCACCCTGGCATTCCAACTGTGAAGTCATCTTGCCTCAGTCAGTTCTTCATTCCAAATGTCTGCTGTCCCCATAGAAACCTGGGGGTGGGGATATGGCTTCTCAGAGCCAGTCTTGATGTTCTATCTGGAGTGCCGGATGCTTGCCAGCCACTCTAAGGCCATGACTGTAAGGTCCCCCCACTTGCTTATGAAATCAAAGGAAGCCACTTGTAGCAGTAAAAAGGAAGAAAGTTTATTCGAAGCTAGCTCTGGGGATGATGGTAAGGAGAATTCTCCAGCTTTGCCCATCTTTCTAAGTTGCCCCACTGAACCAGAGACCTTTGTAGAATGGGACACCGGGAAGGGGAGTCACAGGCATCTCCTGATCCAAATTTAAGAAATGTTGTAATCTATCAAATGGGAGATTCATAGTCTGTCGGTGGGGGGAGGGGAGGGCTGTCAGAATCCCTGGAAGGGTTTCTAATTACTAATATTTGCATATCTTTGCATCTAGGATTCACCTCTCTTCGGTTGCCCCTCTCCTCACTGGAGGTCCATATTCTGTTTCTGAGGAACAAGAGGGGTTGTCAGGAAGATTTTAGTCTTTTCTATCACACGTGTAGATGCCTGGCACTGAAGTTTGGTGGGGGAGTGTGAGTACTTCATTAGATCAGTCATTAGAAAATAGAACTTTTATGTTTTAAATGCCACTCCACCTATATTATAATGGCTTTATCAATCCTTCCATTTCAGAGATTTCTCGGTCTCAAAAGTCATTAAAAGTCTTAGTCATTTGTTCATTGCTGGGACAGACAGACTACCTGACATCCACAACTTTAGGATTTCCTTTAACTCACAGTTTTAGAAAGTCACAGTCCATTCACAGATGGGTAGCTGGAAAACAGAATTACATGTCAGGGCTGGGGCTGGGTCCAGGGCCAGAGACAGAGACAGAGATGGAGACAGAGATACTCAGGGCTTGGCAAAAGCAAGCCCAATCTGAGAGGAAAGGTTGAACCAGCACACACACCTCGAGGTCAAGCCCCAAGCATCTGCCCCTTCCAACCAGGTCCCACCTCCTAACAGTACACAGTATCGATAGGTACATGAGGCTTTGGGGAGGACACTACAGATCCAAACCAAAACAATAAAACCAAAGCCAATCATTTCAAAATCCAAAACTTGGAAAGTGATAGGCCTCTCTTTCTCTACTGAGGAAATCTCTGACCTGTAGCCTTTGTAGAAGACCAGATAATGCCACCCCAAAATACAGCTTTTTAGCATACTCTGGCATAAGGATTAGTCTGAGCTATTTTTGAAAACCTTAAGATACAGGAGAAGCTTGGAAAGCTACCCTTTTGCAAGGGAAAGATAACCATGAAGGAAATCTTCATTTGTCAAGGCGTCTCTCCTTCTGGACCAGAAAGGAATGACTAAACCATTAAAGGCTCTTATCAGTGGAGAAGGCATTGGTTGAATTTTTTACCCTAACCTGTGCTTTCCTTCACAGTGATCTTCTTAGCTATCCGCCCAGGGCAGCCACCCTGATGCAGCAAGTGATGGTCTCAAGCCCGAGTCTAAGCTACCTCTGAGTTTCTGATTCCTGTGAGCATCACCTATGGATAGAGTAAGTATGCATGTTAATAAACTCTTGTTTTTCTCTTATTAATTTCTCCTTTATTGCAAGGATTCACCCTAAGTAAAACCCAACGGGTCAGAGAAAAATACCTTTCCTCCCTATAACTTGAATTCATATGTGACTAAAAACATTTGCTCCAAAGGGAATCTTTCTTTTCCTTTCTTTTTCTTTCCTTCTTTCTTTCTTTCTTTCTTTCTTTCTTGTTTGTTTTGTTTTCCCATTGAAATTCTACTTTATTATTTGAAAGTCATAATTTGAACAATATTGAGCATGGAGAAGGCAACAATGACTTAAAAGCATATAAATTAAAAATTATACAATAATCAAAAAATTCTAATGAATCTCAGACTTCAGTACATTGAGAGGTACATGATTCAAGAATTCAAAAATTGTATTATGTATGCAATTTTCACTTTCTTCTTGGCTAATTATGTTTGCTTGTTTGTTTGTTCATGCGTGAATTCCGCCCCTTTTTCAGAGGTTCACCCCTTTTCTAGCTGACCATTGCCCCTCTTCCTACCCTGTAACTCATGTTGGGGCCTTTTTATGCCACTATTGTGTATACTTCATAAAAGGGACACCCACAACACACCAAAAAGACACATACACATTCATGTTTATAGAAATGCAATCTTAATAGCCAAATCCTAGAAACAACCTACCTGCCCATACGTAGAGGAATAGTTAAAGAAGATGTGGTACTCATATACGGTAAAATATTATGCAACCATAAAGGAAGACAGATATGAAGCTTTTGAACGAAAATGGGGCCACCTTGACTCAATAATCCTTAGTAAAATGGACTGAATACAAAAGGAATTTTTTTCTGAGCTGATGTTTGCTTTTTCTGAGAGGAATTTATTTCTACTACAGGGGGAAAATGAGAAAACGAAAGCCTGACATTATGGCACATAAAGAAATAGGCACATTTGTTAACATTCATTTTCAGTTCACTACGGAAACTTGAAGCGAGCTCGTATGGCTGATCTACTTGTAGCAGTTTTATAAATGAGGATATTCACTTTAAAATGTTGGCTATCAGTGACGTATTCTGATAAATAAATGAATAGGTATCAGCTGCCTCTGATTCTCATGAAAGTAAAGCCCACTTACTTTGAATTGTTTGAGGATAATTCCAAGACATTACAATCATTTTTCTGGGACAATATAAATGATAAAATTTCGAGAAAGTGATTACATTACCATAGTGCTGGAACTTGGTATAATGAAACTGAACCTTTTGTCAACAGTTAAAATATTTCAGACTTGCTGAAGCAATCTAGCGCTAATGTCTCTGAGTTGACTTTATAATTGAGACAATATGAGCTCTGCTGAATGCAGCTGTTAGGACAGAAAGCTAATCTAAAGAAAGTAGGAACATAGTATACTGTACACGTTCTCAGCCAGTTTCAGCTTGGTCTGTCAGTTCTAATAGTAAATCTATCAAGACTTCTAAATATTTTATTGTTATATTACCACCAAGGTTATTGTGAAGACAGGTAAGATATTTTAATTTCCTCCCCTCTGGTGAATACAGGACCCATCAATGTCAAGAGTGGCGCAGTGCAGTCGTAATATAAACTTTTCTTTTGCATTCCAACAGCGGAAAACATCTCTGGCTGCCAACAGTATCTGCATTTCAATTCTTTGGAATCACAGCTGTTTGTTCTTGAAAAAAGGACAAACACAGAGGCCTGAGCGGCCTGTGAAAGTCATCTCCTTTGGATCTGAGTGAAAGCCAAATCATGTATCTCTTCCATATTAGGAAAAAAGGGAAGTAGAATAAAGAGGAAAGATGACTGTTGGAAACACACAATGCCCTTCCTAGGAAATGAATTCCTAGTGAATTCAAAAACTGAATTTCAGACTAGTAAACATGTTGGTAATCCGTCTTTTGTTTACTGAAAATGAATGACTCCTCAGTTTCTGAAAGGAAACCAAGAAATGTGCCCTGTGCCTGCAAAGACTATAAATCCTCCATGCGAAGCCACACGGAGCTCAGTGAGATGCACTGCAGTTGGTCACACTCTCAAGAATGCCAAGGCCCAGCTTCAGAAAGACAAGAAAAATGTGATTGAACTCAGTAGACTTGTTGAGTAAACAGAGGGTGGTGCTTCCCGAGAATCAGACTTCAGCCCTGTACCCACGGCCAGGTCGTCACTTATTCCTCGAGGTCAAATGGCAAATGTGTTCACGCTGGGAAAGTCAGTCTCCATGGCAACAAGTCCAACTCATCCATGAAGAGAAAGCTGGAAACCATTCTGGACCTTTCTCATTGGTTTAGGAATGTCAGCTGAAATTGGAAAATTGCCCAGACTGAGTTTTGCCAAGCGGGAAGCAATTCCTCGCCATGACCGTGCCAACTTCTCATCACCATCGTGAAGATTAACTCTACTGCACTTGTGAAAACGTTGGTAACACTATATTCCTGGTTCCTTAGGCAATGCTTGCTTTTAACCAGGTTCTTAAGATTTCAAAATGAGAGGCAAAAACAGCCATTGAAAACCAGCATCAAAACTTTAAAGACTTCTCTCCTAACATAATCTAAAAGTTAAGGTGGTACTGGGGATCACATCTTTAATGTTAGGCAGATTTTTTTCAAAGATCGTTTTTTAGCCAATAGCTCAGGTAGTCATTAAAAAGTAGAGGAATCTTCTGTGCCAGGATACTAATGATATTCAAGTTATCTTTTTAGTACAAAGAAATTTATCTAAATACTCTTTCCAGAATATATGATATTTCAAATCTGTCAGATGTTATTCCTACAAATTAAGCTCCCAAGTAAGCTACCTAGCGCAGTGATTTCTAGCATCTGGGAAGCTTTTCTAATGCAAGTTCTTAAGTGTCACCTAGACTCACAATATCAGAATAACCAGGAATAATGCCCTTGAATCATGTTTTAAAATGATCTCTAGGTCATTCTGATAACTAGGAATTGTTGGGATTTAATAGGTGGGATTTAAATTCTGTAAGAAAAGCACGGATGGCATAACTGGTAAGCCAAATTATGCCTTTAATTATATCTTGAATAACCAACTCTGAAAGGTATATTTTCATATTTTATAAATATTCAGTCATTGAAATTTAAATTTTTCACTTAAAAAACTTTTCACATGTTTAGCTCTAGTGGTGATAGAAATGATGTGTACTTTTCTCAAATTATCATGTGATATGATTAATAACACAATTTAAAGGCTTATACATGTCAGTAGTTTTATCACAACTCAAAAATTCCTGGTAATTAGATCTCTGAACCCATTTAACCTGTGAGTGCTAATCTGGTCCTGTGTCTTGTTGAGCTTCATTAATTAACTTGTCACCATGTACTTAATAAGTTCGCAACTTATCTGGTATGTTAGGAAAATAGATAAGCAGCAGTGAACAAAGTCACTGATGCCAGTATGGGTTGCTTTTTGCCATTTGTTTGCATTTTTAAGTCACTTTAGGTCACGCCACCATTAACACAGGACACCCAGGCATGTGCTATGCACTAGTTCATGTTGATAAAGCACAACAATAATGAACGTCTTCTGTAAGTGGAATATAAATAACCATTACAGCACGAATGCTAATCGTCCTGCCTGCTAGCCCTGCCATCCAACCTGCCCCCAACAGTGTGTGGGACAGGAACATCAGTCTTATTTAAGCCACTGCTATTTTGTCTCTATTATAATCAAATTAACACCTGATACATAACCACTGGTAGTTAGTCAGTGTTGAAGTAGGGTTGTACCTCCGTGATTAGAGCACGTGGCTAGAAAGCTAGGTTAAATCCCCAGCACCGTGTTATAGCCATCACATCCAGGAGTGGTGGCCCACACCTGTAATGCCAGCACTCGGGAGGCTGAGGAAAGAGGATTGCCCTGAGTTCTAGGGAAGCCAGGGCTACATAGTAAGTTTGGGACTAGTCTGATCTAAAGAAGGAAGACCTGTCTCAAGAAAGAAAAAAAAAAGAAAGAGAACAAAAGACAGCAAGAGGAACAGAGGAGAGACAGAGACAGAAAGATAGAGACAGAGAGAGAAGAAAAGAAAACAAAAGAAAGAAAAAACTAGTGCTTAGAATGACCAAATCCTGCACATACCAGCATGTACAAATATCCCCTTAACAAGGCCGTACAGCCTATCCTCGTGTTAACAAGTGCAATGCTCAATTAATAAAGTACATGTACAGTAGAGAGGAAGGCGGGTGAATTCTGGATTTGGAGGTTAGACACTGAATGGGTGGCAGTTTCTCTGGGTTTCTTGGTCTTCGGTAACCCATCCTACAAAAAAAAAATAAGTCTGGGAAAGAGAAAAGGAGATGAGTATATAATTAGAAATCAAAAATAAACTAAGGCCATTTTGAACAATTTTGTGACTATTCTGCCCAAATGTCTAGATAAAGGAATTATCATCTCTTCGCTACAAGTGTAGGGATGTTGAGCCGGTCCTTCACTGGGCCGTTTGCCCATGCTGTAATCTGCTGCAGTATCACGTGGAGCTCCTGTGCACATCTGCAAGGGAGGTTTCTGGTAGCAATGAGAGAACTAGACCATATTCTGCCCTGAAGAGTTACATGGCAATTATGAACATATGCCAGACAGAACTGAGATTCTGGGGGAAAACTTCCTTTCCTTTCTAAATATCATTCTATTAAAAAAAAAGTATGGTCAATTTTGTTTGTGGTACATTTGCACATTTAAAGATATCATGGGAAGGAAAAAATAAGCTTTTTTTACATCTGTTGAGGTTTTTTTTTTCTTATCTTCTTTTATCTCAAACATTATTCTTAAAGGTGAATCTTTTAAGATTTTGATTTTTGTATGATTTTTCTTCTTTCCTCGCTCTTTTTATTTGATCTTTTTATCACTAATTTCTTCCATGTGGTTTTCAAGACAACACATGCTTTTGTAGTGAGTGCTTTCAAAATACCTCTTCTTTTTCTAATCAAAGCTATCCATATAACAATACTTAATTATCAATCTACTTTTGATGGATGGTTTATGCTTTTTGTCTTTATTTTGAGCCTCTCATTTATACAGTCACACTTGCAAAACACTCAATTTTGTAGAATCCGAGAAGTTAAGTGCTGTGTGTTGGAGAGGCTGTCCTTCTGGTATACCCCTCTGTGGGTCAGCAAGTCTTTACGGTCTTCTCCACACGGCACGATTCACTAGAGTTGCTCCGGCAGCTAGTCAGTGGGTCAGTGAGCATAATGTCCCTTAAAAGCATGTTCTGATTATTTATAATAAATTTTTGTCATTTAAGAGCAACCATTTTCTGCTTAAATAATCATCTTCCATCGGGGCTAAGAAAGTGTCTTCCTTCCTTAGTGGAAACCCCTTCACCTACTCTAGTGCCTACAACCAAGTAAACGTTGAGAAAATATTTGCTAAATTTTCTCTGCTGCAAACAATACAAGAAAAAGAAAGGCTACTTTTCTTAGCAAAATCACAGAAAAAAATCTTCTAGAACAATGCGCCTTAATATTTCACCATTTCAGTAGCCCCGGTCTCCCTTGTGCTTAACTCCAATCACTTTCGCCTCATTTTAATTCGATTTGTCTTATTTGTTCTGACACTTTGTCCACCTGTCAGTCTTTTCTTTCCTCTATATTACTTTTAATGTCTTTATGATACTAGAAACTGTGATGCTATCATGCTGAGAACACCTACATGACATGATACAACTCATGAGTGAATGTATTGCTTACTGCTCTTCACATGCTCAACTGAACTGGCTTAGAAATACAGTATAACTGTTTTTTATGTATTTCTTTATTTACTTATTTGTTTTTGAGACAGGTCTCATTCTGTAGTCCAGAGTCACCCTAAACTCTACACAGCCCAGGCTAGCCTTAAACAATAAAAATCTACCTGCCTCAGCCTCCCAAGTGCTAGGATTACAAGCACCACTCTACCCACTTTACGTGATACTGAGAAATCTAACTCAGGGCCTTGTGCTAGCCAGGCAAGTGCTTTAACCACTAAGCAGCACTCCCAGGTACTTATTTTTTGAATTCCAGGGAAAAAGCTACTTTTCTTGGGACAAATTTCTTGTTCTCACTTTCAAGTTATGAAAGTAAATTTTGAGAACCTAAAATATAACTACAGTCATCACATAAAAAATATTTGCACTCCAGAAAAAATGGTCCAAATTCTCTTATTTGGCAGTTATTTTATTATGCAACAGTTTTCCCTAGAAGGTTATGCTTAACCAGTTATTTTAAATATAAAAAGTATCTTAGAGTAAATACCATTGCCTAAGGAAACATAAATACCTCAACTTGGCATCCAAACTTTCCATCATAGATCCCCAATCTTCACTTACAGAGACAGCTAAGTATCTTACTTCGCAGGAAAAAAAAAATGGACTATTCCTTATTTTTCAAATATGCCTTTTACTTTTCCATCTTCTAGACTAGGCTGAGTCTCCTGCTGCGTGGTGCAACCCCTCTACCCACTTCCTACCTGCCATTGTTGCTGCTTCCTTTAGTCCAGCCTCTTCCACACACTCTTTCCAGATCCTACCTCTGGCTCAGGAATCTCCTGCCCACTGGACCAATATCGTGCCTAGTTTTTCTCTTATGACTCCACTATTTTGCCTTTATTGGTATTTTCTGTTTTCTGTCCTCTTACATAAAGGTAAATATCAAAAGGAAAAAGATGGATTATCTTTACTCATTGTTATAGCTCCAGCCAGCTCACCAGTATCTTGAGCACTGCCAGTTCCCAGTAAGTAGTTAGTGAAAATATTAGTTCTCTAGGGAACAAATGACCACAAATTCAGTGACTTAATCCCAATTTATGCTCTCACAGTTAAAGAGGTAGAAGTGTAAACTCAGCTCTACTAAGTCAGATTCAGATGTGGGCAGGGCCACATGCAGAAGGCTCTAGCAAAGAATCTCTTTCAGTGTCCAAGGCCTGGGAAGCCTAAACCTATTTGCACATGAAAATAGAGAGAAACTAATAACCTTTGGTGGTGTCTGCCACATTGAGCATGAGCAAGTCTGTTTTCATGCCTCCTTTCATGCCTCCTGTAATTAAGAGAATGCACGTGACAACACTCAGTCTAACATCTGTTGAGAACCTCGTAAGCGCTATTAATGAATACTACTTTTCTACTCTTTCTCTTTGAAACAATATTTTAAATCTGTTTCCGGGTTATGACCTCAGCATCCCTTCAATAATGTTATCAGAATAACCAGATTATTTTCCTGTCTTACTCTTTCTGCAATTCCTGAATGAATACAGACTGAAATGTGACCTCTTTAACTTGATATGCAAGGCCTCCCTCTGGCCCAGCTCGACTCCCAACTTATTTCTCAGGACTTGTTGGAATCCGGAAATGCTATTCCTTGATCTTATGCACCATTCCCCAAACTTATGCTCCAAATCTCTCTGCCTGAGGTATCTTTCCTCTCCTTCCTTGTCCACCATAGCTATCTCTACCTTTTTAATTCCGCCTTTCATAGTTTTTGCAGTTAAAACTAACCTTTCCATCTCATACTTCCACATAAATTATATTTTACGCTGGTTTTAGGCTTTTTATAAACAGTTTAAAATGAGAAGATAGTCTTATTCATCTTTGAATCTCATATTCAGGGCCAGGAACCTAATCTATGTGCTTAGTAATGTTTGATAGATTTAATAAAACATTCCTATAAGAAAGCTTTCTTCAGAAATTTTCAGTGAAAACTACTAGTATTTTTGAAATTTTTTTAAAAATATATATATATATGGATATATGGATATATATGTATGTGTGTGTGTATTAGAAATACAATCTTTTTCCAGCAGACATTAACATAGCACTTCTAATATTATAGAATAGGAGGTTATAGCCAAATAGATTTCGGTTAAAAATATAAACAGAATATAAGAAGGAAATGAATACCACAAAATGAAAAAGAAATTATTCAACATTTTGTTCCTGACAGAAATAAACACTTTATTTAAGTAGTGTTGATTCTGCATTTCTTAAGGCTCTAGAAAAATGGGACAATATATTTTAAACACTTTTTAAGTACAAATTAGGAAAAAGAAAGCATATTTTAAAAATAGCTCATATAAACTTCCTGTGTCCTTAAATATTTGTGTATGCTTGATTATTATAAGAGAACTTAAGGTGAATCACCTCTAGGATTTTACTATCTGAAAAGAGATTTTTTAAAAACATGGCAAAGACTTAAAGTAGAAGAAGGAAGCATAAGGAAAATTATGATTTCATTCATTAAATTACACAAAAAGAAGAGGAAATATTTCCTGGAAGAATAAAAAATAAGAACAGGAAAGATATTACCTCACCACACCTGGAGATGAATGATAATCATTTGCAAATAGGATGAAAACTTGGAGGAACTGAGATCTCAATGATAGTCTCCATAAAGATTAAAAAGCAGGTTTTTCTTGGCCACCTACAAAGATTCTTTGTAAATCAGAAGAAGATGGATGGCAAACACATAAAAATATAACAGGAGAAAAGGCGCTTACCGCTAATTTTCAATGAAAGTTTTTAAAGCTTAGCTGTATTTAAGAAATGCCTTTCCTCATGTCCAAAGCATCATGGGAACTAATCACTCTTTCAATTATCTGTTTTGGTATAAAGCTTAAGGCCAGCTCCTATCTCAAAAATATATGGTGGATGGGCTTTCCCAGAATATTTAAGGGAAAACAGCATCACTTCTGATGACGTAGTGTTGACATAGAGCTTACATTTGTGCCTAAGTGGCTGGCCACCCCCTTTCACCCTTACTTTGTAGTCTGCAGTGGGACCCATGTTAAAGCGGTCAGCTCAACTACAGCAGGGTTCTCTAGGATCATGGCAACCCCACCCAGGGCAGTGAGCTGTGAACACTGGAGAGCTGTGTTAGAGCACAGGAGGATGCCTGTGATGACATCAGGCTATCAAGTCAATGTCACTGGTCACAGAATCTGGGTCAATATCCCTGAGAAGAGCGGGAAAATAGTGTCTAGATTTCTGTTGAAAAAGGTTTCTGAGGACTCCAGTGAAAGACTCTCTATAGCCTAGAAAACAAGCCTGAGAGGTGAAACTCATTTTCCCTTGAGGTTTAAATACATACATTATAAGACATAAAAAGATTCTCCGTAAAAAAGAAAAGAAAGAGAGAGAGAGAGAGAGAGAGAGAGAGAGAGAGAGAGAGAGAGAGAGAAGGAAATAGAGTTCATTCTGGGAAAACAATGCTAGTCCTACAAGATTTAACTCTTTAAACTCAGAATAGATTTTCTTCAGAAATAGAGCTTGCTGGGAAAGACTTGCTCTATCACATATTCAACCACAAAAATCTGTTGTGTGTTCACTCCCCTGGGACACTGACACAGATTCTGCCCTGTCTGACTTAGATGTAATTACTAAACCTGCAGTCGTTTGGAGCAGGTCTTGTCTTGGTACTGGATACCTCGGCCTGTTGGATGGTCACTCCATCTGATTCAGTTTTGCTTCAAAGTTACATTACACTTCATCTTGGTCTTTTCTTACCGCTTAAGCTCCCCAGTTCTCTGACCCCCTCACTCTCAGCCTGTTGGCTCACATCTCCTGGATTAGTGGAAGCCAGAGAAACAAACTGGACTTTCTCCCCAGTGGGCCCAGCAGGAAAGCAGCAAGCTACCCAAGCTTTGCACTGGGCAATACAGAGATTAGGCCCCATGACATCGCTCTCTACCCACCTCCCGCCTTGCCATTGTACAAACACGGCACAAACTTGGCTACCCTGGTATCTTCCTCCATGACGTCTTCGAACAAAGGACCCAACTTCCCATCTACTTTCTCCTCAGTGTCTATCTCCACCTCTTCTCCTGTCACTTATTAAGTCAGTGTTGGAGCATGCAAAGTTGACATTAGTCTCCGACAGAAGCAGTACTATTGGGGACTTCCATGTTAGGTAGGAGTAAAATCTTGAAGTCAGATAAAATTTCAACTCCTCCATCTTCTGGCCATTGTAAGATATTTATTTTTAATTCTCAAAAACACTAGTACTATTTACCTCACAGATTTGTCACGAAGGTTACTTAAGATAATATGTTTGAGGCATCTAATACAGTACTTGGGTTCCTAACAAGCATGTAATAGGACAGTAACATGGTCCCAAGTCCAGACTATAAGGTAGAGATGTTCATCACTATATCTTTAAAATTTCACATGGTACCTGGTATATTCTAGGCACTGAATAATCAATTATGTGATGATGAATTAATTAAGCAATGAAAGAAATAAGTATATTCCTCTTCTCCCACCTGGTGCTTTATATTTTTTAAAAAAAGTATATCCAAGTTCAATTTAACATAGTGTCACTATTTAATAGACCTGGAATTTGCAGATCTAATTTAAACAAAACCAAATTTCACAGGAACAAATTAGGTTAAACTAGGCAAATGAACAATGGTCAAGGTATATTTTGGACATGTGAACAGATTTTGACAGTTGGCCTAAGTAATGTACCCTCGCCGATCCTGCACTTAACTGAGCCAAGGTTTCCAAGGTGATGCAGAAGACCTCGGCCTCCTATCCTGGAGGAGTGCTCGGGGACTCCCATGCCTGAGGTGAGTCCTCTGCCAGCTGACTCCCTCACCCCTGAAAGTATTGTGGCAGTGTAGAAACTGAATTTGTGCGGCTGGAGGAATGGCTCAGCAGTTAAAGTGCCTGCCTAGCTGAGTACCTGAGTTTGATTCCCCAGCACCACATAAGCTGGATATGTTGGTGCACGCCTACAATTCAGCACTCAGGAGGCTGACAGGAGGATCGCCCTGAGTCCAAGGCCAGACTGGGCTCCATAGTGAGTTCAGGACCAGCCTGGGCTACAGAGCGAGACCTTGTCACTATACAAATTAATATTGAATTTATCAGCAAATAACAGAAATTTATTTAGTGTGGTTTACACATCTGAAGATATGTTATTACCGATTGATGGGGCATCTGAGGGTAACAGCTCATGTTAGTGTCCCAGCATCTCAAAGATTTCGGGGTCAAGGTCTCTGTGATTCTGTTGGTCTTTCGTCACTGCCCCAAGTGTCCAAATATTACATCTATATTATAGAAATGAAGAGGGAATTAAGACAATGGAAAAGCCAGAAAGTGCATGTATAGTTTAGATCTGAAATGTTCCCCAAAAGTTTCATGCATTCAAAAGATGTTTAGATTATGGGTCCAAATCACCCGTAGCTTAATGTGCTTTTAGGATTAGGAGTAGGGCCCGGTGGGAGGGGTGGGTGACTGGGGAAGTGGCCTGGAAGGGTGTGTCACCCACCCCACCCGCACCTCGGCTCCCTTCTCCCCCTGCTTCCTGGCCACCAAGTGGTGAACAGCTTTCCTCTGCTAAGCCCATCCACCAGTGCCATGCTGCCTTGGAGCAGGCCAACCACACAGGAACTGAGACCTCTGAAACAATGAGTCAAAATAAACCTCTTCTTCTTTAAGTTGAGTGCATTGAGTGTTTTGTTTCAGCAATGAGGAAAGTGATGAGACAGTGTGATACTCGTATCACAAAAACAACAGATTTTCAGAAATCCACTTGTGCATCACTGGTCCAAGTTTTGTTAGTCCTGCCCTCTGTGCAAAAGTGACTTAGAAATGCACAGGGTTTTGTTCCCGCTATGTATATGGTTGCTCTCAAAAGCAAAGAAAATAAAAACATCAGCAAGCACGGAAGAATAGAAAATGGACACGGGGTGAGCAACTGGCACCATAGGCCTCATGCTGCACACTTCCCAAGGGAGCGAGTGGGTCTCTAACTGAAGTCTTGATCCTTAATCACTCCCACTACCAAGCTGTTTCCAGGAACTTGATGTCTGCCAATGGTCATACTCAATTGTCTTTTGACTTTTCACGTTAGAGACTGACTGCTGCTGCCAGGCCAGAGACAGCTAATCATTTTGGAGAAAGATGCTTTTTAATACAATGGTAGAGTTAGGCTTACCCCTACTCAAGAGAAGTTGCTACTCTTCTTTCTTAAGGAGGCATCTCTGGACCAATAGAATAAACTGGATCAATATCTTTTTCATTACCTTACCTATCAAGAAGGTCATGGAGCCTTTACCTTTCTGCACAGTGGAGTCTGTATTAGGGCATTCCAGGAAGTTAAGATTCCTCTACACTGAGCTGTGAACACTCACTCCCATGCACACATAATCTACTCTTGTTGCCAAAACAGAAATCCCTTGCAGGTGGTAGCCAATCTCCACCAATCTTCCCAGCTCTCCTAAAGTATCAGGCAACGATTCTACCACCAATAAAAAATTTTCCATTTAGTCTATAAACTCTCAAGTACCTCAAAAGCAAAGCAAAATCACCTTCTTCACTCTGTTGAAACAGGCATGTGCATGCACGCGCACACGCACGCACGCATGCACACACACACGCACGCGCGCACACGCACGCACACACACACACACACACACACACACACACACACACACACACACACACACACACACAAATTCAGTTCACAGAACCCTGAATTCCAAATTTCAAGCTGGTTCTTAAGCCTAGAAGAGATGGCTCCTTCATTTACACTAAAGAAATACAACCCTCACACCTGATCCTTGCTCCCAGCTGCATCTCAGTAACAAGACAGTGAAGAATTCATTGAATACAACTGGATCTTTCAGAATCTGGTCCCACTTGCCTCCCTGACCTACCTGCTGCTGCTCCTACCCCACTAGACTTTCAGTGTTCACACGAGGCTGCCCCCTCTCTAAAGTCTCTGATCATGCTGTTCCCTGGCCTGCAACACCCCTCCACCTCACTGCTTCCCTCTGCCTGACAAACTCCTAGCTGTCCTTTAGAACTGCTTGGATATCACTTCTGAGTTAGATACACCACCTCCATGCCTCCACTGCATTTCCCTTATCAAGCACTTGCTACATTCACCATTATAATACAACTCTCACTCACTGGTACTATCTTCCCTTAACCCCCACCCCACCCCCGTAAATCCTGGATGGGCAACAGCTGCATTTGACTCACTCACTATGCATACCTGTGCCTAGAAGTGGGCCTTGCCCTTAGGAGGCACTCTGTATAAATTTACTGAATGAATGCAGTGTCTAAAAGCAGGTAACAGACAGGTGACTTCAGGTTGTCTTTCAGAACTTATGGGCCAGAGTTTCCTCCAGCTCAAACAACAGAACTCAATTTGCAACTAAGAATACAATGCAGATGAAGGAAATTGAATGTGGATTATTAATGGTATAGTACCACAGCCAGAGAACTCATTAATACCTCCGCTGCTGAAAAACCCGAAGCATCAACTTTTGTGTTGTTGATTAATGTGCCTGTGTGGGTTTCTTTATAGGTTTGAGGGAAAGATAGCTCCATCTTTTCTTTTCTTTATAAATATTTCTGTATTACTTTCTTCTTCTGATCAGTTGTAGCTGGTTTTGTTCAAGACAATTTTAAACATCTTGTATAAATCCAGCCACCACAGCCTTTCAAAGGGAAATGAACATACCAAGTCAATGTGGCCGTCAAGTAATCATAGCATCTTGTCATTAAAATTGAGATAGATGCTACATTGATGCATCCATGTTGGGAGAACCTCAACAAGACACAGCAAGGAGAAACAGGGAAAAGCATCAAATGAGCTCCTTTTCTTTAGATCGAAGGCTGTTTCCCTATGGGCAGAATAAGTCTGGCGGAATCAAAAATCGACATTTCACTGTGTTAGCTTTGTCACTCCCACCAGGCTCTCGGACACTCTCTTAAAACACCACTCTCTACTTGGCATTAAAGACATAAGTATAATATCTGTCTCTTCAGCCAGTTGTGAACGCCTAAAAGGTCAAGTGTGACCCAATCATAACGTGTTTCTGTGTCCTGATTTTTTTTTTTGGAAGTGTTGACTGGAGAGGGTGGTCAAAAAGAGCTGAAATAACAAGATTTTAATGAGAGCTTGCTACGTGTTTGTGATCTCTTAATTGGTGTTTATTTTCATGGCATCAGCAGCACTGGATACTAACAATAGTTATATTTTTGATTGTTTCTCTCCAAAATCTTGTGACTATTTTCTCACTGTGTAGTCTGAAGTTTTTAAATAGTTATTGGATTGCCTCAAAATTCCATTAACTTTTACTTTTTATCTAGCATGCTTATTCATTTAGTCCATGAAATTTGACTAATGGAAATTGATTTTTCTTCTAAGCATCATTTTCTTACCACATCTAACCACATTTCTGTTGCTAAGCTCAGAGTTTTCTGATGTGGTCATTTCTGTTGTTACAGTTGTAAATAATGCTTTTATTTTTGTGCTTGAAGCATATTGCTTTGTTATCGCCCCAAGAATATTTAATGTATAATGTTGTATTCCATTTCTATGGAATGTTCACCTTTTTCTAAAGCGTAAATCCAAAGCAGATCATTACTATCTCAATCAACAAGCAGTTAAATGTCCCTTCTACTCCAGGTCTTTGTGGGTGACTGTTATTATGACTTACTACAATCATCTTAGAAAATACTGATTATGTAAAAGAGACAGTATTATTCTGTGGACAGTAAAATATACTTGTCTTTTTTTATTATATATATATATATATATTTATATATATATATATATATATATATATATATATATGACATACAATAGTTCGACAAATTGTATTTTGGCTTTCTCATAATAAAGAAACCATATGAAATTTAACATTCTGAGTCTGACTCACTTCCACAAGCCTGGTGGTCTCAAATTGTGTCCATTTACCTAGAGATGCCTCCAATCTACCTGTCTTTATGGAAGAGTAGTACTCCATTGTGTATAAATACCACATTTTTTTGCATCCACTGGTCTGTTGATTGATATTTCAGCATCTTCCATAATTTAGCTACTGTTAGTTGTGCTTCTATAAACACGGGGGTGCATGTATCTTTGTTATATGTTGCTTCTTCACTCTTTTGGGAAGATGTTCAGAAGAGTTAGCACTGGACTAAGTGGAATACTTATTTTCAGTTTTCTGAGGAATCTTCATACTGCTTTCTGTAGTGGTTGTACCAGTTTACAGTCCCACCAGCAATGTAACAAGGTTCCTTTATTCCCACACCCTCACCAGCATTTATTCCTGTTCCAGTTCTTGCCGTTGGCCATTCTCCCTGGGGTAAGATGGTTACTGATGTTTTGATTTACATTTCTTGATGTTGAATATCGTAGCATGTATTAGTTACCCATTTAAGCTTCTTCATCTTAGAACTTTCCATTCATTTCAGTGCATTTTTTAATTGGGTCTTTGATTTTGAAGAGTTTATTTTTCCTCAGTTCCTTATATATCTAGTTATTAGCCTCCTGCTCAAAGGGAAGGTGGTAAAAAAAAATTCCCATCCTGTTGGTTCTCTCTTTACTGTGTTAACAGTTTTCTTCACTGTGCCAAAACTTTTGATTTGATATAATCCCATTTGTTGAATCTGGGACCGATTTCTTTTGCATCAGCTGTCCTACCGAGAAAGTTGTCACTCACTCTTAAATCTTCAAGAATTTTACCTATTTTGCGTTCCAGAAAGTTCAGCATTAAGTTTTGATATCTAGGTCTTTGATCCATTTTGATTTAATTTGGATACATGGTGCCAGGTGAATGTCTACATTCATTCTTTTGCGTGTGGATAACCAGTTCTCCCATCACCATTTATTGAAGAGGCTGTCTTTTCTCATGGTGCACCTCAAAAAATTAAATACCTAGAAGTAAACTTAGCTAAAGAAGTTGAGTGCTAAGTACTCAAGTTTGATTCCCCAGCACCACATACAGCTGGGCATGGTGGAACATGCCTGTAATCCCAGCACTCAAGAGCATTGCCATGAGTCCAAGGCCAGCCTGGGCTCCGTAGTGAGTTCAAGACCAACCTGGGCTGCAGAGTGAGACCCTGTCTCAAAAACAAAACAAGAATAATGATATACAGATTCATCGCAATTCCTATCCAAATAGCAACAACATTGTTCAATGAAAAATCAATTTAACATTTATATGAAACACAAAGAGATCCAGAATATCCAAAGCAATCCTGAATAACATGACAAAAGTGGATGACAATACAATTCCAGAAATCAAGTTATATTACAAAGCAACAGTGATTTAAAAAAAAAAAAGCATATGGTACTGTCACAAAAGCATTCAGGATGACCAACAGAACAGAACTGAGGTTGCAGAGACAACCTCAATTACCCTCAGCTACCTGATCTTTGGTAAAGGGGCCAAAAGCGTACAGCAGAGAAAGTTATGCTTGTCTCAATTCACTCTTACCTTCTATTAACTATTGCATCCCTAGACCTTTCCAAACATCATCTGTGACTGAATCATAGCATTGTTGGAAAATTTATATACAGAAATGTTTGGAGAAGTTTAAGGAAAATGCCTACTGAAAAATAGAGTTATCCAAGGGATCAGTACCTTCCTTAATCATCTTGTGAGGAATCTCCTCTCCCCACTCCTATTCTACAACTAAAGTGTTGCTGTTAGACTCCTTAACACTACTTTCTTAATATGGTCCTTTAGAAGGAGAATTTGAAGGTATGGAAAAATATTCAAAGAAAACTAATCTGGAGCAACAGGATACATGATAACGAAGAACTCGGGGTCCAAATGTGTACGATAGTCCCATCAAACTCCATGTATTAGGCTACAGCTTCTGCCCTAGTCCAAGGGGCCTTTCTTCCGCACACACTTGTACAAACAGCCAAAAAAGTGGAGCTCTTCAGAATATTTTAAATTACATGAATCACTGTTGGGAACATTGCAGCTATAGGGAACACTATAGCTTCCATTCGAAATTTGACTAGAGAGTTTCATATTACCCTAATGAGAGGACAGCAAGATAACAAAATCTTTAAAAATAAAAGACATCATGGAGCCTCAGAAACAGGTGTCTCCCTGGCTGGCTGCATGTTTCTCTGGACAATGGAATGATGTGTTTAAAATGTTAACTGGAAGAGGTGAAATCAGCCTCAATCGCCAACTCTGTATCCTGTGAAAATGTTCTTCAAAAATGAAAGAAACAGAAAAGAATTTGTCAGCAATACATCTATACTAGAAGGAATATTAAAGGAAGTTCTTCACATGGAAGGAAATTGATACCAGGTAAAAACCTGGATGTGCACAAAGAGATGAGGGGTACTGCACTTGGTAAACATAGGAGAGTTTTCCTCGACCAACTAATTATTTTAGTGCTTAAAGCAAAGGAGAAATGACGTATTGTGAGGTTTGGCCTAGAAATGAAATATATAACAGTGAGAGCCCAAAGGACTGGAAAGGGAAAATGGGATTTTACCACTGTAAGGGTCTTACATTTCACATAAAATTATACAATATGATTTCAGAATAGGGTCTGAGAAGCTTCAGAATATACATTGTAATTCCAGGAGCAACCATTAAAGACATAGCAAAGAGACTAGCTAATAAGCCAACAGTTAGAGCGAAATACTAAAAATTACTTAATATAAGTGTGAGGTTTTGCCAAGAAGAATGGCAGGATCCCAGTTCAGGCAAAGTGGTGGCTTTGAGGATCCACAGCTCAGCACAATGGGCTGTAGCATTCAATGGAAGGGGAACCAAAATTAATATATTATGTGGGTCAAAGTGGAGGGGAGTGGACCTGGGTTAGTAGGGAAGGAGTTTGGTACACCGCGGTGAGGGAGGGAATCGTGTTTTGATACACATGGACTTGAGGCCAGGGATGTCTTGGGGCATTCATGTACCTGCATCACCACATTATACACTATTGAACCAAATTCAGTTGGAGGCCCAAGGACTGAGGTAACGGAAGTTTCTCAGGGTGATGTTGGGGATTTTAGACTTGCATTCCATGATTCATGTATATAAAAAAGAAAAGGACATATTAAGTTTGTGGGTTGGTTGGTGGGCCAAGGCTTGTTCCTCTGGCTGCTTCCTGCTGAGGAGTGACACAGTGGGAGACTAGGTTATGGCCAGGTCACTATAGGACAACAGCCCTGTCTATGGGCTGCAGCCTGGACAATAGCCTGCAGACATTGAAAGATAAACTGGAAAACACAGTTAATGAGACAAGGACTGAAAAAGAGAAGAAACACGATCACAAACAAGGAAGATGGGTTAGGGGCTTAGCAGTGTGGGTTAAGATGATTGGACAAAAAACAGGTAGGGTGGGGTGTATCTCTTTGTGGTAAGTGTGTTGGTTTCTTTGTTTCTCAGAAACCACAGAGTTTGAGGGAAAGTTTTAACCAGTATTCATTCTTGGTCAGACCGGGGTTAGCCAAGCACCATTCCCCTAAGATGTTTAACTTGTCCCCAATTGGGGTGATGCACTCTTGCCTCCCATTTTTGATTCTTTAATAATAAGAGATAAAGAGAGGTCATAGTCCTTTGAAAACCTGCTTCCTAATGAGAACTGGTGTAGCCTTGGGGGCATCCTGTTGGAGTCAGCGTTGCAAATGATAGGTAAGTACAAATATTTACAAATGTGTTAGTATAGTTTAGGTGGCCAGAGGATCTGTTGCTATATGGGTGTGGCTTTGTTTGAACATTAAGAAATAGAGGTATATTTGGGAACTGATAGCAATTTTCTTACAAAGTTATAAAGTAGGGGACCAGGACCTGAAAAAAATGGATGATGGGTATAAGCATTTTGATGTGTGGCTTCAACGAGAGGACCGGTGATTATTTTTTCATGAACCAAGTAGGAGAAATGCAATGCTTATTGGACAGTGCCATGTGGTTTTTGTATCTCTTGATGGAGAGAGTAAGGTTACACATGAACACCTTAGATCCTAGAGGGTTGGTGTAGGAGTGGGGTGGGGTGGAGAAGATTTAGGGAAGGTCTGATTAATGTAAGAAGAGACCTTTTTATTGACACTGCAACAGGCCTATGGTGAAGTAGTTTAAAGTCAATTTCATTGGCAAGATTTTGGGAAGATAGGATTGCTAATTATAAATCTGAGCTAAAGTGGAACTTGGGAATTTTGGAGGCCTCTATGGTGGACAACAATGAACTGAAAGTGGGATTGCCTGTGAGTAACCTCTGCTAGGGAAGGACACTTGGAGCATCTCCTAGACAACTGAAGATTGGTTCAATTTAGGGGAGCGGGAGGAGTTGAGAATATGAAATTGGTAAATAAACTTGGGGAAGTTCTAGAAAGGGAGGCCTGAGGGGGTGAAGAAGATCTGAAAAAT